>VXBW01005303.1:112303-164324 GCA_013400375.1 Thinocorus orbignyianus
GGACCGTGCTGCCTGCGCTGCGCCTCGCCGGGGCTTTCGTTCTCCGGTCCGGTTTGTCCGTTCCACCGCCGCGGCTGCCCGGGGCTTTCTGCTGGGAAGGCGTCGGGGCTTTCATCCCGCTGGGGGCTCGCTGCTGGCTTCCTATGTCTGTTGTTTTTCCTCCTGAGGACAGCTTTGGCTCCTTGAAGAAAAAGGAGGAACAAAGCATTTGAGGTTCATTATTCTTTTTTAACGTGCAGATGTGAACAGAATGCTCCCAAAGGAGCACAGAGATCATTAACCGCTGTCAGGAGAAATTCCTTTGTTGAAACAGATTGAACTGCTTTAGTAAGCAGTTTTACCGCGTTACACATCTTGCCTTTTTGGTATCCTTAGACCACCGTGGTGACAGCAGCATTACTGCTGCAGGTGGGATCTCTCCCATTCTCTGGGGCTTTTTCTAGAAGGACCTCTATGATGTGTTTTACCAACATGCAGGGCTTGTTTCTGCTCCTCTGGGATCCATCGGGAGCTGTCTTACCTCAGTGGTGACAAAATCTCACAAGTTGCTTTGTTTTTCCCTACTAAATCCTTTCCTCAGCTGAGGACGCTGCAGGTGAGGGGTGTCTCTGTACCTGACGGGTAGCTCTGTCCTTGCACTGCTGCAGCTTGGTGACAGCCCTCCAGGACTGTGTTGCCCTGTTCTGCCGCGTTATCGTGTCCTGGGTGGGGTGGAGATCCCTCTGGAATTCCGGTCCCGAGCCTGTGCTTTGAGGCAGAGGGAAGCAAGGAAGGAAAGGCAGGTGCTGGGTGGTCTCTGTTTTAATGGAATGGCAGAAAGAAAATCTCGTCTATGGCGTGTCCCCTAGAACAAAGCCTTTTCTGTCCCTTTCTGCAGATCGTGTCCCCAGGCGTTGCCTTGATTGTTTGTTCCTCCTTCTTCTGCCCCAGAATCTGTTTGTGGCATTGGGACACGGTGACTTCTGGGGATGGCAGATTGTAAGCTGAGCTATGCTTGTTAGCAGGGAGATTTTGGGGACTGCATTAGGATATAGGGTATCTTGGAGATGTTTAAAGCATCCAAAGCCTCACAGCTGGGGGAGGTTTGGCATATGAGAGAATGCAGAGTTAGAGGAGCCCCCGTGTGCTGGCAGGTACCTCCCTGTGGATCTCAGAGCCTGAAGAACAGCTGAGGCTGCCGAGGGAGGAGGCAGTACCTGCCTTGCCTCTGGCACCCAAGCAGTAGCCAGGCTTGGTGTTTGCGAAGGATGTATTGGAAATTGCAGGATTTTTCCTTCCTGACAGCTATTGTTTGAACTGTCTAGTAATTCCGGAGATGCACAAACACTCCCTCCTGATTCCTCTCGTGCTCAGCAGTGCTGCAGTGGGAATTTGCAGTTAGTTTCTGATGATACCATTTGTAAAACAGTTTGCCCATTATATCTGTTAGCAGCAATTTCTGATCTTTTCTAGGACAGCCAGATGAATTGCTGTGGGAATTATTCCCAACCTGAACTAGAAAAGCTGGTCAAAATCTGTGTGTGACTGGCAAGACCGTGGCTGTTGAAGGAGGGCTGGGAAGAATGGGCTTATCTGCTGGTTGCAATGTGGAGAAGACGTGGGGAGGGGAGCTTAATGGAGTCTCTTGGCTTTCTCGATGGCTTCAGCACTTGTTGTGGAGGTGTTGCTCTTCACCCTGCCCGAGGTTGTGTACAGTGTGCCAGAGACCAGCAGGCGTAGTGTTGCTTTCCAGGTGTGTGCTGATGCTGGGCTGCCCGGCTCAGGAGAACAGTCACCTCAGACCTTGTGTGTCTATTGAGAGGCTTTTTATTAGTTCCTTTTCTTTGGTTGTTTAGAGATAGAATAAAAATATTTCCTCTTCTGCTTTCCACAGCACATTTTCCTGTCCCTGCAGAAAGAGGTGGAAAGCTGAAGTGGTGAAACGCCTTGCCCTGGTTTCACAAAATAGCTGTTAATGGAGCTGTAGGTTGAATCAAAGTCGCCCAATCTTTCTGCTTTGATCACAAACCCCTTTCCTGTCCCAGGCAGACTGGAGTTCCTGTGCTTTTTCTTGGCGAGAGCCGTGCCCATCCCCTTCACCCACCCTGGCACAGCCCACCAGCACCATCTCTGCGATGTCTCTGGCACTTCTGAACACAGCCAGCTCTGCGTGGGCATGGCTGGTGTCTTGTATTGGGTGTGAGCGGGGGCAAAAGCCTCAGTTACTGACAGATTTTGGTAAGCTGGCCACCATCAGTGTGGCATTTTGTACCATGGCACAGACTGGGGAGTCCCTGAGCGTGGCTGGACGCCCGTCCCGTCAGTCCAGCCGGCGCTTTTCCCGTGCTGTCCTGTGGTGCCCTGGGGAGGAGGAGACATCCAGCTGCTGATGAAACACCACTGCAATTAGTGTCTCTGCTTTTACAAGGGGAAGGGCAGTAAAGCCGTACACCTGCTTCCGTGCTACCCTAATGATGCCCTTGTGCTCTGTAAACAAGGTGAGCACTGTTCTTGCCTGGATTCTGGAAGCTGCTGCCTCCCTTCTCTTCTGCAGTGTCATGCAGAAATGTTAAGAAACCCACTGATATTCTGGAGTCTCACACGGTCAGATGGTGCTTGAGAGCACCAGGACCGGAGTGTGGGCGTGAGAGAATGGGGGATGGCTTTGAACACTTGATCCCAAATGCCAACGGGTGGAGAGACGGGGAGTGTTCAGCAAAAAGGCTGCCCATCAGGGCAGGGTGTGGGGGATGGTGGGGGTCCCACCAGGTTCTGGCGGGGCTGTGCTGAAATTGCAGGATGCTCCCAGGCCTGGCAATGCCTGTGGAGATGGATGCTCAGGAACGGCACCACAGATGGGCTGTGCCTGCCCGTGTGGGGACGTGTTGGGACGCAGTCTGTGGTGATGAGCCCAGCAAGCCCGAGCTGTGCTGGCCCGTGGGAAGGGCTGTGTGTCGCCACGGCCTGTGTGGCACCTCGTGCCCAGGCTGTGCCCAAGCCGGTGGCCACCCGAGGCAGGACTGGGTGGCCGCAGAGGTGTCCAGGCTCTGGACACGCTGTCCCCGTCCCGCGGTGCTTTGGGCAGGCCGGGGAAGGTGCTGTGGGGGAGCTGCCGTGGCTCCCAGTGTGGGAGGTTTCCATCGGCGGTGGCACAGCCTGACAGCGGCTGTTGGGGACGGGTGTGTAGGGGCAGACGTGGGGGCTGGCAGGGGAACAGTGCGGGTATTGTCGTGCAGAGCGGCTCTGGCAGTGGGTGCTGCAGAATCCCTGCTGTTAACTCGGACTGGTTTCCTCATCACTGTTTCATTCTCCTCCTTTCTTGTTCCCCTGCCTCTGAGCGTCTGGGTGCGCTCCGGGATGATGCCAGAACCCGTGGATGTGGTGTCATTTGGATTTTACCTGTTCTACTGTGTGACTTTGTCCCCTGTAGCTGGTGGGTGGGCACAGATGCCCCCTTCTCCCTCCTGCGGGCAGGGGGGTGCCTGGCAGCGCCCCGTCCCCTCAGTGACCCCCTTGTTCCCGCTCCAGCTGCGATGGACCCGGTGACTCTGTGCTGGCAGAGCTGGCACTGAGCAGCCCCTCGCATCTGCCTCAGAACAGCCATTTGTCTCTGGGCAGGCATATTTTCTGAGTTCATCTTAGCAGTTTATTCAGTGATTGTGAAGGGCTGCAGTCTCCTGCCCCGGTGCCTGTCTCCCTTGGCTTCCCCGTCTCTCAGCTGCAGGGGGGGACAGGCTGGGTCAGTATTTGTGGGAGCACTCGCACTCAGCCGAGTATGGATTCTGGGACCTTTGGGAAAGTGATTTTGGGAGGTTTGAGGAGCATGGGCAAGACCAGAAGACTGGAAGCCCAGCTGTGTCATTAGGTCTGGGCCAGCAGGCTCTTTTTCTTCTCTTTGTGTCAGGCAGGTAAAGTCCAGGAGGATCTGCCAGGGCACGGGGGACTGGTTGTGTGGGAGAAACTCTGTGTACAGCTTGCTGAAATATAAAATAAGAATCTTCTCTGTTTCTAACCATCACCCTGGTAGTTCCTTAGCTGATGCCCAGTACTGTTGCTTAGTGGTTTCTATCCTCATTTCTCATAGTGTTATTAAATCCTCATCACTGGCATCCAGGGGGGCCGCTGCTCAGCTGCTCGCTCCCCGGACCTCTGGGACCAACCGGCTGTGGTCACACCTCACTCCTGGGGGTTTCTGAATTTAAAATTACAGTATTGTTGGTGGGATGACAGTTGGGCAGACACAAAAGGAAGGGCAAGCGCCCTGTGCAGGGGAGGGAGGAGGATTAGGGGCTCATCAGCAGCATCCTTCTGTGTTCGGGGTCCTCAGCCCCGTATCCCCGCGTTGGCTGGGCTGTGCCCCTCAGGGACAGACGTGGTGAGGGCTGAGAGCTGGCTTGAGGACCAGGACACCCGGCTGTTCCCAAGGTAAAGCTGTCAGTGGGAGCTGGTACCAGCCCCCCCGGTCACCAGTCAGGGCTGGTGTCTCCCTGTGCTGGTGCTGGTCTGTTAAAGCCAGCTCTGTGAAGGACCTGCATGGGGAGGTCCGTGATCAGGAACGGACCCCCATCAGATGGCAAAGTCCCACCTGGTGTGGTAGCCTCAGTCAGGGGGTGAGGGGAGTGGACCCCAGCACTGTGTGCCGGGGAGGACGGTGGGTGCGACGGGAGCAGGGGAACACTCGTTCCTCAGCTCTTCCTGGGGGTCCCTGTCGGCACTGAGATGGGAAAGTGGACCCCCGTTGTTGGGAGTGGGGGTGCTGGCCATCAGCACAGCTGTGGGGAGTGAGGGGACGGTGTGTGCCCCCGCAGCGGCGCTGAGCTGCGGCCGGGGCTGAGCGCCGCGCGTTCTGGTCCTTTCCCCACCCAGTTCCTTTGTCTCCGCTGTGCGAGGATGAGATTGCAGCAGAAACACGCACCGGCCTCCGCGGGGGCACGGGGGGTTCTCTTGCATCCTTCTGTTGCCAGGGAGGAAGCTGCCAATTACCACCGCTGCGGTGATACGTCCAGAAATCACCCCAGGGGCAGCAGATGAGGAACAAACCCAGTTCCCTGCAGAGGAATCAATTGTGTGAGAGCATCACAGGCTGAGGCTGGTGTGAGCCCCGCTGCAGGCTCAGTCAGCTCTGGTCCAGGCTGGGGCTGTGGCAGTGGGGGGAGCGGAGAGGGCTGGAAGGGGAGCTCAGGAGCTTGGGGGGCTCCACGTGTGAGATGAGGCTGTTTGCCCCTGCCCTGCCTGCAGCTGGTGTTGGGGCTTGTGCAGGGGGAGGTGGAAGAGCAGGACCTCAGTCTCCTCAGTCTCCTCAGTTCCTCAGACAGGGTCTGCTCCCCACAGGACGGTGTCCCTTCTCTTGGTATCGGCTGTGGGTCGAGCTCTCCAGGGCAATAGAGAGTCCCCGAGAAGGGCAGACTGTTCTGGCCACCGAGCAGCGTGTGTTACTGCCTACTGACAGCTGCTGTGCTCTTCCCTTCGCAGAGCGATCGTCTCCTTATTAAAGGAGGGAGAATAGTCAACGATGACCAGTCATTCTATGCTGACATTTACATGGAGGATGGCCTCATAAAGTAAGTATAGGATTATTACAGTGTGTTATCTCCATCTTCCCTTACATCAGATTCAGGTTGGATGGCTGTTGGCTTTTTGTGGTTGTAGTCTGTACCCAGCTGGCTCCAGTGAGAGGCTGAGCTGTGCTCTGTGTGTGAGCACACGTGTGATGGCCTGGCGTGTTCAGCAGTAGCTCCAGAGACTGAACTGCAGCTGGGCTGGTGACACCGTGACACAGCATCCACTGTACAACGAGACTGGACGGAACTGCATCAGGAACAACATTTACCTTTGACTCCCGTTTTGCCCCGAGTTCACAGTATTAGCACGAGTGACCCCACACAAGATCCCATTTGTCAGCACTAACAAGGACAGTGCTGTGCTGCAGATCATCTGCATCCCTGGGATTTTCAGGAATTGCAGGCAAACCTTTCGTCCCCCCCAGTGTTTTCCTGTGCGTTCCGGAGTTGCAGTAAAAACTCTTGCTTAAAGGCTGCAGTTCAAACGTGGCAAAGGTGTTTCACTGGGACCAGCCCTAAGTTGGGTGGATTGGAAGAACTGTGATAGCTTATAGCACAGGGATGTGAAAACGCATCGTTTGCTCTGTGTTAAGAGGAAAATATCTGTCATTACCAGGATGGTGTATTTTAAAAATCCACCTGCAGAGAAATATTTCAAGAAGTGGGACTGTATTTTTGAGGCTCATGGACAAGAGTGTTCATCTAGTACTTGTACCAGGCAGGGATCAAAGCCAGCTTCAGGTCTTGCTGTGGCACAGGCTTCCTGGGTGTCCTTGGGCAAATCACTTATCCTCGCCTGGAGGTTACAGAATTTCACTGCCTTGGAAGTGAAGTGCTCTCGCAAGTGAATTCTGATAAGAACACAGTCAGCAGTTCAGTTCCTTTGGTGATGGATTCATCTCCATAAAAATGGTGGAAAGAGCTACTGGTTTATTGCTGTGAGGGTGCTGGAGCGAGCAGTTCTGTCCACAGAACCTTTGTTATTCATAGGAAAAAAGCCTGCAAAGTCCCTAAGGTCGAATGAAGTGCAAAACCAGAATTTGTTCCTCGTGCCAAGGAAATCTGAAGTTTTCCACTGAAACCAACTTGTCTTTTATCTTGATTTATCAGGGAGGACTGAGGAAGGCTTGATGAAAATAGGATTTCTGAAAGAAGAGATTTGAAGGCTGAGTGCCACATATGGACAGATAAAGGGATTGAGGGGGCGGGGGGCTGAGCAAAGGGAGTCCCAAGGTTGGGGTGACCTGGCCTGCTGGACCGTTGGGTATGTCTGGGGAGGAGAATGTGGTGTGCTAGAACAGTATGAGCTCCACAGGACTGTAATGGTATTTTAGGTTATGAGTAGATGTATACCAGAACTTCTTAGGTTTCCTGTTTTCAGAAAATATTTTATGGTTCTTGGGATTTTAGCTGCCTTCACTAGAGCGTGGCCCTGCTGATAGCAAAGACGTCCTTCAGGGGGATGGAGGAGACAACGCCAGAGGAGAGGTCCTGGGGAGGGGAGGACTCTGTGCCCCTTGGGAAGAGCGTGAGCCCAATGTCTCCAGCCTGTGCCCGAGCCCAGCTGGGTGGCAGCCCCCACGCTGTGCCCTTCCTCAGCTCCTCCCAAGCCTTCCCGGAGGGAGGCTTCCCTGCACCCTCGAGACTTTGTGCTCTGAGCGGCATTACAGGTCCCTGAGGAGCCCTGAGCTGGCCTGGCAGCTGTGGCATTACGCTGGGAAATCATCTTTCTCTGTAAGTAAGACTCAGACTTGAGCCTTACTTAAGGTGGGGGAGAGGAGAGATTAGGGGTGCGTCTCACTGGAGGCAGGGCTGGTGCCGGGTTCTGTGAGCGTGCACCCCAGAGAGGTGGGATGCTGTGCTGGAAACGCTTGTGGGAGCCTGGCTCGTGAGTCTGTGGGGTATGAAGTGTGCTAGACAGCTTCTCACGATGTCCTGCAGAGATCTGCCTACCCACCATACCACGCTGCCCAGATGGCAAGTGCCATCACAGATACCAGAGAGCAGTTGGACAGACGGTGGCCACCCCTGGACTGTGCAGGTCGTAGGTTTAAGTGAGCCAGGCAGTCCTGTGCTTTGCTTCAGGGTGAGGTGGCTTCGCTCTGCTGGCTCCTGAAAGCCCAGCTGTGGGAGTGGGACATTTCTCCTGGTGGGAGGAGGTGACCTGGCTGCTCCTGAGCTGAACCGTTCATTGAGGATGTTGTGGCTGGGTTTCTTTTATGTGCTGCTCACTGTCTTGTTATGATCATATCAGGCAGATTGGCGACAATCTGATCGTCCCTGGAGGGGTCAAAACCATAGAAGCCAATGGGAAGATGGTGATTCCTGGAGGAATTGATGTCCACACCCGCCTGCAGATGCCATACAAGGGGATGACAGCTGTGGATGATTTCTTCCAAGGGACGAAAGCAGCTCTGGCTGGTGGAACCACCATGATCAGTGAGTGGAGCAGGCAGGTCCTGTATGTGAAAGCACCCGGCACTGTTGGATTGTTGCCTGGATTTTCTTTTTCTCTTTGCGTTTCTCAGTCATCCTTGTTTTAAAGGTCCATGTCAGTGTGCTCATCTTTCCTGCAGTCTCTGTCGGTGCAGTCTAGAGAGTGAGGGGTGGGATGAGTCTTTGGGACCCTTGGAAGTACTAAAGTGGTGGGGCAGGAGATTTGCATAGGATCCCTTGCCCTCACAGATCCTGTGTTCTGCGGCACTTCATTGTCTGCAGCAGCCACTGGTGCCCCTGGGACCCTCAAAAAGGAACAATGGCATCACTTTTTATTCCTGTAAAATAAAAATAGGGCAGCGTGATGCCAGAGTCATCTGAGGAACGGAGCAATGTCCTGACCTGGCATCCTGCTCTGCTCGGAAATAAACAGTGCTAACGAAAAAGGAAAGGGAATTCTGAGGTTCTCCCTTGGAGAAGGGCATAGCTGTGCACTGGTCTGAGGTCCAGTTTTTACTGCTATGCAGTGGTCGCAGCTGTGTTTACTGCAGGGTTTCTTGGGATGAAGGAGAAACTGTTGATCCTTCCAGTAAAGGATCAGAGGGTTTCTTGCCCTCCCCCAGACTGGTTCTCCTTGCGCTGTGGGCCAAAAAAATAAGTTGTGCAAAATGGACTGTGGCAGGGCATGGGGATTACATGGTGGGCAATAAAAGGTGCATTAGTGTTGCCATGTGGGAGGAGGCTGTGTGTTAATGGGGTGGAAATGGGGGCGAGGAAAGACAAGGCCCTTCGTTTCTCAGCAGAAGCCTGTAAAAGCCCCTGGTCCCATGCCAAAGGCCATTAAGCTAAGGCTCTGTGCGCTCCTCTGCCAGTAAATGCTCGTGGTGGAGCCCAGACGCGTTGCGGCAGTGATGGGGCTGCCCTCCAGAGCTGCCTCAGGCTGCTGAGGGGTGACCTGGGCCCATGGAGATGTGTGGCAGCGGTGGGGTGGCCGCCGGGGAGCCCCTGCCGACCCCTGGCCCCTCCATGCCCCCACAGTGGACCACGTGGTGCCGGAGCCCGAGTCCAGCCTGGCTGAGGCGCTGGAGCGGTGGCGGGAGTGGGCGGACGGGAAGGCCTGCTGCGACTACGCGCTGCACGTGGACATCCCCCGCTGGAGCGACCGCGTCCGGCAGGAGCTGCACACCATGGTCCAGGAGAAAGGTTTGCTGCCCACCCATCCCCGCGGTCCCCTTGCGGTGGGGTGGTCCTGGTGGAAGCAGGGCTGGGGGGAAGGCAGCCCGGAGCAGGGAGAGCCCCCAGCTCAGCCCTCTCTCCTCTGCCCCCAGGAGTCAACTCGTTCATGGTGTACATGGCCTACAAGGATTTGTACCAGATGTCGAACACTGAGGTGAGACCCACTTCTCCACCCTGGTTGTGTTGGCGCGAGGGGCGTCTGCGGGGATGGCGGCCAGCCTGGGCGCAGGGAGGTCAGCCCCTCTCCTCTGCCCTCGCTGCCTTCAGTGCAGGATGGGGTGCCTGCCGCGGTCTGAGTGGGCCCCCACCTTGCAGAGGGAGGCAGAATTCTGGCCTGGGCACCATCAACAGCGTCCACCAGCGTCTGTGGCACTCGGAGAGCAGTGCCCGACACGGCTGGAGCTGGTGCCGGGGCGCCCACGCCAGCCCTGCCGCTGTCCTCGGCTGGAGGGCTACGCAGGGTGCTTCGGGTGGTCTGTCTGCTCAGTAATCATGGGTTCTTGTCTCTGTTTTAGCTGTACGAGATATTCAGCTGCCTGGCAGAGCTGGGTGCCATAGCTCAAGTTCATGCTGAAAATGGAGATATAATTGCACAGGTAACGAACTACTCTTCTGTTGTGTAGGGACTAAAAATCCCTACATTTGGTGTGGGATGTTGACAAAATGAATCTCAAGCTGCATGGATCTCTTTTGCAAGGTGCTCAGATGCAACATCAAATTTACCAAGATTTTCTGCTGTGAATGTGGTGCATAAGTGAATTTGAAATAGTGAATTGGCAATTATCTAAACGGAAGAGAGTGGACTGTCAAGTGCTGTGTGTTCACACCAACCCCAGCTCTTCGGCGTGGAGGGGCAGAGACCTTGCACACAATCAGCTTGGAGATTTCATGGGCACTGGAAGGTGCCGCGGCAAGGGAGCAGTTTTCTCCCTGCTGGGAACCAGCAGCGGCTGATGGAGCAGGGTTTGCAGGGAGCTGTGAGGCGGGATGTGGCTGGTGTTAAGTGGGCAGGCTGTATTGACCCACTGTGTTGTAATTGGTGCCGGATGAGAGAAATCCAAATGTTTTGATTTTCATTAAGACAGGGAAGATGTTGCTCAGTTACGCTCTGCAAGTCCTTGTTTTTTCCTGTCTCTTGTTCTTGAGAGTTGGAGTGTGAACTAAGAGGTCATTCTTTGAACATCCTCTCAGTCTACAAGAATCCGTTTTTCTTTGGACTTTTTAGAGCTGCAGTGCACAAAGGGATGGCATGAAGTCCCCTTGCGTGTTTCCTTTGACCTCTGTCAAAGGGAGGCATTTAAAATGAGGGAATGCGAGAGAAATCTCCAGGGTACAGACAGGAGATGGGCAGGCCAGCGCATGCGGCACACACACACACAGTCATCCGTGGTCCTTATTTATAAATAAGAGCAAAACAGGAACCAACAACCCACACCACCAGCTTCAGAGAAGTTGATACAGGAGAGGATGTAGTGCTTGCTGATGTCCAAATGATTAAATAACAGCACTGGGGACCCAGGAGTAGCCTTAGGAGGACAACGTCTTTATTGGCTTTAATGATTGTGTTCTCAATAGTTTCTACTCAGACAACTTGTTTTTCAGAAGGGAGGGCCTTGGAAATGTGTCAAGAGCTGTTCATGGAGCTGAGGAGTTTTGTACCCTGTTTATGTACCTCCACACCGTGCTTGTTTCATCAGAGAGGTTTCAGTCGGTGTCCACGTTCCCTCCAAGTGCTCCCGTTTCCCCCTGCTCCCTCTTTCTCGCACCCCTTGAGGGTGCAGCCACCTTTGACCTTGCCTGGTGGTCCCACGGGACACAGGGTTGTGGCAGTCCCAAGCGAAGGGCTGGATGCGGGAGGGAGCTGCTTTTCTGTGTGGTTGATAGTTTCACAGTCTTGTAATGTCCCTCTGTCTTTTCAATGTCCTAGGAGCAAGCCAGGATGCTGGAGATGGGCATAACCGGCCCTGAGGGCCACGTGCTGAGCAGACCTGAGGAGGTAAGGTGCAGAGGACAGCGCCAGCCTTGCACTGCAGAGCTTCCCCACTGAGTGTGTGCAGTGGGGCCAAACAAGCATCGTGTCTGTGTGTGTGTGGATCCGTGGGGATCCATTCTTACAGGCAACACTGTCCTGTTCATCATCAGCCCAGGAAAGAGCGAGGCGTGACAAACATTTTTCAGTGTGGCTCAAAGTCTCCAGGCAAAGACAAGGGCTTCCGAGTCTCGCAGACATTAATCAGTCAGCAAAAAGATCTGTAGGCTGTAGCAGCATTTGAGGCTGGTCTGGGGGCATTTGTCTTTTATGGGTGATTCCACAGATGTAAGAGGCCTCAGAAGAATGGAGTGTTGCATTTTAGTTCCTGTGAAAATTCACTGTTTGTGGCTGTCTGAGTGCAGACAGATTCCAGCTTCTTCCTGCTTAATCTCTGCTTAGGGTCTAAAGTGTGTTTCAAAATGAGAGAGACAAAGCCATTGGTGGAAGAAGTGGGAGGGGAGGAGAGGGGGAATTTCCTGGTTACAAATCATTGTCAAGACACTAATTAGATTACTTCTAATTTTAGCTCACAGGGTATTTTTCTGTTTGGTCCATTAATCTGAGTTGAGTCTAATTTTAGATGGGTTTTCTTGAGATAGCTGCCTGCTGAGAGGTCCTTTTAACTTTGCACAGTGCGTGAAAGAAGAAAACTAGAGACTTTGGTACAACAGCAAAGCCGAGCAGGGGAGCACAGGGACAGATTTGTACTTTAGGGTCTGTGGAAATAAAATCAGTTGGCTTAGATTGAGAGTGTATTATAGCTCGTAACAGCGTATATAGCCCGGTGTAATAGTGTTTAATCTCTGTGAAGTGTGAGACTGTAGAGCATTTTTCTGAACAGGGAAGAGCCTCATTGTCGAGTACAGTAGATCAGAGCCCCTCTGTGTGTAAACTGCCATTTATTTTTATGGCTCTAGACCCATTTCCACTAGTTGGCAAGCCACCCTGCTATTATGGGATGCTGTGGTTGTGCCAGGATCTGAGAACTGTCCTACTGTCATAGGACAGCACTGCAGTGCCTCTGCTCCAAAGCCGGTAAAACATTGTTGAGTGTTTGATCTTGAAATGCCATTAAAGTGTAAGGCAACTGAGAGCAGTACAGGAGAACTGATACTGTCTGTTCAGACAAATCCAGATCTTACTGCATTTGGAAATAAACGGTGTCCCTCTTCCAGAACATCGTCTATCTGGGAAAATCTTAGGTAGAGCACAGGTGACCCCCCATAAAGCCTGCGGGTTGGTGGCAAAACATTGGGAAGGTGGTCCATAGCCCTGTGCGTCCCTAGAGGGACCACAGTGGTGATTAAAGACATGCTCTTCTGTCGGGTGATGGTGGTGATTTGGTAGGGCAGGACGGCATTGCTCCACACTGTAAGGTGCTGTGAAGGGCGATGGCTCTGTTTGCTCCTGTCAACTACTCAAGTCTGTAAGCATGCCGATAAAAAAATATTTTCTTGTTTAAATTTCTGTTTAAAGAGTCTTTAAGCAGAAGAGATAAACCTCCTTTCGCTGTGCAGCAAACAGGCTGCAGGAGTGTGAGGTGTCTGGGTGCAGGCTCTGCTCTCGGCTCTGGGAGCGCCCAGCGCGGGCGGCTGCCCGGGCTGCAGTCACCACATTCCCCGCGGCCCCGGCCTCCCCTGGGAGCTGCCTCATTGGGACATTGTCTTTTTAAGGCTTCTGTTTTGAACTTTCTCATGCCAAAGCCTGAAGCCAAACTGCAGAGCAAACACTTGGAGAAACTCTGGGGTTGAGCTGGGGCTGAGCACGGGCTGATGTCATAGTCCAAAGATACCCCTCGTGATGGAAACCTGCCCTGTGCTGGCAGCGGGACGGTGAGACGTGGGGCAGTGTCAGCAGGCGAGCTGCGTGGCAGGACAGCCAGACACAGACAGCCTCCCGCACGGACCCTGCACCCTCCATGGGCAGCGTGGCCTTTGGGGACAGCCCGGAGCAGGGCATGGTCTGAGGGGCAGACCCTTTCTGTGCCATCAGCCTGTTACCCATGCTGCCAGGCACGGGCAGCGCTCCCTGGGCTTCTCTGGCTGTCAGAGCTGGGACCAGGCGGTGGAAAAAGCAGATGCAGCTCTGTGCTGGCCCTGGCTGAGTGTACCAGGGCCGTATCCTGCGGGTTGGGGCAGGCCCCAGGGAGGCGGAATCTTCCTGGTCACGTCTCCCTGATGAACCTGCCCTCAGGCAGCCCAGTGTAAGGGCCAGGGCACGAGGTGATGGCAGCAGCCTGTGGTGTGCTGAGAGGAGAATGGGCTCCTCCCTGCCCGCCCGCTGCTCCTCTGCAGCCATGTGCTGTTCTCCCTTCCAGCTGGAAGCAGAAGCTGTCTTCCGGGCCATCACCATTGCCAGCCAGACCAACTGTCCTCTCTACGTGACTAAAGTGATGAGCAAAAGTGCTGCTGACCTCATCTCGCAAGCCAGAAAAAAAGGTGAGTGGCAGCTGCTGCTGCACCCAGCCTTCCTGTTGCCACTGGGATCCTGGACAACTGGATCCAATGGTCCCCATGTCCTCACGGTTGTTTTGCCAAGACCACCACTGTGCCCTTAGAGAAGTCCAGTGCTTCCCCTCCTGCAGCTGGCTCAGGGATTTACCTCACTTGAGGGACATGGGAATCCTGCACCAGCCCACATGGAGCCACCTCCTGTTGTCGCAGGAGCAGAGCTTTAACCACCGAGGTTTGTCTGCGGCTGTGAAGGGCTCTTGGGAGACTCCTCTGTCCCATGTCCAAGTGGTGTGAGCCCCATATACCTCTGCAGCCATGCTTCCCTGCACCAGCAGGATGGGTGCCCCGTGGTGACGGCAGGCTGGGCGGTGGGACCTGCTGTCCCTCTTGCTTGCCACAGCACCTGAGGTCCGAGCAGCCAGTGTGGGACAGCCTGGATGGGTCTGGGTGTCCTCTTGGCACGGCAGGCTCTTGGTAGTTGTGTGGAATGGAGGAAGCCTCCAGGCTGCGCCCAGAGTCCTTTCTGTCCCCCTTTCCAGGCAATGTGGTGTTTGGTGAGCCCATCACAGCCAGTCTGGGGACCGACGGGACACACTACTGGAGCAAGAACTGGGCCAAGGCTGCGGCGTTTGTGGTGTCTCCACCACTGAGCCCGGACCCAACAACCCCTGACTACATCAACTCCCTCCTGGCCAGGTGAGCGGTGGCTCTGCCGGGTGATGCTGTGGGAGGGCACGGACCCCGGCCGTGGGCAGGGATGTGGAGGTTATGGAGCAGCTGGGCAGCATGGGCCTTGGGCCAACCCGAACCACTTTGCTGTCAGCAGTTAACGGGCTGGCTGGTGGAATGGCTCTCACTCGGAGCCGTGGTGGCATCTCCCTGAGAGCAGAGGCAAGACAGAGGAGGCACCAGACACTTAACATCAGCAATGAGAGAAATACCAGGGTGGTTACGAACCATTTTAAATGCCCCGGGGAAGGCAAAGAAATGAGGAGCAGATAGCAGGCTTGTCAACAACAACCTTCACCGAGCTGGAGCAGCCCTTCTGCACCTGAGGGGCAAGAATGGCCGCCTGGGTTGTGACTGCAGGAGAGAAGGTGGAGGGGCTACAGGAGCCCCCTGCCTGGTCGAACACAAGGCAGAGGTTTGGTGGTGTGTTCGGGTGAGCAGCAGGGCAGCCCGCGGAGCCCCTCGGGGCCGTAAGGGCTCGTCTGGGGATGGTCGGCCATTGTTTCACCCTGAAGGCAAGGGGGTGGGGAAGGGATCTGTTGAAAATAGAGAGCAAACCATGAAAGCACTTCAGCAATTTGCTTTGACCTTTCAGAGCTACACTCCATCCCCTCACTGGCAAGGCACGAGCAGCAACTCGGGACACAGAGCTCATTGCTCTCCATGTGCCACGTGTGACCGCACGCCCCTCGCCCCGCACGCTGGGCCGGGTGTGTGGTGGCTGGTCTGTGTTAGCCAGCAAGGGCTGGCACCGAGGGGGCTGTAAATGGAAATGACCTTTGAGGTAATGCTGGAAACATCTCTGATAGATGAGTGAGGGATGACTGGTCAGCAAGAGGTGTCTCGGCAGAGGGGCACGTTAGGATAAACGAGTTGTGCTGGGGTGGAGGTGCCGTGGCTGGCCTCAGAGAGGTGCTGCTGCTCGTGGGGTTGGAATGTGCAGCTCACCAAGATGTGCCTCTGCTCGGTCTGGGTGTGTGAAATAGATGCAGGTCTCAGGGACTGGCAGGAAAAGTGGGTCCGGCTCCTGAACTGGCTTTCTAACCCTTCCCTTCCACTTCAAATTTACTCAATCTCAACAGAGAGGCAAGAGCACTTCAGCCCACAGGCGTCTGTCCTGACGCCTTTCCCATGCTGTTTTCTGTGATGCTTCAGCAGGAGGAGAGGCTGCGAGGCTCCAGCTGGGCTGGATGGCTTGTTTTCTTCCACCGGGACAAATCTGGTGGAGATTAGGGAGCATGTTGTGTCATCAGCCTGGGTCTCTGGCTGTGCAGGCAGTCAGACATATGGCAGAAATTATCAGAGGAAAATGGAGATTACCAGTGGATTAGGGCTGACTCGCAGCTCTGAGCAGAGCTGCTGTGTCGCACCAGGCTGGGCTTGGGCACAGCCGGGCTGGGAGCCACCTGCTCCAGGCCACGGGCCTCGCGTGGGAGCTGGCCTGCCTCGGTCTGTTCCCTTTGCCTGGCAGCCACGGTGTCCCAGCGTCTGCCTGTCCCTGATGGTGTGTCTGTTCCCACCACCCCAGCGGTGACCTGCAGGTTTCGGGGAGCGCCCATTGTACGTTCAGCACTGCACAGAAAGCCATCGGAAAAGACAACTTCACAGCAATCCCAGAAGGGACCAACGGCATAGAGGAAAGGATGTCTGTCATCTGGGACAAGGCAGTGGTAAGAGCCAGGCTGGGGAGAGGGCAGGGCTTATGGGGCACCCCTGTTGTTGCCCCTGCAGAGCTGGGCACCCAGCCTGGCTGCCCACAGGCTCTGGGAGCCACAAGAAGCCAGAGCAGGAGAGGCAGCAGTCAGGGTTCAGGGCGAACAGCCAGGACCTGTAACTGTGCCCCCACTTTTCGGTCTGTCTGGGGCAATGCCGAGACCAGCCACAGTGGCCTGTGCCCAGACAGCCCGTGGCTTGTCTGGAAGCAAGTCTGGCTCTTACTCTCCTTTTCCCCAAAAGAGCTCTTGGTTCCCTTTGTGTCTGAGCAGGCCACAGGAAAAATGGATGAAAACCAGTTTGTGGCTGTGACAAGCACTAATGCTGCAAAAATCTTCAACCTGTACCCGCGGAAAGGGAGAATAGCAGTGGGCTCGGACAGCGACCTGGTGATCTGGGATCCTGACGCCGTGAAGATCGTCACGGCAAAAACCCACCAGTCGGTAGGTCCTCTGCTTGTCTGCAGGAATGCTGGAGGGTGGGAGACAAGCAGCGCCCTGGGAGGCTTCCTGGCTGCCGGGAGCCTGGGGACTGCGCCCGGGTGCGGGCGATGTTGGCTGTGGGGCAGGGTGGCTGTGAGCCCTGGGTTCTGCTTTTCTCACTCCTGAGCCTGGCCCATGCAAGTGTAAGGACACGAATTTCTCCTTATTTGAGTTTCTCTTCCAAGTACGGTTTTCCTGGCTTTGCCGGCGTGCTTTGTTCATGCCTTACCTCAGGCCTGGGTCCTGCCCCACTCTATTCTTGGAGCCCTTGCTCACACTGAGCTCTGTGCTTCGGTTCCTGCTTCATGTTGGGAGCTCTGATGGGGCCTTAGTTTGATGGACTAGTGAAGTGAACTAAAGGAGGCCTCTGGGGTAGGGAAGGCTGTTAAGGGTGTCCTCTCCCCACGCTGGTGACCTCAGCAGTGAGGTGTGGGGGCTGAACAGCCCTGAGGTGGCGGGCAGCACTCATGTCCCTCCTGACCATCATGTCCTGGTTGCTGCAGGCGGCTGAATACAACATCTTTGAAGGGATGGAGCTCCGTGGGGCCCCGCTGGTTGTCATATGCCAGGGGAAGATCATGCTGGAGGACGGCAACCTGCATGTGACCCAGGGCACTGGACGCTTCCTGCCCTGCAGCCCCTTCCCTGACTATGTCTACAAGCGCATCAAAGCCAGGAGGAAGGTGAGGGGACAGGGATGCCAGGAGACAGAGTTGGGAAACCATTAGCCCAAATCACCCTTTTCCCCAACAACTGATTGTTGTAGTGCCTGCCCTTGTTGTTGTCCTGCTGCAGCAGGAGTCTGGAGGGAAATGCTGAGTTCAAACCAAAGAGACTGGGCAAAATGGCCTTCTCCTTCCCCATCCGTGCAGCATAAACCCGTGTCTGCTGCAAGGGGCTCTGCAGGGTGGGCGAGGGGAGGCTGTCACACCGGAGGTGGGCAATGGGGCTGTGCTGGGCCTCAACACTACAGGGAGGTCTTGGGCACCTGGGCAGAGGGTCCCAGTGGGAATGACCTCTCGGTGGGACTGGGAAGCCAAGGATTGCCGGAGCATGGCGCTGCCATGGCAGGATGCTCCCTGGCAGCAGAGAAGTGTCACTGTCCTCTTCTCTCTGGTGACAGATGTCGGACATGCACGCTGTGCCCCGGGGCATGTATGATGGACCTGTGTTTGACTTGACCACCACCCCCAAGGGGGGAACCCCTGCGGGGTCAACCAGGGGGTCCCCCACACGGCAGACACCCCCCGTCAGGAACCTCCATCAGTCTGGATTCAGCCTGTCAGGTGAAGACACGTGGTGGCTTGGCGGGGAGGGCGCAGGGCCACTGGCCACACTGTCCCAGCCCCTGGCCTAGGGCAGGGGACAGCAGGGGGATGGCTTGGGGAAAGCTGAGCATGAGAATCGAGCACAGCAGGGGGACACCCTGTGTGTCCCTTCAAAGATGTGGCTGGAGCTGGCCCTCCACCCTGCTGTACCTTGCAGTAGAAACGAGGCAGACTGTGGTCCTGGGAGACCCTGGACACTGGGGGACCCAGAACAGACCCTGCTCTCGCTGAGTCTGTTCACGAAGGAGCATCTACAGAGATGTTTGAGCCACTGCTGCTCTCGGGGCCGTGACTGGAGTTGGAGAGGGAGCAGGTTGCTGTCGGCAGTCTCGGGAGGCCCTTCAGCAGGACCCCGGGCTGCCTGACTGCTCTGTCCTGTGAAGAAAGCACTCTGACTTTTCTTTCCCCGTCCCCTTTGTGCTCTCTGTCCTCTCCCAGGTACCCAGATCGATGACGGTGTGCGCTCAGCGAGCAAGCGCATCGTTGCGCCCCCGGGGGGCCGCTCCAACATCACCTCCCTGAGTTAAACCTCCCTGCCCCGGAGGAAACTACCCCTGTTCGAGCGAAGGAAGAAAAATGGTACATTGGTGTTTAAGAAGGAAAAGCAAATAAACCTGTTCTGAAGAATCAATAAGCCTCAAGCCTTATGTTTCACAAATGCTACTTGCTACCTAGCTTTAAAGATATTGCTTCATTTTGTTTTATGCATAGCCTTAAAATTCTGTTGTTGTTGTTGTTGTGGGTTTGGTCGGGTTCTGTTTTTACTCTTCCTTTCTGTATGCATGCCGCTCAGACAGGTCGCTTGGTTCAGTGTGTTATCGTGTTGAAGGCGTGTGGGATGCCGTGGTGCGGGACGGCAAACGGGGGCCGGCCCCGGCAAGGGGCAGGGAGGGCAGGTCCACGGGAGCTGTGGGGGCAGGTGGGTCTGTGTCGTGTTCGTGTCCTTCGTCTCCACCCAGTGCTCATCAGCGTTTCACCTTGAGGCCTGTGGGGGAGCCCAGATCATCTCTGTAACAGCTGTCACAGCACCTCGTGTAAGGAGTTTTACTACTTTGTACACTTTATTAAAAAAAAAAAGTTGTTCCTTCAAGCAATTTGTGTTGCTGGTTGGCTTTTTTCTTCCTGAGCTCCTGCTGGGCAGGGCTGCTGGTGACAGGGACCGGCTGCTGGTGCAGGGCTGGGCGCTGGTGTTGGGGCTGCCCCGCTGGGGATGGACAGGGGTTTTCTGTGGGCACCCGTGAGTTAAGGCTCCCCTTCTGTCAAGTGGTGTTTATCAGAGCCAGGGCCACAGCCTGCTAAAGCTTGCAAAAAAACCCAAACAAACAAAACTAGATTGGATTTTAAGTATTACAAAATCAAGCGTCAATTTAGGCTGTGCTAAATAAGTACACTTTATTTTTTTTCTTCCTTAAGTATTTGACCTTGAAATATTTCTTTCCACATGCCTGCAGCCCAGACAGTACACGCTGTCCGTGCGGCGCTGCTCGGGGGCCGTGCCAGAGCAGGGGTGCCGGGGTGGGGAAGGCTGTTCCTACTTACAGTTAGTGAGATTCTGCTATCAAGTAATTAATGATGTTTCCCTGTTGCCTGGTAGTGATTAAGCTGAGACTGTGCCTCTGTTTACAGGGAGAGAGGGGAAAGGAGAGATGGTTGTAGAAGTCTTTGGGGAATTTTTAAGACGTGATGTTCTTACCATTTGACTACTGGAGTTTGGGGTTTGGTTTTGGTCAAACTGTGCAAGTGACTTCAGGAGTAACATGGACTTTTGATCAGCTGGTAAGGAACTTTTCATTTGCTGTTGGTTTTATTCAGATTTTGGTTTTGGTTTTGGGTTTTTTGGTTGGGTTTTGGTTTTTTTTGAGTTGATCAGATTTAGCCAGAGGGAAAGGCGGGAAGGCACAGGGGATACAGAGAAGACCTCTGGGCTAAAGGGAGGCAAACAGTTCATCATGCATTCATTATATTGCAGAGGACAGGAAAAATGTCAAGTGAGGTGAAACATCAGGTCTGCCAAAGCGTTCCAGTAATTGCATCAGCCCCAGCATTACCCCAGCAGAGATGCTTTGCCCAATCCCAATCTTAGAGACCGCACCAGAGTGCAGCTATTGCTGCTTAAATCAGGTGGGATTGCAATGGCAGAGCCATTCAAAATACGCATTAAAATTTATCTCTGATGTTGGAAGCCAGATCCCATCAGAATCAGTGGCTTTCAGCAGTTTAATGTGATGGTGAACAGGTTTTTCAGGCTGGAAAAAGCATCTGAATGCTGATTATTCGCCAGTGCCTGTTGTCTCCCTCCATCTCCACAGCCCTGGGTCCTGACGTCCCACCAGCCAGCGCTGCTCTGCGAGATCAGGTACAGGAACCGGCCTGGAGGGGGGTACTGGAGGAGAAGCCTTTACTGCCTCCTCCCAGCCGAAGATGGAGATCATCGCGGCTTCCAGCCCCCTGTGCCTGCACTCTGGGGACACTCACAGGAGGCCACCTTTGTCACTGAGCGCTGGGGGAGACCCTGAGCTAAGAGCAGACTCTTCCAGCTGGAGCCATCAGCTGCGAACCCCTCTGGCGGAGCTCCACAGAGCCTGGACCCACCACCAGGAGTGACACCAGCCATGGTACCTCCAGAACGACGCGGGCTCAGCCCTTGGGCTGTGCTGTTGGTGGCCACCACGGGTTGTGACGCCGGCTTGCCAAGCCAAGAGAGCGACCACTCTGTGTCGCATCCATTTTCACACAGTCACATTCCCACCACCCAGAAAGGTAAAATAATGGGATCTGCGTCCAACGGGCTGTGGCAAGTTGTGGGGGCAGGACCCACAGCCTCTGCCCCCAGGCCCAGGTCCCGCTGGGGTGGGGTGGAAGCAGAGGCGAGGGGTGCCCCAGCCCCAGGCTGTTGGCAGTGTCCTGGTAGCAGAGGACAAGTCCAGGGGCCAGTGTCCTGCGGGTGGGTGGATGCCAGCCCCTCGAGGATGCTCCAGCCAGGGCGCTGCTGCTCTCAGAGGTTGTTGTTCTGGTTGTCCTCCTTGCATGTGCTTCCACTTTTGGCCAGTGTTATGGTCTCCTGAGTGTCATCGTGGTGATGCCTCACCCTTTGGGAGAGAAAAAGGGTCCATCACGCTGTGTGTGAGGCCCACGCAGCGACACGGCCACCTGGCAGTGTCCCCACCCCTGGTGTGAGTGGCCACTTGCCCCACCAGGCTCCACCGGGTCCCTGCACCCCCAGTCCCGCAGCACCAGTCTGCCGGCACGGAGGGGATAGTGGGTGCAGCTGGTGGCTGCGGGCCCAGCCTGTTCCTCAGGAGCAGAGGTGCCACATCAGTCCCAGGCAAATGACAGCTCGGCTGGTGTTCACCCGAACCAGCTCCTGAGCCCCGCTGGGCAGCACTCGCCAGGAACCCCCACCCCCACCTCCATCAAAGGCCAGTCTGGTATCGGTACTTACTGCCTCGGCATCCGCACTTACTTTTCTCTGTTGAAAACAATGAAGTCCCTCTGGAGCATCTCTAGGTGCTTTTGAAGGTGGCAGGCCTTTCACATTCGAATGGAAAAATAAAGAGATAATAGAACCATAGAATCATAGAACAGTTTGGGTTGGAAGGGACCTTTAAAGGTCATCTAGGCCAGCCTTCACAGCTGGCACAGAAAGACGTTACAAGGACAGACAGAGTTGTCTTTAGCTATAGAGCATCTTTAGCACTGCTGTGGGGAGAAGGGCATTAAGCCTCTCACACAAAACCCATGTGTTTATCTGCTGCTGCCACCGAGGGAAGATGTGGCAGAGTCCAGGGGATAAGCCATGCTTGCTCTCACCTGGGAGGAATTGCTTTTGCTGGTGTCTTTCTCCTTCTTTGCCAAGCGCTTTTTTTTCTTGTGAAGAGGTTTGGATTCCAGAATCATTTCCTCCAGTTCGAAGGTTGGGTCGCAGTTCAGTCTGCCCTTCTGGAGGGAGAGAGAGGGAGGTGGCTGCAGAATGTTGTAAAAGTAATTACACCTGCACACACACAGCCAGATCACCTGCTGTGCCGCCTACATATGCTGGCAGTTCCTGCAGCCAGGGGACACTGCCAGGTGTGACAGCCACTTTCTGTGCTCGCTGCTTCTGCTCAGCCCTTTGGCTGCTCCGAGGTGACGCGAGGACGGTGTCTCACTGGGCACACAGGAACCTGCAAAACTGGTTTTCAGGCAGCACCCGAACACTCACCACACAGAAACCAGCAAGAGCACGGAAATGCACACAGTTAACAAATACTCATCATTAGCCCAACTTGCGTTCAGCAGGAAAACATTTGGAGTAAGACTGCACACAACAGTCCTTGGACTGTTTTGCACCAGGGTTACGTTACTTCTGTGCTGCTTTAATCCAATTAAAAAGGGATCAGAAACACTAATCTACTGTATTTGTTATTGTACTGTGAACAATGAGCTTATGAGGGAGAGTCATTGCAGGAAGAAAATTATCATAAGCAGGGGGGTGATCTCCAGGCTGCTAACAAGCCTCTGTCTGTGCATTTGAGGAGCTCATCCTCGGGGCTGCTGAGAACGGGGCTCAGCGCAGGGGGTCCCCAGCACCATCCACCCGTGCTGCATCCACAGCAGTGTCTGGAGCAGTCCCGCACCCAGAGATGCTGGGAATACTACAGACAGAGCAGATGGATTCTGGGGCACCCATGCGTCGTAGCCTGCCCTCACTACTCTGTATTACACCCGCAGGAAAGTGAAAACTGTGCCCTTGCTTCTCTTCCCCATCCCGAAAGACATCTGATGCTCTTATGGAAATCTGTAAGAACTTCCCTTCACCCAGAGCCAGGCGGGGTGCTTGGACACGTGGGGAACCTCTGAAAAGCAAACTGCCTTACCGTGGGGATGAACTCCGGCATTATCTGCTTCTGCAGAACAGCGTCCCAGTTCACATCTGACAGATAGGGAAACTCCTGCACATCCTTCAGCTGAGAAAAACGCTTCTCGGGGTTTGGCTCAAGCAGCTGCAGCGAGAGTTAAAGGGAGGAGGTGAGAAAGGGAGGCCCCAAGGGGTGAGGAACATCCAGTGTGTCTGTGGGAGTCACAGCGGATGACACCACGCTCAGGTTTCTGAGGGGGCATCTTTCCCTTTGGGAAAGAACCGGTTGTGTCCGTGGCAGCTGGGATGGTCAGAGGAGCCGGGGGCTGCAGTGATGGTTCCCAGTTTGGGCCGGGCTGCAGGTACCCTGCCCTCAAAATCTCATTATCATTAAAAAGTTTGAGAGTATTTCATTAGAGAGGACAAACTACTTCCACATACTATTTGGAACAAAAACATAGATGAAAGCTACATTAAGTACTACTTTTTTGCCTGCGCTATTTTGAAAATAAGGAAACTATTTACAAACTTTGCACCGAGTGCTGGCAGGGCTCAGCTGAATGCAGCCAGCGCCTGACACTGCCCAGCAACGGTTTTATTTATCAGAGCCTTCAAACAGCTTCGAAATGACTCCAGCAATAATCTTGAAGCAATTTTGATAAAAGCTTTGTTAAAAAAAAAATTACAGCACTGCATAAACCTTACGGAATCAAAGGACTTAAACAGTATCAGCACTTCTTGCAAACCTTTTCATTATTGGGAATAATGTTTTTTAAAAAAGCAATTTTTTGGCCAAATTTATCAATGCATACACGGATGTCTACTTCCAAGCTGCATTGCTCCAGAGAGAGAGGGTTAAGGATACCCTCTGGAAGCGCAGAGCGGGTCCGTGGCAGAGCTGTGCGGGCTCAGCGCCAGCAGGATCTGCTCCCACAGTCCCAGCTGCAGCAGCGCCTCTCCATCACCGCCTCTCCGTCACCACATCAGTGCGGCCCCGCGCCAGAACCCCTCTGTTTATGGGGTGGTGCCACCTGAAGATCTCTCTCGCCAGGGCTGGACACAGTTTGCCACGAATCCCCACAACGTACTGCCAATGCCACCCAGCGGGGCAGAAGGACCGGGCTGCTGTCCCACCCCCGGCCGTGGCTCCCACCCTGCCCTCACCTTCTTGATCAGCGCCACCATCCCCGAGGACCAGGCGGCGGGGTACATCACTCTGGCCGTCTTGAACACGTGAGCGATTTCGTCTGTGGAGGTGTTGGCACGAATGTGATACGGCCTCTGTGGAAAATGCCACATTTTAATTTTCAGGCTCCTTGGGAAATTTTTTTAGAGCAAAGAAGCTCCAAAGAAAGTCAGTCCCCAAGCCTCCTGTTGAAAGCCTCTCCCTGGGGATCGGAGCTCAGTTGAAATAAACAAAATAATGTCAGCAAGAACAGCAATAACTAGATATTTTAAAAGACAGAAGACAAACCCCCAAAGCTAGTCATTAGCCAGCCTGCGTTTGCTCAGACAGTTCAATATTTGTATCTTCAAGGGCTATCAAGAAGGATTATACACATATAGTGTTGTGGTTAGAGCATTCCCAGTATTTGCTGTAAAACGTGCTGCTGGTTTCAGTTCTTCACTCCTGTTGGAGACACCACAAGTGAAAAGGAGCAGGATATCTCCCACATAACAAAGCAGCTGAAAAAAAATGAAAAAATTATGTCCCGGGAATGGTTACAAGCCTTGTGTGTGACATCGGGCTTGGGATGCCCCATCCCCTCTGCCTCGTGTCCTGGCCCAGGGCCGGCTGAGCCGTCTCCGTGGGGTTCCTGGGGTACGGCGCCAGCTGAGCACCGGGAACGCCGGCTGAGAGGATGGATGGGACAGGCACAGCTGCTGTCACCCGCCAGGGAAAGTCACCCCCCCACCTTTAACTCCCAACAGCAGCACTGCCCTACCTTGGAGGAGAACTGAAGACAGTGGAGTGTTTCCATTTTGGACGATTTTTGATTCCCAGATTTTTATGATATTTGCCGGGGGGAGGTACATTTGAAAAACAGTATCTAGAAATGTGAGATCCAGCCGGGGCGCTGTGCTGAACGTGTACCGACACTAGATGGACCTCAAGGTCTCCCTTCACTTCCCCCATGCGGTACCACCACCGGAGCCACCATCTCACCGGGGCTGAACACCCAGCAGCAGTGCCAGCTGTGCTCACTGTGCTGACCAGCCCCACAATTCATTTAACACTGCAGATGGAAAACTCAAGCGTCATATTAACACGCTTATGGAAGGCACATGGCTTCAGTCTCCCAACAGGTCACACAACCAGGCCCCCTTAATGTTTACTAGCTCGATCACTCACAATTTGAAACACTCAAATTCATTTGAAAATATGACCCTTAAAATATATTGAAGAAAACATTATTTTAGGCATTCTGCAAACATGAGTTTCTTAAAAACATGTTTTCTGTGCTCGTGCTGAAATAAGTTTCCCAGCCTCACGAGATTTCAAACAACCTTTTGCTCAGAAGAATGTAATTTAAAGAATTTTGTCCCCTTTTTTTTTTGCACAGCATTTCCAAAACATTCATCTAAGCATCTGTCTGTGAGGCCCCAGCCTCACCTGAGTCAGCAGCAGAGCACGGATGTGAGGGGCAGGGACTGTGCGTCATTAATAATTTACACATTGTGATTTGCTCTTGCTCAGACTGCTCAGTCTTACTACGACAGCAGCGAGAGTTTTGTTCAAGTTTTCTTTCTGTTCAATGTAGCTATCTCATTTCTGTAGGACAGGAGCTGAAAGCTCCCCACGCTGCAGCCCGGACCCAGGAGCTGCCCCTCACCGGCTTTCTCCAGCCCAGCGGCCCCGGGTGCTGTGGGACCTGTCACGACGTGATGTTGTATGTCACGACAGTTACTCTTGGAGCTCTTAGCTGTGACCACAAGAGCCCTGGTGAAGATGAGATTTCTGCTCCCTATGCCGGAATAACCCTCAAAGCCCTGAGTTTGGCTCCATCCCTGTTACAGAGCATGGACCTTTCCAACTGAGCGTGTAAGCAAGGGAGGGGGCCCGGGGCTCTCGCGCAGTACCCGCGTCCTCAGCAGCTCGTAGGCAGTGATCCCCAGTGACCACCAGTCCACAGCAAAGGAATAGGCGGTGGGCTTGGCGGAGTTAAACATTTCAGGTGCTGCAAAACACAGAAAAAAAGAAAGTTTGCCTTGCTGCAGTCTCAAGTGGAAACGAGACACACAGAGTGCTTGATGGTGCCACAGAGCATCCCTGCTCTCTGCCTGCGACACGAATTAGCATATTACCCATTCCCAATCCTTTGATAATTTCTGCTTTTTTCTTCAAAACAATGGCACATGGCTGGTAGGCTGGTCCTTTACCAAAACACCCCTGAGGCAGACGGGAATGGGAATGCACAGGGATCCCTGCAGCAGCTCATCTTTGGCCTCTGTCAGGCTCCTCGCCTTGAGAGGCAGAAGCAGCGAGGGGGCTCCGGGCAGAGGACCCTGCGCAGACCCCGCAGCGAGGAGGCTCCACGGCCCCGTCTGCCCTCACGTCCCGCTCGGCACCAAGCACCATCGCTGCAGGAGCCAGAGCTGCCCCAGCTCCCAGCGCTGCTTAGCCCAGATACCTGCCTGCCCTCGGAGAACACGTGCCTTGGAGCCTCGACCCTGCTGAGTAACGACTGTGCAATTAGCACCGCGTGATACATTTTCTGACCAAACAAGCGCTTCAGCTCCTCTGAGCCGTACTCTCCTGGCTGGTGAAACAGGACTGTCAGTAATATCTACTTGAGTGGAAAGTTGCAAAACTTAATCGATGGGAGTGTGTGAATGATGGGCTGACCTTGAGAAAGGAGTGACATCACCTTCGTAACTGGAATGCTTCATGTTCAGTAGAAACTTTTCAGCTCATCTGGGTTACAGAACACTCTATATAATCACTGAGAGCTTCCCCAGACCCTGTGGATCTCCCCCCCATACAAAGCATCCCAGCCCCAGTGTCTCGGTGGGACCCCCTCCTGCTCCTGTGACACCGGCACCCCCACCACCCTCCAGCGGAGACCGCAGGGATGCTCTGCCCACAGAACAAACTCCTCTTGCTGACATGGGACTTGCCTGTTACTCCCCCAAAAACATGCTGCGGAACAAGGACTAAGCCTAATTCACTGAATCTGGGCTCCCCCAAGAGCCGCTCAGCCCTCCACGCAGCAGCTCTGCAGGCAGAAAGCTGTTCCCGTCCCACTCAAACTTCTCTGCTCGTATTTAAAGCACTTCAATCTGGCAGAGCCTAAATCCAGCCTCACACAGTGAATGAGAGCAGCTTTGAGAGCCATTAATATGGAGTGTAAACGCAGACATCGTGCCGACTGCACCCTTGGCAGGGAAAAGCAAATTTTACCTGAACGAGGCCTGAGAAACACAGGTTTTTAGGAGAAGGTTACCCCGCTAATGGGAGGTGGGTGGAGGCACAGACTGAAATGCTCTTCCTTAGCCAAGAAATTTCCCTCTCCAGATGAAGGAAAAAGAACACCATAGTATCTTTCGTATGAGCTAGGAGGCAAGAATTGCACTAAAAAACCAAACCAGGGAGCATTGCCTTCTTTTTGGGCTATAAACCACTTTGTGCTTCATTCTCCCCCTGAAGGGCAGCAGGAGCACTGTGTGGGTGCCACACGACCCGGCTGCTGCTTGTGAAATGCCTGTTTCACCCTGAGCAGTGTAGCTATCTCATTTTATAATCAAAACCACGCTGCACAGCATGGCATAAGGGCTCTGAAACCTGTGTTTACAGGACGCTCGCTTTGTTTGTTGTGAATCAGTAGAGAATCATTCTCCAGCTGCATCGGGGTGTTACTGGGGGGGCTCCCCCACGGTCCGCCCCAGCACCTCCAGATTGTTCTGCACCTTAAACACACGTCATGTCACATACCAGGAGGAAAAGGGTCCAGACTCTCCTCAAAAAAACCTCCTGTATCCCACCACAGCTGCCAAACCAGGCCCATAAAGCAGCCACTCAAGAACAGGCAGCTGCCATCGGCTCTTACCCATGTACGGCTTCGTGCCGGCGATGGTGGTGACCTGCATTTCTTTAGTCAGCATCGTGGCAATATTGAAATCCGTGATGTGCACGTGTCCTGAAAGACAGAGGTTAATGTGCAACTTGATCTGCTTAAATTTCACAGGAGAAACAGCTTCAGAAAGAATCAGAAAGTTAAAGTAAAACACTGTGTGGAAAGGAGCTTCCAGGAAAAAAGTGGCGGAAGCGATAGAAGATATTTCAGCTCACAGCCAGCTTAGAGGTTTACCTTGTTGTGTCAAATATCCCCTTATTTACTCTTTGGGGAGCAAAAAACAGAGGTCTCCAAGGAGTCATTGAATGATGATTGCTTTGACTCTTTGTAAATTTGGGGGGAAAGAGAACTGAGCTTTTCTCACAGAAAAAAAATCCACTATGTTTTTGGAAAAAACACAAAAACCTTGGTATTTTTTGCTTTCTAGCTACTTGCTCTTTGATGTCCCCATATACCAGGCAGCAGGCAATCTTTCCATTTTCCTCGTTAGAGGACGTCTCTGGAATGGAACAAAATACCTTTGGCAGCAAGCAAGAGAAATTAAAACATCGTGAAACCCCTGTGGGGCAGGAACGGCTTCTGCCCCCGGTGCTCCAGTGCTCACAACCGGTGCCTGGAAAACCAACAGGAAACAAGAGGTGGATGGGATTTGCAGGGATGAGAAAGGAAACGCTTCCACCTGCCTCTTGCTCTTTTACTGGCACTGTTTCTTCTTTGCAAGCAGTTGATTTATTATTCCTTACTCCCTAAGTGAGCAGACTGACGGTGCACAGCCGTGCAGGTGACCAACATCAGTGAATTTCTCTGAAGCCCATGGGGCTCAGCCACACTTTTCTGGTCCAATGCCCTTACTCTTGTCTTCCTCCTGACCCCGCACATCCTCTCCCCCAGCGCTGCACCGCTCAGCCCAGAGCTGGGCTGGCTATCAAAGGCATGGGGTGTTCTGGGCGTTGGGTTTTGCAGACTCATCCCCCTCCTCTGCAGGAACAGAGGGGGCCGAGTCGCTGTTGTTTCCTCTAACCACATTCTGCAGATGGGGATGCTGTGGCAATACTTCCCTCAGTTGTCAGCTTCAACAGCCAGAAATTCACAGCTGCTTGAGGTGGGGAGTTAAAGCAGAGTGAGATCACCTTTACATGTGTAAAAGTTGATGCTTTGGCAACGAACTCCTGTTGTCTTGCCTGGATGCTATGAAACATTCAAGTAAATCTTCACAATTGCACCTACAGCTGTTTCATGAGACCAGCCATACAAGTTCACCTGCTGCAAGTATCTCATCTAGATGGGAAAATTTGGGGCATAAAGGCAGAATTTATGATTTCACCTAGAAGCACTGTTACGTGTCCATGTTCCTGCCTGTGTCTCCCCAGCACCAGTGCAGAGCATGAAGCACAAGAGCCCTGTGCCCGCACCCCGTATTTGCCATGGCCACAGTGCAAAGTGCAGCCCGGACAGGTTCCTCATCAAATCCATGGTATTTGCCAGGCTTGGGCTCGAAGTAAGGAAATCCGGAGGTCCCTGAGAAGAGCAATGGGCACTGCCAGGAGGGCCAGCGAGGGGTCAGAGCTCCCCTGTCCCACTCGGTACCCAACCGATGTGCCAGGACGCTGCGCTACACACCAGCCCTCCCTTCTCTAGATCGGGGTAAATCGCCAGGGATCACTTGAGAGAGTAGAATGAGATACAACTGCCTTGTCTGGATGCGTCCTCTATGTCCTTGCATTGCTTTTTCTTTCATCTCCAGCTCTCATTCCACTTTCTGGGGCGCTCTTTTCATAAATATGAATCATAAAGACTTAACTAAGAATTTGATATTCCAAGCACAAACGTGCCTGTCTCTGGATGCATCTTTTAAACGATTCACTTCAAATAAACCACAAGTTTTACAAAGTAGCCCACCTGGGAAATTACCAGCTCAGTCCGAGGAGGAGGAAGGAGCTCGGGAGGGTGGGTGACCCGGGGCAGCAGCTCCTGGTAACGGCGAGGGCAGCGCTGGGAGCTGCTGCTGAGCTTTGGGGCTGCACTTTAAAGCTGGTGTGTTCCTGACTGCTCAGTGTCTCCAACTGCCCCTGGTTTGGAGAGAGCCGTGCTCCACGCCGCGTCTGACCGAACATTTTAAAGAACATGAAGCTGGAGGCATCGGGGGCTGTGGAGCGTGAAGGCTCTTGGACAGACTGTGCTGTGACTTTCTTACCTGAGATCAGAGAGCAAATGGGCCACGTGTGCCCTGCGCCGGCAAGAACTCACCCGCTCTTGCACTGCCCTCGAGAACCTTTGGCAGTGGTACAAGGGAGGCACAGGCCACAGCGGGGCCCTTGCAAAAACCCTGAGTTTTATTAGAGATGAAACTGAGCTTTTCTTCAATTTTATTAGACAAATGATCTGGCCAAAAACTCCTGATGAATGAGTCACAATTCCTGGAAGCTGCCATCTGTTCTGTTCTTCGACCCCCAGGTGAGCTGTGCTGACATCCAGCCATATCAATAACCTTATCATTAAAGGAGGAAATCACTGTGCTTGGAATGTGGGGGGTCTTCTGCTGGGGATTTTTTGTGTTGTGGGACCAGATCCAATCTCTGATGTCGAACAGCTGATTTATTGCAGAGAAAGACATTTGCTGGATATCCCACTTTATTTATGGCTCACTCTAATTTCTTAGCTGAAATCGATATGGTGATAGAAAATGTCACCGACCAGGGTGACAGAGGCAAACGCTCGAGGTGCATGTCAGGTTCATGACCGTCAGCAGCAGCACACCACATTTCAACATGTGGCATCATGAGGGACATTCGTACCATCAAGAACATGCACCAGCCTCCTGCACAAAGACCAGATGATGTGCTCCAGGGCTCCTGCAGCCTCGGCAGGGATTCACCACGCTTTGTAACAGCCTTTGGGTACGTACATCTGGAAAGATGAGGAGTCACAGCTGGAAGGGGGCTTCACAGCTGGAAAGGAAGATGGGCCAAATGGCAGAGTGAGGTGGCAAGATGAGTCTAAAAACCAAAGGACTGCGGTCTGATTGCTGAAGGTCTTCAGGTGCTTCATACTCCCAGGTGACTGGTTTGAACAAAGAACATTATGAGAAATTGATGCCAGCAAATAGCATGTATTTTGTGATCACGGTTGTGAGAGGAGAGGTAATGGGGAGCTGCAGCCTGTTCCACGGGAAAAGAGATACTGAAAAACAAGCCCCATCTACTAGGCTAAATATACATAAATATGCTACAGTGACAGTTGCTCTGGGGACAAGAAAAAATTGAACTGTTTGCCCAAAGCTTTCTGTATGCATGAGAGGACACACCTCTGCTGCCATGGATGAAGAAAAGAAATACAAATAGTCGAAAGGACACTGAAGCCAAGGGCACATCCACAGAAAATAACTCTGAAACCTCTGCATCAGTTAAAACATCACAGCGAGCAGAGAATAGGCTCAAAAATCAACCCAAATTGCAGTGTCATTATAGAAGCTTGCAGGTTCCATCCTGCTGAGCTAAATGAAGCTGCAGAGACAAGCAGAGCTTTCTCCTCTGTGCTTCCCCTCTTGGGGGAATGTGACCTACATCTCCAGGGCTCTCCTGCCCCAGCTCCCTCAGGGGCGGCTGTGTCACCCCACACTGCGGGGCATGGGGCTTCCTGGAGGATGGGGACAGGTCACCCCAGAGCGCCCAGGGGTGAGGGCTGACCGAAGGCAGCCCCGGCCACCAGCGCTGGCTGGGAAGGTGGCCCCGTGGCCATGGCTGGACCAGCTCTTGTGGGAGGGAGGACGGGTCTCTGCGTCCACCCGTGGGCAAGAGCAGGAGAACCGAGCGAGGCAGGAGGGAGGCTACGGCACCTGGAGGCAGGAGCAGGTTTGCTGACAGCTCCTAAATAAATAATTAGCCAGCACTTCGAAATTAGAGGTCATATGAGAAACGGTGCTGCCAGGCAACCCCAGGCAGACAGGAGAGCCGCAGCCATTCCACGGGAGCTTCTGCGTCTCCGTTACAGCCTCTGAAGTGACAATGAATTCAGATACACCTTGTCCCTGCACGGACTTTTTCTCTTGGAGGGCTCTGCTGCAGTCACTAATGAAGATTTCTCACTATAAGCCAGTTACACAGATTTTTCAAAAAAAAACAAAATGGCAAAGTGTTTTTCTAATGAGTTAAAAGCTAATAAATACTAGACAACTCTTCATGGCGAGAGCTTTGCCAGGACAAAAAGTGTGTCTAGAGAGTAATGCAAGAATTTTGCCTGAGAAAAGGACTAAAGAAAAAACGACAGCAACATCTATAATACACCCAGCCCCAAATCCGCTTTGGAGCTCCCTCCCCAATGCCAAATGCTCAAGGAAAAAGAAAATACCTGAATGAGGATTATCTATTCAACCATACGCCATCACATCACACACAGCCTGCACTACTCACATGAGCATTTCCATTCAAATGACCACATTTTGAGCAAGTTTTAAGCAAGAAAGTTTTCAAGAAGGTTTTCAAGTAAGGGCTGCTGGGCAAAATGTGTGATCCCCACCAGCACCCGCGGCAGACACCAGGAGGTCGGTCAGTTGCATTAAACACCCCCAGAAATACCGCAGCACCCCGGGGTGCCCAGTGCCCCAAGGGCACAGGACACTGCCCCTCAGAAAGCAAAAGAGCAACCACGTCACGGAGGAGGGTCCTACCCCAAAGTGACCCACGGGAGGGGGAGCAGCATGAAGGAGGAACACAGCAGGAACCCAAACTTGAACCCAGGGCCCTGTTTCTGACTCTGGTTGCACACACAGGCACGACCCAGCAGCTGGCGCTTACCGTGCTCGTCCAGCAAGATGTTGTCAGGCTTGATGTCTCTGAGGGAAAAAGCAGAGAAGGGGAAAGAGCCGTTAGCCTGGAAAAGGGACAAGAAGTTGCTGAGGATGCTGTAGGGCAGCCCTGGCCCTGGGGCACACGCGTCAGAGACATCGGGCCCCAGAGGGTGTCTTTGGTGGGGCTCCTCAGCTCTGGTGTTCCTGCAGGGTTTGATTCAGGCAGGAGAAGGACTAATGGAACAAGAGCAGGAGTGGTGGAGCAGCGCTGTGGCTGGGAAGGCTGCTGCAGCACCAGGCAATCCACCTACAACGACAGAGCTGCTTTTTATCTTTTTCCTCCTTCTACTTCTTAATCTGTTTCAATACTATATTGAGAGCTGTTCCCCATTTACTTAGTAAAAATCAAATTATTTTAACATCTTTGCTCTAGAAGCCAATGTGTTCCACACAAGTTTTTCCTGAATAAAAAAGAAAAATACCAAACAACAAAACAATACCTACAGCAAGGCCATAGGGAAATGCTTTCTGCTGAAGGGAGAACACATACACCTGATACCCCTGCTGTGCACACCTGAGCCACTTTACAAGACATTACCTGGTTTTAATGAGCTAATTACATCAGTCCCCATTCACCTGCTATCAGCCACCTGGCACCTGAAGGCTCCACAAGCAGCTCACAAGGCAGGCACACGTGCACCAACCCTGCACCGGCCTCAGGCTTCCCGCCAGCCCCAGGGGCTCAGAGGGAAGAAATGAGCATGTTTAGGATTTCATCTGTAAAAATGCAGCCACTAAATATAAAGTCTGAATTCACTAGCCACCTGGAACCAGGAGAAGACAATATATCTAATCACCACACGATAGCTCACAGTTCTCTGGCACCTTCTCACCACGGGGTACAAATACCAGTCACCTCCTGTGCCGTCCCCGTCCTGTGGATGCGCATGGGGGGCTCTGGCAAGAGAGAACAGGGCAGCTTTGGGTAAGTGGCTGGTTTTCCCCAAAATCACAGCAAAACTGTGCCCAGGGTAGAGCCGAACAGTCCGAACAGTCAGAAGTGCCATATTGGATAGCGAAAAATGGTGATGCCACATGCAGGGTTTTTGAGGAAACACCAACTTAAGGAAAAACTTTAAGAAATGTTTCAGCTAAGAGTTTGAAAAAAAAAAGGATTCTTTGAATCCCTTGATACAAGAACACTGCCAAAGTTTTGAAATGAACCATAAATACAGGTGTTCGTTTCTCATCAAATTTTCAACTTTCTAATTATTAGTTTTCTTAGTTCCTCTGGTCTCAGCCTGGTGTGTAGCCTGTGGAACTGCAGCAGCACAGTGCGAGCATTCCCAGGGTGCAAACAACAAACAGGGATCATTTTGTTTATTGGTTATTTGTGTATTTATTTTTTATAAACTGGTTATACCATTTCCTAGCCTGAAAAAGTTGACAGATATTTCCCACTCTTCCACATGCAGGTGGGAAATGATTCCAGCCATCCCTCTGTGTCTGCTGCCCCGGCACTGCTTTGCTCAGGGAAAATAAGCAATTTGCCTTCTCCTGATGTTCCCAGTTCCAGATGTTGTGGTGTAATTGACTCAGCTGAGCTGCTTTATCAATCTAACATTGCCCCATCGGGACAACCTGCAGTACAGTGTTAATTAAACAACTTGCCAGTTTTACAGACTGTCATACGTGTTTTGTTGCACTCGATTCACCTTAAACACTGGGAAACACACATTGCAGCCCGAACTTCAGCTTCTCCTCCCTGTGCTTGCAAATAACCCTCTGTGAAATGCCAGGAGTTGTGCCCCTTGGTGTCCTCTTTGTACCTGCCCTTATGTGGGACATCAGCCCGTGCCTCGGTGATGCCTCCAGCCCCTCGCTCTACAAACACCAGAGCTGACATCCACATCCCTGCGCCTCCCTCCCGCTGGTGCCCCACGCAGTCTGCTCAGGCCGAGCCAGCAGCGGGAGGGTGCAGCCCAGGGCAGAGGCAGCCGAGCTGCGTTTCAGGATGTTTAATTCATGCTCATCCATTGTTTGGTGCCGGGGAGCAGGTGCTGGGCAGAGGTGGCCAATGTCCCTGTCACCACATGCTGGATTCCTGCCCCACCACAGAGACCGCTGGAGCCTGCGTGGGGAGCTGGGGTCGCTGATCAGAGCAGAGATCTATGCAGGTGTGAGACAAAACAGGCAGGTGAAAGCTGAGACTCCTGAGAAAGCAGGAGACATCCCCAAGGAGGTCTGGCTCCGACAGACGCAGAGCAAACCCCCTCAGGGCTCTCTGCAGGGGTGAGGACATGCTGCGGGCACAACCACCAGCCTTTCTGCTCCACATCCCAAACGGCAGCCAAACGCTGCCGACATGGACAGGTGCTGCTCTCCATCAGCCCCTGAACAGCGCCTTCCTTCCCTGACTAACCACCACCATCATTTAAATTGTACATTTTGAACCACGCTTTATTTTTACACCTCGTAAGAAAGCTCTCCTGGAGACAATCTTCTCTCCACCTTTACTAACCCTCTGCCAGTCCCCTCCCTGTTCGTACCCCCTGCTGCCAGCTCCTCTGTCAAACCCTTGGACCCCAAGGTGTGCACTGCCCAGAGCACCAGAAGGAAACAGCCACACGTCCACCCAGAGCCAAACCCTCTCCAGAGCCAAAAGCGCTACCTCCTCCGTTACCCTGCAGGTCTTGGAAAGTGCGGGAAGAGTTCAAATGCCTTCTCACTGGCTGTGAAAATTCTTGGTGGCCAAAAAGAAACCCTCACCACTTCTAGAAAGTGACTTAGCCTCGTACAGAAAAAGCTGTTTGGTCCTACCCCTGGTGTTTCAGTGCGGCACCGAGAGCGGAGCAAAAGGGAGACTCCTTCGGTGTGACAGCCCGGGAATTCTGATTGCTGACCCCTACCCTGCCCGGGCCAGGATGGGTATTAATGAGCTACAGCTAATTAAACCTATTAGAGACAGTTTTTTGCAGGAGCAGCAAGCAAATCAAACATGCTATAACACAGCTATCCCAGAGGAAGAAACAACACACTCCCTGTTGTACATTAAATGTTTTTCTCTGGGAAACCCAGGGCGTTACAGAAAAGCACATGTGTGTGGGAGGGTGCTTGGTTCTGCTCCTGAGCTTCTGTTTGTCCTGTCACGCCAAGAGGAACGAGCCTGGCCCCACCACAGCCTGTGAGCACCGGTCCCCCCGGGGTCCCCAGCTGACCTGTGGATGATGTGCCTGCTCTGCAGGTAGTCGAGGGCCAGCACCAGCTCACAGATGAAGAGTTTCACGGTGCCTTCTTGGAACCGCACGTTCTGCTGGAGATGGTAACGAAGGTCCCCTCCCAGCAGCAGGTCCACAACCATAAACATATCTTCTTCATCCTGGAACGAGTACCTAAATGGCACAAGCATGGTTCAAGGATGATATTATTAAAAAAAAAATAGACAAGTTATAAAAGAGACATATGGTACTTCTGGGAATACTCATAATGTCTTGGAACTTTTTCACTTGGTAAATAATAATTTCATGACCTTTCCATGCTCCATTTCCCACTGTGACCAAGGACCTGTGAGAGAAGGCTGGCACTCTGTGCATGGTCAGAAGAGGCCACAGGCAGCCACTAAAACAATTCCCCCTTTAACTACAGAGGGGGCAGCCCCAGAAATCACTCATGTCACATCCCTGCTGGTGCTCTGAAAGCCATCCAAAAAGCCTGCACTGCCCCAGCCACCAGTCGCCTGCACAAGATCCCTCCAAGGGACCCTGGAGGGTCCCGTCACCTGCTGCCACGTCCCAGCCGGCCGAGCCATCGCACCTGAGGACAGCAGCGGGAATGCAGCTTGGAGATCTGGACAAACCCGACCCCGCAGGAGGCACCCAGAACCGGGGCGGGTTCTCCCAGCAGCAGCCTGTTATAAACCCATTTTCTCCACACAACAGGGGCTGCAGCTGCTCCCTGCTGCTCCTCTTCAAGTGACCTGATTTGATGCAATTATTTACCAAGCGTCCCTCTGAGACAATCTAACAATCAGCTATGAGATTTCTTCTCATAGAAGAAACAGAAGCAGGAAAACTGGGATCGTTTTCTCTGTACAGGTCTGTAGACACACATACACTGCTTAGTTCTCAGCAGCTGAGAGAGTTTTGCCTGGAACCTCTTGTTCATATAGGAAAGAAAAGCTTGGAGATATGTCCAAAGCTCAAGATCTAGCAGGGTTCTTATTCAAACTCTAGTTAGGTCAACACTGAGTGGCTACGGCACCAAGATCAGGAGAGTCCACCTAAAGGCACTCAAGTTTCAGAAGATTTCAAAACAGAACACAAAGTTATTCAAAGATTTGTGATCTTCAGCCTCATTTTTTGCATTTAACATTGGTAAGTTCTATCTCATTCTAGACATAAATCCAATATCCAATAAATATAATTACCCACCATCCCAGAGGAATCGTGTAGCTGCAGGATATTGGCCGCTGCACCACGTGGTGTATGAGATCACATCACTCGCAATCTTACTGCTGTCCTAATAAAATTAACCTGGCAGACCCTAACAGTAGTAGAATATGGGTTAAAATTCCCTTCTAACGCTCCACTGCAGGGAAACACGCTGAATCTTGCAAAGGGGGGAGAATTAGTGCATCTTTTATCACTCAGGTGGTCAATCCCATTGCTGATGGCTGAGAAAGGACTATAACCAGAGCACGTAGGTTGTATTTCTCAGGTGCTCTGAAAGGTAACAGAGACTTTTATGTATGCATTTCCCCAACAGATACATGGGTTTCTACAATAAAATGCGAATAGTATTATTTTTCTGTCAGTAAATTCAATGATAGATTGCTTTTGTCTTTGCTGATTAGCATCAACTCAGCCGAATATCAATAAGGTATTAAGGCAGGCTATTTAAAGAACAAAATAAACCACAAATCCAGAGTCAGGAGGTGGTGAGGAGAAAGTGCTGCCAAGGGAAACCCTGGGAGCAGAGCACTGCTGGGCGATCAATCCCGGGCTGTCGCTGCCTGGTCCCAGGAGCTGCTGCTTGTTGCAAAAGAGCACAATTAAATAGAAAACTGGGTTACGGTAACGAGCAACGCCTGCTGAGGAACAGACCACAGGGGAACCCACGAACAAACTCTCCTGTGCTTGTCTGGGGAACGCGGGGGATAACTTCTGCTTTAATTAAACAAGAGTCCCCTGAAAGCGGAGCCCCGGGGAACGAAGAGGGGAGGAGCCCCCTGCACTGACCCACAGGATGTGACGGGTGCCCAGGGCACCCAGCGCAACACCCACCACCATGGGCACCCCACCTTGAAGGTGTCTCTAAGTGACAGCACTGACCCGGCCAGCAAGCAAAGCAGAAACACCTTACCATAAATTAACCAAGAAGGGGTGCTCTAGGCCCTGCATGATCTGCAGCTCCTTGAAAACATTCCTCACTTCATTGCGCTCCACGCACTTTTGCTTATTCATGTACTTCATGGCGAACATCTTCTTGGTGTCGTTCTTCTGCACAACACAGACCTACGTGAGCAAAGCAGGGGATAAATCAGAGATGATGTGGCAGCAAACACAGGCAGGTAAGAGCCAGGCACAGGAACATTCTCCAGTGGCTTGAGCGATGTCCCCACTGCCAAGTGACAGCTCCGGGCATCCACGCTGCCGCAACGCCGGGCACGGCCAGCAAATCCATCACCCGGCTCCTGGCCACAGAATAGATTCTGCTGGGGAAGGTGAGGGGAAGAAATTTATCACCACAAAGACGGGAGCTGGAGAATCGCGCACGAGTCAGCATTTTTTTCACTGCACTAACTGATGCTGGTTGTGTCCTTCCCTCCTGCCCCAGCTGCGGCTCGGGAGAGTCCTTCCCACCCCAGAATGAGAGGTTAGAAGCCAGGGAGCAGCACCTGAGCTCCCCCTTCTTGATGAGTTTCATTCAGCTCCCAAAGAACCTTGGGCTTTGTTGGAGGGATGCTGGGGGTTGAATTTTAACCCTTCTTACAGTTACGTTTCAGATCTAGAAACAAACATTGCTTCAGTGAAAGACGCAGAGTTTGTAAAACTGCAAACCAAAACAGACTGGCTTTTCAGATCTGTTCCCACAACAGTTTATGAGTTTAGGATGAATTTTCAAAGTTTCAGTCAAACTTTTTTGTTTCACCACCAAATAAATCTCTGTGTCTGGAGATCTCTGTCAGACTCTGCACCTCTGTCACAGCCCATTTCTGGCAGGAGGGTGCCTTTAGGTGAAGGGAAAATGACCTTCTGGAATTCTGTCAGTGGGTACAGGTGGAGAACTCCATAACAGCATAAAAATAAAATGTATGACCACAACCTGATGCTTAATACCAAACACTATGTTTCACTGCTAAAACTCCTCTTTAAAAAATTGCCAGGCCCTTCACATTGTCTGTAGTTCCTTATTAAAGATGATGCATCACGATGTTCAGTGCTGCTTCGCTGGGGAATCTTAGAGAGTGCTTATCCAGAAACATAATGAAATTCAGCTCATTTGATTTATCAGTCTCTCATTTTAATCTCCTGTAATATAATTTGTGGCTATGGAATGGATGAGGAATTGGGCTATGATTCCTTCTTGATCACCAGGAGTTGAAGCTCAGGTCAAAGCCCATTGACAGTGCAGGAGTTTATTTCATTACTCTCATGTAAACCTCTAATTTGCCCATTTCTCAATTACATTTCCAGCTGCCCAAATGGTGATTAGTTCACAAAATACTTACTTTTCCGAAGCTGCCTTTCCCAATAGCTCGCAGAATTTCAAAATGGTCAAAGGTGACTGCAAGAAAAAGCAAACGTTCAAACGTTAAACAGCTGAGCATCTGTTGGATGATACTCCATCATTTCTACATTTCTTTCCTTAAGAGAAAAACAGGGATACCCTAGCAACTTTCTGATGCTTTTGGAGATTTGGGTGCTGTTTAAAACCTGGTGTTTAACAGGCTTTATTCCTTTCCAGCTGAGCTGCACAGGCAGGTCCCCTGGGTCTGCCTTTGGCAGATCAGGCAAGGAGCCGTCCAGGGAATGCTGCCTGCTGCCAGCTCGTCTTCTTCCTCCTGAAACCAAAGGCTAAGCTTAGCCCTTCAAACTTCTATGCCATGTGAAGATGTAAATGGGCAGCTGGATCTTCATATCCTTGAGGTATTATCCTAGACAATGCTTCCATACCAGGGCAGGACAAACACAGCCACCCTGGACACAAGCTTCACTGCTCCTCGGTGCCCAGAATGGCTGTTCCTGCTCTGGAGGGAAACAAGAGCTGGAGTCTGCAGACACAGCACTCAAGCAAGGAGGGAGGAACGTGAACACGGACTTCACCTCCCCTCCTGGCCTCTGCTGGGGACAGGGCTGGGGTGGACATCTGCCAACCAGGGAGAATGCTTTGTAAGTGCTGATGGGAGGACCCTGCACATCGAGTGCTCCTGAGCAAGCCGGGGTGAAGCTGCCCGTGCTCCTCCGCAGGCAGCAAACAGACCCAGAGAGACAGCAAACCCAGTTACTGAGCAGCAGGCACAGGCTGACCATGCTGGGCTCCAGCCCTGCTGCCATGGCTGGGGCAGCAGGGATCACCCTGATGCTCTGAATCCAGCCAACGCTTCTCCACGATGCTGTTGACAAGGGAAGGACATGCTCTGGGACCTGCTCCTGAACCAAACCGCATCGAGATGCTCCTTCAAGGCATCAGAAAAAGACCTCTGACAAATTTATAATAGCTCATCAGCATTCATTAGTCTGCCAGCTTCCCTGCTGGCAGAAGGGGCTGGACCCCGTGACTGGAGCTGGCAAGGGAGGGCTGTGTCCCCACTGGGACCACAGGAACCAGACACTGCATCCCCCTCTGCCCCACGGCCCTCTCCCTTCCTGCTGGGACCAACCACCACACCTGCCTGAACCACCCTCTCAGGTCCCAGCGCCGGTGTCCAGGTCCCACAGGCAGGCTGGGCTCTCAGAGCACCCATTCCTGGTGCACTAACAAAAGGCAAGCATTTTCCAAATAAATTAATTAGACAGACTGAGTTTCCTTCAGCATAAACATGATGCATGAGAGTCACCAAACTGCCAGAGAGTCCACTGAGCCTGCCCAAACCCTCCACAAGAAAGTGTCAAACATCACTGCATCCTTGGCACAGGGAAACCCATAGAATACAATTTTTAAATGGGCACACTATTTTTTTTTCCTTTTCATTGCCATTGCCTCTTCAGGTAGGATGCCACAATCCAGCCAAAGCAAAGTTAATGGTTTCCAGCTAAAGCACTTGGAGAAAAGACTGGCTTTTATGCACAGAAACCCTTTTTTAAGCCTGGAACAGCTGCCAGTGAGAGCTGAACAGGGGCTGGCAGTGACCGAGTTTAACCGGATCTGTTTACCCGCCAGGTGCCCAGGAGCAGGGCAGCGGATGCAAAGGGAGCGTGAAGATGCTTATCGCCTGCGGGAAATGGAGGGGACAGATGCCACTGGGGAGAGGCGACCCGTGGGTCTGTGTGTCACACTGAGTGGCCCTGGCCGTGGGAGAGAGACACCCCGGGGTGGGATTGCCTGGGACTGACATGGAACACAGAGACCCCACTGGGCAGCAACATCTGGAACAGCTGCGGATGCAGGAGCGAAGCTGGCAGCCAGATGTTGCATGTTAACACCCTCCACTTCCACTGCCTTCTAATGGGAATGTTTTTGTGAATGTGTTAATACCTTCTGCCTCCTTGTCTTTTAATATTAATATTTTCATGAACATTTTAGACTTGGGTCTATAGAGCTGGTGGTAAGAAAGCCAAACTGCAGATTTTTTACTTCAGGCTCTCAAACAAGGCACAATCACATTTTAGCCTCTCTCTGTTTTAGCTTTCCCACCATTCCTGATTTCCACAGTGAGCCAGTCCAGAGTCTCACTTCCAAAGAGCACTGAAATTTGTGGTGTCCAAATCAGGAACCAAACACATGCTCTTCACCCTGGATCCACATCTACAGATTTGACAAGCCTCATTTCACTGCCTGATGGCATCTAAAACAATGAAAAAGCCAAAGCATTTGCCCTTCAGAGATAAAATTCATGTGATATGCCAACTCAGACAAATTATGATTAAGAGATGCCAAGGAAGATAACACAATTGCTGTAAAGAATCAACTGAAGTATAGGCATGAAATGCCACTTTGAAAACCAGGGTTGTATTTCTAAACCCAGGTTCAAGGAACAGTATTTAGATAAAAAAATACAGAACCAAACCAGCCATGAAAATGTCCTCACCAGAAACAAGCCAAGCCTGCCAAAGCCCCCAGTGGAAGCCAGTGCTTGGGGGGCTTGGTTCCCCCCACCCCAGTACAGCTGGCACAGCGTCACACAGCCCGTTATGGCTCGCCTCCCTTTGGTCACTGTAATTTCCCTCATTTTCATTCCATTCCCTCCTTCCCTTCTCCGCAGCCTCAGGGAAACAAGTGCCACCACAGGATCAGGAAAGCAAACACAAGCCCCCTGGTACCAGGAGCCGCACCCCGGCAGCCCCCCAGGGCAGCAAAGACACGGCAAAGGCTGCCTGATTCCCGGGGCAGGTCAGGGGGGGAACGGCTGATGGTGGCCTGGGGAGGGACCAGGCAAAGGACCATGGAACGATGTCCATCCATCCATCCCACCCAGCCCCTGTCCTCACCTACGGCCTGATTCTGATTTATCTTCCCACAGATTTGGCCAGCTGGGGAGAACGTCTGGCTGCCATCCCCCGGGATGCTTCCCACAACCTCTTGCCCAGAAGCAGCGCAAACAAAATCCGGTCTCCTCCCGACTCCATCAGGGGGAGATCATCTTGCAGCACCAAACCTTCTGTTTGGTTATTGCATTTCTTTTCATCTCAGTAGCTTATTATCCACAACTGTGCCTACTCAGAGGAAACGCCGACAGAAAAATAATGCTGCCATCCCACTTCAGCCGAAGGCAAAGCAGGCCCCCTTGAGAAGTCCATCTCAAAAAAACCGCTAATCATGGTAGCACAGAAAATAGTCAGATTGCAGCAACAGTAATTTGTTGTGGGTTATTATTATTTTAAGCAAATTGATAGGTCTTATAGAGAAATGAAATGACTAACAGCACCACTCAGGATACAATCACTGCCTTTCCAGATTAGAAGTGTGTTCCGATCCTGAAGGAGCTGAGACAGAGCAGGTTTTGGCTGACATCCCCTCCTTTTCCCCTTATGTCCCCCGCGATCGGGGGGTTACCTCCTCTCTGACTGGAGTTCTTACCTTCTGAACTGCAGTTTATGAGCCACAGAATCACAGACTGCTGTGGGATTGGAAGGGACCTCTGGAAATCATCTAGTCCAGCCCCTTGCCAAAGCTGGGTCACCCAGAGCAGGTCCCACAGCAACGTGTCCAGGCGGGTTTTGAGTCATCTAGGTTCTCGTACTTTACTTTTATTTGTACCTTTCTGTATCTATCTACATATACATTTTATGATTGTACCCAGGTGAAAGCCCATATGGCAGCTAACAAGCTGACTCATGCAATAAGAGATATATTTATGGAACAATCTTTTAATGACCGTCTCTTTAATCTTGGCAGCACGGTGACACTGGCCTCCCGTCCTGCTCTCAGCAATGTGTTCTCCTTCTCCAGCCAACCCAGCCCGAGTGCTGGTCTCCCAGTGCCAAGAGGCAGAGCTGCCCATCTGGGCAGTCCCAGGAGCCCCCACCTCTGCTGCTGCCACCCAGGTCTCTCTTGATGGCCTTCCCACCGAGCCAGAGGCAGGGATGGGAACAGGCAGCACTCAAGCTGTCTTCCACCACACTCTATGCTGCTCCTCCCCATGCTGTCATCTCCAGAACAGCTGCATTTCTGCCCTGCCTTTGAAGTGCCTGGCAGTGTCCCAGAGACATCTCAAAACCAAACCTCAGCCAGCAGTTATTGTCCAAGTGCCCATCTACAGGGAGGGGAAGTGAAAGGACCACCCGACCGACCACAGCTCTGCAGGAGATCCAGGACACGCTGCTGCAGCTGCTGCTGCTGCTGCTGCTGCTGCAGACCTTGGCTCACCTGCATCTGGGTGTTTGCAACCCCAGGACAGGAGCTGGTGGCCACTCAGCATCACTGTCTCTGCTCTGGTGGACTCTCCAGTCCCAGACAACAGCTCAGAAAAGCTCTTACCGTCTTCGTTTTCATCAAAGGGTGGTGACTTGCTGGAGGTGTTTGCACCCATGGTGTGCCCAGACCTGGCTCAACTTGCTCCACTCCCTCAGCTCTGTCACCAGCTCCAAAAGTGGTGCCTCCAGGACAGTGTCACCTGCAGGTCACCACCAGCAGACCTGGGCAACGTTCTGCTGGTGCATCCTGGAGGAGGTAGGAGGCAAAACCTCATCATTATTTGGGATTAAGAAGCATTTTGCAGCTTGCAAATTTCTGCCTGGATGTTCGCTGCTGCAGGGACAAAAGTGAGTATCAGGGAAAAAAGCACGTTAGAATGGAGTTCACTAGAGGAACCCCACTATTTTGTAGCTTCAATGGTGTTATGACCGACTTAGAGATGACAAAGCATGACTAATTGTAGTTAGGTAGATATCCACAATAAATGAATAAGGTGACTTGGCTAAATAAAATCAGAAAGGCACTTTTGACTACCAAGGTGATGCAGAGGTGTATAAGCTACATAAGAAGAAATTCAAACTGTCAATCTTTTGATTTAAGCTGTTACAGAAGTCTCATCTGGAACAAAATCATACCGTTTTTTTTAAAAAAAAAAAGAAAATTGTTACTTTCTGTTGGGCCAAGATTACCAGCGCTTCATGCCCTAACCTCACGCTCGGCTGGAGCGCTCCTTGTTCCAGGAGCAGCAGCTCCAGCTCCGCTCCTCGGTGGTCCCGGAGTCTCGGCAGAAATTAGGCGTGGGACACAGCCGGTTGGGAGTGCCCCAGCTCCCACCTCCAGAGCCCGGCACACACCTTCTCGTGGCCAGCACGTCTCACCCCCAACAGAGGAATGGGAAACCAAAGCAAAGCAGAGGGACAGTCACCGCCCGAGTGCCACGGCCAGGGTGTGACAGTAGCCCTGCAGGCGGGCTGTGCTCCCTGGAGAGGAACCGAGCCCGGGGGGCTAGAGAAGAGCAGCCGGTTGCACTGTTAGAAACAGCACTGAAGGGGACCACTAGCTCTGGGGGCTTCACAAGTAATTTATCTCTTCATTACTTAAGCTGCTGCTGTTCTGCTGAACGCCTGAAGCTGGGCGGTCAGGCAGCAAAACACGGCATCGTGTTCTCTCTCTCGTCCCAGAGAAACTAAAGATTATTCCGAACTCTTCCGCNACAGCGGAGCCCGGTAAGGACGAGCCCGGTGCTGCCGGTGTCACCTTCGGTCCTCGCCCTGCTGCATCCTTCCTCTGCGGCGTGGCCGTGCGACCCTCCCCCTTTCCCCCCGCGGGAGCTGGGGCAGACCCCGGCCCCGGGCAGACCCCGACCCAGAACTGCCACAGACCCCGCTCCCGACCCCACCGTCGGAGAAGGCACCTACCTCGGGGAGGAGCGGGAGGAGGCTGCGGCGGGACCGGCAGCGCCCGTTACCGGCGGCAGCAACCTGCGGGGCCGGGAAGAGGAGCCCCGGAGGAGGCAGAGGGTCCCGGGAGCGGAGGAGCCGGAGCAACCACCGCCCTGCGGGTCCCGGGCAGTCTCCGGGCCGGGGGCAGGTCCCGCACGGCGGCGGAGGCGGGAGGAGCCCGGGGCCGCGCCCCGCACACGCCACCCCCGCACGGGGAGGGAGGGTCCCCCCGTCCCTCCCCCGCGGCCGCAGTACCGCTGACAGCGGCTGCTGTGGCCCCCGACGCCCCCCGGGACGGGGCCGGAGCTTTCCTGCTCGTCCCACGGACCCTCCGGAGACGCGCCCCGCACCGCGCCCGGTGCTGCGGGTCCGCCCGGGCCGCTCCCCGGCGCTCTAACGCATCCCACACCGCAGCCCCGGTGGGCACAACCCACCCCGCTCCGCGCAGGCATTCCTCTTGGACAGGATCCGTGAAAAGGCGGACCCCGCGCTCCCATCCCGGTGCCCGAGTGGTTCCGACACCGGCTGCTCCTCACTCCCGAGTGCCTGGAGCCGACTCCTGGGGCTCCTCGGGAGAGCGCTCCCNTAGCTCTGGGGGCTTCACAAGTAATTTATCTCTTCATTACTTAAGCTGCTGCTGTTCTGCTGAACGCCTGAAGCTGGGCAGTCAGGCAGCAAAACACGGCATCGTGTTCTCTCTCTCGTCCCAGAGAAACTAAAGATTATTCCGAACTCTTCCGCAGCCACAACGCAGCCCGGTAAGGACGAGCCCNGGCGGGAGGAGCCCGGGGCCGCGCCCCGCACACGCCACCCCCGCACGGGGAGGGAGGGTCCCCCCGTCCCTCCCCCGCGGCCGCAGTACCGCTGACAGCGGCTGCTGTGGCCCCCGACGCCCCCCGGGACGGGGCCGGAGCTTTCCTGCTCGTCCCACGGACCCTCCGGAGACGCGCCCCGCACCGCGCCCGGTGCTGCGGGTCCGCCCGGGCCGCTCCCCGGCGCTCTAACGCATCCCACACCGCAGCCCCGGTGGGCACAACCCACCCCGCTCCGCGCAGGCATTCCTCTTGGACAGGATCCGTGAAAAGGCGGACCCCGCGCTCCCATCCCGGTGCCCGAGTGGTTCCGACACCGGCTGCTCCTCACTCCCGAGTGCCTGGAGCCGACTCCTGGGGCTCCTCGGGAGAGCGCTCCCGGGACAGCCAGAAGTCAGAGTAATCACCCAGGTTTAACCTTCTTCATGCATTGCTTGGAGAAGAACCAACAAGCCCAAACCCCTAAAACTATCTGAATTTTAGTCAAACGCACCACATCAAATTGTTTGAAATATAAGCACGAGGGCTGCAGAAGAAAGGCTGGGTCCAGGGCAGAGCTGAGCCTGGGGGCTCCGGTCCTCCACGCCAGCCCAGGGGCAAGAACACTTCCCAGAGCGCCGGGGGCAGGAGGACCCCAACTCCCATTCCCATGAGACCCCTGTGAAGGGGGGGATCCAGCAGTCACTGCACAGAAATAAAATAACGAAATGGCTGAAACAGAAACACCTCTGGGGAGTCGGATAACAAGTTCATGCTGCAGGGAATGATTAATGATTTATCTATAGTTCCAGCAACAGGAGATGTCTGAGATTCCCTTCCCAGCCCAATGTCAGACTTTACCTGTCAGAGCATCCACCTGGGGTCTTCTGCATGTTCAAAGCAGCTTCTCCTGAACGGACCAAAATTTGCTGGATTGAGGATCCTCTCTATTTGATCTTTCACACTAGTGATTTAAACGAAATTTGAAAATTTTTACCCTAAGTACTTACAATTCTTTTCTAAACATTATTCTTAGGATTTTGTTTTCGAGAAGAGCAAGAACCCGTGACAAAACCAGAACAGTCAGTGGCACCAGAGATGAAACTGTTACAGAACTATTAATTCAGAGTTCTCTGCAGAGTGGGACATCTGGAGAGTTTTGGTGTCTCTCTACCTTGACAGAAATAAAATCTTGAAGCCGAATTCCAGCGCACGCCAAAGGAACAGCGGATGAGGGGGCAGAATGCAGCTCTCCTGCAGCAGCTTCTGAGGAACAGCCACCTCTGGCCTCCCCCGGCTGGTGACAGGAGCACCACGGTAGATCTCTGGTGCCTTCTAATGGAGAAGAGACACGGCTGAGCCCTCTCCTCCGAGAGGCTCCTGCCACAAATCAAATGCCCTCTGAGCATTCCCAGATCCTTCCCTCCCACCCTTTGTGTCCCTACACAAGGTCCACCAAAGCAGCAGAAAGCGTTCCTGGGCTGAGCGAAGGTTTCAGCCACCAAACAGCACAAAACCTCTAAAGCAATGCAGAACTACGGATGCCCTGTCAGAATCACAGGTTCATTTTGTTTTTAAAGGTACTATGATTTTAAAATTGCCATTATCAAACAGATCCAGCTCAAAGAATAGGGTGTGTGGGACTTACCCAGTTTGCAGGCTCCCAAGACCTTTGGCATGGCAGAGCCACTGCACCCACTCCTGACACGTGCTTTGGGCTGACAGTCCAAAAACACCTTGCACGACCTTTTCATAACGCCAACCGCAGTGTCCTGGAGACGGAATTAAAAGAGAACTTTTGGATACTCCAGTCTCTGCAAGATTGCTGTCCGGGTCTGAGCTCCAGCTTGGCAAACAGGCTGATTGAGAGCCTTTCCTGCGGCAGGCATGAGGTGCCAGCACTCTCCAGCTAGGGGTCACTAGAATTTAAGGCAGAATAGGATTTCAGAATCCAAAGTTTCTCCAGAGGGAGGCCATGCTCTGCAGAGAAGACTACTGGAGAGAAGCTTTTATATAGTAATGGCAATATTAATGGAAGTTCCATATTCCTCCCAAAATGCTACTCCTGATAAAGAGATCACAAAATCATGACGCTTGGCAGGAACCCCCTGGGGATGCAGCCTCCTTGTCCCTGTCTCTCTCTGTTGCCCTCTCCTCCTCTGCCCAGGTGCCATCGGGGCACAGAGCAGGCTGCATTTTGCTTTGAAAGGGTCAATACTGAATCCCAACGACAAATGAACATACCCAGACAGGAAGGACAGAAAAATGTTTCACGGAGGCTTTATCAGTATGTTACACCTCAATAATCCGTTTATGCTACAGGTGAAATCTCTAAGGTTAAAATGTGCATCTCCCTCCCAGCCCTGCCACGCTGCCCCAGCTTGTGCTCCCTGCACCCAGGGTGTCTCCTCACTCCAGCCCTGCTTTCCATCTGGTCCCGCTCCACACACCCCCTTCCTCCAGCTCTGCTCACACCTGGAATTTGGGGACTCTGTTTCCTGACATGGACAGACAGGAAAGGAAATCCACCCCATTTTATTTACATGTTTCTCCTCTTCTGCCACAATGAAGACCACCTAATCTTCATTTTCTTGATTTCTTTTTTAAACCTCTCCATAATATTTTTGCTGTGAAAAACTAGGGGAAAATCATAGTATGGAAACAAAAGTTTTAAAGAAATTTTTAAGTTTCTGAAGACATGAAAGCTTTATGAACAGCTTCGTGCACAAAAATAAGTAGTGAATGTGTAACAGCTCTCCTCCAGGGAGCTGGAATGTTAATGATAACTCTAACAACTAACGAGCTGGGTTTTACAGCAGTGAGAACAGACGCACACACAAGGTAACTCTGTTTTACAGTCTCACGATGTGTCAATAGGTGGCCTGGGAAGTAAAAAGTAGTCCTGCTCCCACTCTTTGTAAGGAGTGCGTGTCCCAGCCTTACACACGGGGAAGGTCTCTACACCCACCACCCCACCCCGTCAGCACTAAGGGTCTGTCACCGGCACCCCAGGCAGATGCCCTCCCACCGCCGCACAGCGCCCGGGCTCCCCTGGCTCCAGGCCTGGATGCAAGGCAGCCTGAGCAGACATCATGAGACCAGCCAATATCCATGTGCAGCCTTTCCCCAGGCATATTTGATTTTTTTAAAGGGCTCTTCAATTTCTTAGAATAAAAAGGCATTTAATTTGCATGCAGGGAAGAGAGAGACCACGCTTGCAGGCAAGCTTTCCTTATACATCAATATCACACTTCATTAGCAAAATCCTACCCTTACAGCAAGAGCTTGGTGCTTTGAAAGAAGCAAGTCCAGGAATTACAGGTGATGTCTACATGGTCCGCAGAGAATTTGCAGAAGTGAAGTCCTCAATAAAACTTAAAAACACAACAGCACTCTTTAAATCAGTCCTCTCCAACATATCAAACAGTCCTCTCCAAACATATCAAAGGCTTTTTTTCCAACCTGATTTCTGTAATATTGCAGGATTTGTGCTCCAGGAGCCAGGAGGTACCAAGGGCCAAGAAACTCCGTCTGCTGCTCTCAGCACTTCCAGCGCAAAGAGAGAATAAACAGTCCCTGGAGGAGATGTGAGAATTACCAGAACAAGTCCTGGTCCTTACCACCTCTCATATTATTTCTAGACCCAGAGAAAATTCCAACAAGCTTACGCCCAACCACAAAGGACTGCTTGGACACAAACATGCTCATTCTGTTTTTGTGGAACTTTTCATGTGTCTGTCTGGACTCCTCTATTAGAGAAGACAGGAGGCCATGCCACAGCGGTCAGTTTAAAAATGGAAATCAGGAATTCTGGATAAATTTTCTCAATATCTTGGACACCTGTGAGACAGTTACATTTCAGCTGTAAAAACACCGTGTGTAATCATGTGCTCATGACTTTGTGTATATACACACACACCTTATATACAGGTGGCTTTTCTTTTGTAGGTGCTTAGTGTTTTAAAGAGTTCAGATATCCAACTTCACATTCCCATTGCCAAAAACTCTTTATGAACACCTTCAGCAGTAACTGTTTCTGAGAAATGCTTTGAAAACAAGGAGGAAATGTCATCAAACACATGGTTGTTTGTGGCTTCTTCAAAACAATCATATAAAATGAGACAGATGTGTTTATATGCACAGAAATCTTTGCAGAACACTAGTAACTGAACATCATTAAACACATCGGGATCCTATCACCCACAGACAGGAAACTGACATTAATAAAGCTTCAGTGTGAGGCATTCCCAGGTTAAAAAAATGGAAAAAAATCAGAATCAAAGGCTCAGATAATTCCGGTGGTTACTCAGGAGGAGAAGTCAAGGTGAGGCAGCGGACTTTATCGAGAGCACACGCGACATCCTCATCCCACGCAGACACAAAGCTGGGAACACCGCAGGTCTTCAGTCAACAAAACAGCACTCAGTCTCTTAGATAATGGCTACCAAAGTAAAACGAAAGTTACAGTTAGATCCTGTACAGTGCCCATTACAATTGGTCCCTTTCATGACAAAGTAATAAATAATGAAAATGTTATGAACAATAAGGGAATAACAACAGCGTAACCTTTGTCACCACAATTAGAAAAAGAAGTATTTGTTCATTGTTTCACTTGGGTTGGAGAATCAGAGATCTTACTATTGTCATATAAACAAAATGCCTATAAACAAAATCTTATGTATAAGAATATTCTTGTCCCAGATGGGCTTGATTGCCGTGTTTGCTTTCCAGTTTTTATAATTCACACTTCTAATCTCTGAGGAAAAAAATTGCTCTAACAGCTGTTGATTTGTATGAACTAACTTGCATAAATGTTCTCCCTCCTATCCTTCAGGGAAAAGTCTGAGTAAACACAAGCCAGGGAAATCTATTCCCTTAGAAAAAGTCATCTTCTGGCAATCTGAAAAACTCTGTCCTTTGCGAAAGTCAGTCACCTCAGCACTACACAATTTTCCTGACGGGTCAATCATGTAAGTCTTGGTGAAACCAGACACAGCTCAGGGAAGGGCTCTGGTGCTGTTTGCTCCCCCGAGGCCACATCCAACATCTGGCTGCCAAAGCACGACTGTGGCGCAGGAACAGCCCCTGTTGGCCTGGCCCTGGAGCTCTGACCTCCCTTTCTCATGGATGTGGCCAGGACCAGCAGCTCCCGTCACCCACTCCAGCACTCAGACCCCACGGCACCTCCCAGTGTAGACCACAGCTAGCCAAAAGACCTGGTTTTTGGCAAGAAAACCTCTGCAGTTCTTAAACTCATCTCTCTTTCATGTTTCAATAAATGTGGAAACATCTGGCAGATCTTTCATCTTCTGATTTAAAAAGCAGTGNAGCTCTCGTCTCCCACTCCAGCACTCAGACCCCACGGCACCTCCCAGTGTAGACCACAGCTAGCCAAAAGACCTGGTTTTTGGCAAGAAAACCTCTGCAGTTCTTAAACTCATCTCTCTTTCATGTTTCAATAAATGTGGAAACATCTGGCAGATCTTTCATCTTCTGATTTAAAAAGCAGTGTTTCTCCTGGGGGATGAGTCCACCCTCAAACTCCACAATTTCCCTGCTGAGAATTTAAAAATTAATTCCACTTAAAATTTTAAAAATCCTACACTTTCCACTGGATGTTTCCCAGCAAGAAAGTTACTGTAGCGTATCAGCAACGCACAAGACTCTTGAATCTTTCCCTCATTTCTTTTCCTTTCCCTTCTGGCAACCTATTGGTGTTTACTGAGCTCTGACTGAGGCAGTGAGAATCCTGCCCACCCAAAAGTGGAGGAATTGACCCCGAATTTCTCCCATTGTACTTCCTACCATAGAAATAGTGACTGGAGGGCAGAATTTTAATGGGTGCTCAGGGAAGCAGAAGGGAACCCAAAGGTTTTTGCCGGTCTGTTTTTCCATACTGAAGGGCTCTGAGTGGCTGAGCCCGCAGATGCTCAGGGTGAGGATGTTTTGCAGTACTAATTATTCAGGGTGGCACAGCCACCTACTAAGCTTCAGGAATTCTGGAAACAGGAGTCGGTGAGCTGGGATGGAACCCAGGAAGCCTGAGGGACAGCCCCAAGCACCGC
>VXBW01005303.1:177961-189131 GCA_013400375.1 Thinocorus orbignyianus
GGGGTCCGGGTGCTCCTCCCGGGAGGGACAGGAGTGTGACATCCTCCGGGCGGGCTGGGCGCTGGCCCGGCTGAGCCCCGGGACGGTGCTGGGGACCACGCTCCAACTCTCTGCCCGGGGCTCATGTCCCTCTGTCACCTCACCCCCGAATGACCACAGGCAGCCAAAACGGCTTACTTCTGTAAGAACAAAAAATGGTGCCGGGGTGGTTCTTTTATCAAAAATACTTTTGATTGTGGATGTTCTATCTTGTCATCAGCAGATTTTGAACAAGTTTTTTCCCCCCCCGCCGAGTTGGTGTTGGAGGTTGCTCCCCATCCTGCGCTTGTGCCGCTCTGCGCTCCGTCCCCAGGCTGCCAGGCGCTTTGGCTTCCTGCAGCTCAGCTGTTAAACCAGCTCCAACAAAAGAAAGAGCCGAATTAAGAGCATATTTCCAAGGCTCTAGAGATATTTCTGCTGTGTGGCTGTATTTCACTCTGTACAGATGGGTTCAGCTGTAGCTTCCCAGTGTTTCCGTGTCATCTATATTTAGTAAGTGCTTAAATCAGCAGGAAGGTGCCTTCTGCCATCCCTCCCGCTCTGAGGAGACCTGGTTGGGGTTGCAGGGCTGCACAGCTTGGAAGGCTCCGGAGTGGGAGAGAGGGGGAGCATCTGGCTGGGGAGCGGAGCCGCAGAGATCTCGCGTTCTGCGGCTGGCTGCTCCAAATGGAGCTATTTTAAGCACTTTTGGGGAAGGCGGGACAGTGCGTATGGTCAGATTGACCTACCTGTGAGGAGAAACAGGAAAATTGTGTCCATTTATTCTCCCCACCACAGACAGCTTTGCGGGTGTGTTGGTGGTGGTGCTGGGTCCCTTCTCCTGCGGCTGGGGCACGTGTCCCCCCGGCACCTGGGGCTGTGCTCAGCACAAACCACGGGCACAGCGCCGTGGCTGTCGTCAGACCTAGAGGCACATGGAGCTGCTCTCTGGGGCTGGCAGAGCAGATGGCAAATGCCCAGTGACAGCCTCCAGCTCCATGATTTTTGTGTGCTCTTCCACCAAACCCATCCAGGAATGGCACAAATTACTGAGCTGGCAGAGGGCAGCAAGGGCCACAAGTCCGTGTGTGTCCACTCAACAGAAACGTTCCCAAAAGCAATAGTCATGGTTTAACCTTCCTCTTTCCTGCAGGCAGCTTTGCTGAAGCAAGGTCACCCAGGGAGCCTCAGAAATCCCTGAAATGTTTCGTTACCGCGGTGGAGCTGCGCAGCTCTAATTGCTGTTCACAAGATCCTCTTCTTACCGCGAAAGCCTTGCGTTACACCAGTGACTATTTGACAGCAACACAACAAATTGGTTTTGATACTATACTCGAAATAATTTTCTAATGTGGATTATCAAAGAAAACCAGGCTGTCGTAGGCTGATCTTGCTATATTTGGGAAATAAATGCACTATCAGCTTTGTAAAGCCATATGGCGGATTTATTCACAATCAGCAGTTCCTTTCAAACGCGAGTTCGTGGCATTTAGTAATCTGTTTTCCAGTATACAGCTCAGCACTCTTTTTTCCCCTTTTTCCTTTTCCAGCCCATGATTTGAGAGCGGTCAGCTGGCGGCTGCAGACCTGCCCGTGTCTGCGCAGCACGTGCTCAGCAACAGAATGAATCACTCACATTAGTGAGTTCTCACACACTCCCCGCTACTTCATCATCAGTTTTCCTCCCTGCACAGATTCGTTTCCAGTGCTGCTGCTGCTTTTTTCTCCTTTCTGTGCAGTGCTGCTGGGCTCCCTCTGGAAGTGGTTTGCAGGGGCATCGCTCACCTGGCAGGGCAGCCACATGCATTGAGCCCAGAGTGAAACGTTCGGTTCTTGCCTGTGTAGACACCTTTGTGTCTCCTGCTTCTGCACTCCAGTTCCCCTCCTGCTTGGGTACCCGCAGGCTGCTGGCTCCCCGGGATCAGGGGGACCGTGGTGCTCCAGCGGCTTTAGGACCCTGGCTGTGAACACTTGAGCTACCCACTGAGGAAGGATTTACTGATTTACTGCAGTGGTTATTCCTGGGGATTTCATCCCTCGCCTGGGCTGGATCAGCTCTGGGCTGCTTCTAAATCTGGGGCCATTTGTGTCACCTTTTTCCCTGGGCAGCTGCCACAGCATGGGTCCCCGGGGCAGGAGCAGTGGCCGAGGAGCATGCCGGTCCAGGAGAGACATCTGTGTCCCTCGCCCTGCAGCTCTGTCCCTGGAGGCTCTGTCTGGGAGCCGCGGGGTCTCTGTGCACACACATCCCCCAAACAGCAGACTCACCTGTGCGAGCCTTGTCAGTACAAGCGTGCACACAGGTGATATTTCTCTTTAATCCAGTTTCTTGGTAACCCGACTGGGGTGGAAATTGCCCAGCAAAACCACTGCATTCAAAAGCAGGAGCTGATGAGCAGGCTTTCCTTTTGTTTTTGCCTTGATTCTGCCTTTTGATTCAATGCTGCAATGAAAGAGTAAGCAATTCAGGAGCAGATGGCAGCAAACCCACCAGGCAAACCCCTGAAGAAAAGCCATCAAGGTGCACTTTTTGACCTGCTGCCACCTAGTCAGATGTTGTTCCCTTTAAAGAGGCTGATTGACTTGACTGTTTAACCTAATAGCATCTTCGGCTTCTCTCCATCCACACGGTTAATCTGAGGTCTTAGGCGACAGAATAAATGGAGGAGAAAACACCTAATCCAATTGAGCAAAAACAGCAGCAGCCTGAGAGCAGGAGCCAAAAGTGTTTGTTGCTTGTGGAAACAAGAGGCTGTTGTGTTCCCTGTGCGGTTCTTGTCCGTAGTGTCCCTGTGGGCACGGGCACCACCATGGGGTGGTGCCCGGGGCAGCCCCTCTCACCAGGACAGGGCCTTGGGGATGCTCTCAGGGGGCTCCCAGCCTGGGGGTCTGTGGGCCCTGCAGCTTGCTGAGAGTCACTGAGAAATGCTCATTTTCAGGAGAGAGGCAGGACCATGGTGACAGCTCCTGAGGAGCCAGGCTTGGTCCTGCATGGGGTGGGTAGGGGCTGCCCGCACCCCCTGCCTGCCCCGGGGGTCCCCTGCCTGCCCTGTCCTCCACATGTCGGGGGGGCAAACGGCTCCTGCTGTCCCTCTGGGGGTGCCCCATGCTGAGCGTGGGCTCTCCCCGCCGCACAGCCAGCACACTGCCTGCAGAGCAGCCCATTTGCAATCTGCTGCCGCTCAGGCTGCCCTCGAATCTTTGTCTCCTCCTGTCTGTGCTGACTTTGTCATTTTCCAAGGGTGGCTGTCCTTGAGAGGGAAGGCGTTGCAGGTTTGCTGTGCTTGGCATCACTCTGTGCTGTCTAATCTTAAATGCTGTAGAATTCACACTGGTGCAGTTTCACGTGTGCAACACTGGGAGGGCCACGGAGAGTGTTTTTGATAGAGTGCCATGGCCATATTTTTCTGGCACAGATTATTTGAGGGGGGGAGGGAGGGTAACGTGGCTGTTATACCCTTGACATTCTGTTCCCATAAATTTGGGTCTCAGGAACATGGGAGCGCTGTGACCTCTCTGCTGTAGCCTGTTGGCAGAAGCTCCATACGATGGTGTGTGGGTCAAACAGACTCTGTCAGCGGGGCTGTGGCTGACTCCCTGGTCAGTGTGGATGTTGGAGGGGAAGGATGAAGCTGAGGGAGATGGTGGGACAGAGCTGTGGGCACTGGTGTCTGTGGCTCCTCTGGGTGGGCAGGCACGTCAGCACACCAGGACATCCTTGGTGTGCCTCAGGGCAGCTGGGGTAAACTGCTGCTGCGTGTGAGCTCAGGGTAGCCATGGGAAATACACCTTGCTTAATGAGCACAAGCACTTGCTTTAGATGAGCAATCAAGGTAAGGCTGCATACAAGTTGGCATCCGATTTTGCTTACGTATTGCATGAGGAATGTTCCTGCTTCAGTTCTGCGCTGGATGTCCAGAGCACCCCCGAACTGATGATGCTCATGCTAATGAATCAATTACTCTCCATGCACGAATGTTTCCTCCTTTAAATGTTCAGAAACCATTCAAAAACCGACAAGAACTAAATCAGTTTTGTTTGTTAAATTGGATTAAAGCAACTGGATTCCCATATGGTCCGGGGCAATTGGATTTGATGTTGCTTTGCATATTGTTCCAGTCTCCTCTCGGTGGGAATGGTTTTGGGAGCAATGTTTTTTTTAAAGAACAATAAAATCTTGGTGATGGCACCGTGGTGTTTCAGTGCAGACTTTCATACATAGTGGCCTCAACTGCTGCTGCTGCCACCCGTGGCTGGGGCTGGGCTGAGGGGTTGCCCCCTCGGTGTCCCCACGAGCCCGGCGCTGGGCTGCGGCTCCGCTGGAGACTTGATGGGGCCATTAGATTTCCTTCCCTCAGGCATTGTATAATCTGTTTAACATAACACAGTCGTTTGTCTTGTTTGCTGACTGCTTAACAGATGGATTTGTGGGTTTCGTAATTACTATATGAACGTTAATATGATGTGATATCTTTTATTAATTAACAGTTTTCCAGGTTTGTTTTTCCAAATGACATGAGGTAAATTATATGTAAATATTTGTGACATACAAATATTAGCTCTACAGTGTTAGCATTTGAGAAGTTGTGCAAACTTTTAAGGCTCCCCATGGTGTCTTTTTTCCCTTCCCTAAGCTACACTTTGTAATTATTCTCCAGTAGTACAACTGGTTCGGTTCTGTGAAAGGCTGGTTTCTCCTCAGGGTAAGGATGGCACAGACCCGGCCCATTCTCCATAGTTACCCTGCTCCTGTGCTGTTCTTCCATCCACCCATCCATCCACCCATCCATCCATCCATCCATCCATGCCCTCCCATGACCCTCACATCCGGTCTTTCCTCCTGGGGAATTCCAAAAGCAGCGATCAGTGTCAGTGAGTACAAAACCTGCCTCTGCCACACAGGGAAGATGTCTCGCACCGCTGGGATGCAGACATTTTGGGAGCTTTTACTGTCCAAAGGCTGAGGAGAAGAACAGCGCAACGTGCTCCCTTGTCCTGGGCAGCAGTGAGGGCCTGCGGTGCAGGACAGGGCACCGTGGGGTTCGTGGTCACTGTGACACTTTGGTCACTCGCGATGGGACACCAAAAACTGGAGTTCCCCCAGCACGGCGGGGAATTGAGGCATGCTGTGGTGACTCCTTGTGAGTTTCCCCATTCCAAAAATACTTCAGCGCTTCATTAGCTGAAGCGAGGGGAGGCTGGGCTGGCTTTCCAGCTCTGGGCTGAATTTCGGAGGCAGTTTATGGGAGGCATTGCCCGGAGACCCCATCCTCCTGGCGCGGCGGCTGGGGCAGGACCGTGGCTATCAGCACCCTGTGCTGGCTGTGGCTTGGTGAAACATCTCTGAAAGTTTACAAACTCCTGAGAACGTTGCAGCAGTTGGCAACGTCACAGCTTCATTTTGCCTTACCCCGTTGTGTGGTACCCACCAGCCTGGTTTTGAGACCGCATCCGTCCTTTGGATAGCTGTGAAACTCCGGCTAATCCCAGCACAGGTCAGGATTGCTGCTCTGCCAGACATGCAGTTTCCTCTCTTTGGGGAATTAATCCTGTCTGAGTGATTAGCCTTTGTGCTTTCCATTTCCCGAGGATGGCCAAGCTGCACCTGAGTGTTCTCTCTTTGCTGCTGGATGACATTTGAGGATGAGCGGGATGACTTTTATGGAGCAGCAATCCCAGTGCCATATTCTCGGTGCTGTGAGATTGCTGTGCTTGTGTTACAAGATGTGGGCAGCCCTGGTTTAATTTGTACCATGAATTCATTACTTTTTGATGTAGTCCATGTTCAAATTAACTGGAGGCAGTGGAGCACTTGCGGTTTAGGATATACAATTCAAAATGACCTAGATGTGCCGGTTTCTCACACTGGCCTACATCCTTTCAAATCAAATCCACCTTTAGGGCCAAGAAAAAATTTGCATATTTAACGCTAACTTAACAGAAATAAATGCTAAGTAGTAATTCTCACAAATAACATCTCATCCCAGGATACGTGGGGGAGCATCTGGATGCTCAGTATAAACACATTCCATGACAAAGTTAGGGGTTTTTCTGCACTCAAACTGATCCCGGGTTCTTCTTTTGTTACTTCTTCTGGTTGTGCAGCTGATGGATAAAGTTTGCAGACTGTTGGGTGTTTCACAGCTTTCCAGGTTTTTAGTTTTGTTTTATATTTATTGCTATTCCTGTGGTGTGTGATGGCCATCTTTGCTGTGTGGGACCGGTGTTTGCCTTTGGCTTGATGTTGGCCGTTTCTGAAGCAGGAGGGTGCTAGGTGGGAAGGGTATTGGGAAGCCTACGGCACACATGCCCGTGGCACCAGTCCCTGTGGGCGCTACGTGCCCGAGCAGCGGGTGGGAAGGAGGTGTGCTCCGAGCGTGGGTGGGTGAAGATGAGCAGGTCACCTTCGGTTTGGTTCTGCAGTGTCTGTTCCACCCAAACACGGGTGTGAGTTCACGAGTCCCCCTCTGGTATGGAGACCTAACGCACAGAGTTCCATCTCTGTATGAAACAGTGGAATTAACACGGTGGTTTTCTTCACCAACTAAACACAAATCAACAGGAAAATCCAAGAAACAAAATATTGCCTTTATTTTTCCATTCTGCGCTCGCTAGATTTAATTATTCAGCCCTGGAGTTCCTCTGACGGTCATCTCCTGAGCAATGTCCAATGTCATCCTGCATCCTCTTTATCCCCTGGATCACATTTTGTTACAGCAGACCGAGCACTTTGGGGCAAGGAGCCAGTATTTCGGTGCCATGCACCTCGGCTGGGGGCTCTGTCTGTGTGCCCCGTGTCCCCAGGAGACCGTCGGCACTGGTGTCCCACCATGGTGTTCCAGACCTGAATTCCCAACCAATACCAGTCAGGTTCAGGCTGTCCTGTCGTGTGGTGGAGCTTGTTCCTCCAGTTAAAGACCAGCCCAAAGGAGCAAACAGAACCCCAGCACCCACAGGGGAGCTCATTCCCAGCGCTGCTCAGAGGAGCTGTTTTTGGGTGAAAACTTACCCCTTAGCACCGGCTGTGCTGAGCCGGTTCAGATGCTCCCGTGCTGTAACATGTGGCCTTAATCTTCAGAAATGGCAAATCCTATTTACTGTGTAAGCATTTAAGCTAATTATGCCTCTGATGTGAAGAACATGTGACACGGTTCACGCTGTATCCTTTGAAGGACACTGAAGTCTCGGACCCTCATGAAAGATTCCGTGCCCCGTGAGGTGTTTGGGGTGTCGTGTGCTCTGTGCTGCACGTCGCAATAACACAGTTCACTAACGATGCAGAGAAAGTGTGTGGTGTTGTGGCTGGAGCGGGGAGAATGCAGGTCTGCTGATGAGGAGACACGGAAATCAGAGTCTTTCTAGTTTCAGTGTAGTCCGTTCTTATTTCTCCCTGATTTCTCATGTCACCTTTGCAATATGTAAAATAAGTATGTCTTTTCTTATCTGTATAAGTTCTGCTGTATATAAAAGTGCCAGTAAACAGTATATCCAAAGTGCATGATGAGATAATACAAAAGAAATACCTGGAAACATGGCTGAAAAAACTTATTTTATATCTGATATCCATATATCGCAGTCTGTGGAAGGATTCCTGGTGATTATTAGCCTGATAATGGCAGTGGCCAGAAGAGCAGAGAGCAAGTTGCAAAACCTTGATCATTTAGCACAAAAATGTTTCTTCTTCCAAACGGTGGAAGCAGATGCCAAGGTTTGATGACGTGGAGGTTTCTGGCCCCGTTGGGTGCATTGGGAGCCCTGGGCTGCCACGGCCGTTCCGCACTCCAGGTGCAGTGTGTGCACTGACACGCTCCCATGGGCAACACCCAGCACTGCCCGACCAAAATCTGCAGAACTCTGCCCTGGAAAAGCCTTTCCCACTCCCGGTGCTGCAGCTGTTCGGTATGTATGGGGAGAGCAGAGCTCTGGCTCAGTAAGAGGATGAGCGAGAACGGGCTCTGGATGGGGCTGTGGAAACGGGGCAAAAGCAGCCGGCAGGCAACGGGAGATGGTGTTCAAACCCCGGCGTGAAACCTTAGCAGGGAAAGAGTCAAAGTGAGGGCTCCCGAGTGCCCCCGGTGCTGCTGGGTCTAATTGGAGGCAGGAGAGAAGGCACCCGGGAGCAGCTATTCCCTGCGCCGCGCAGATGCTCATTACCGGAGCGTGTTAATCATGTACAGCTTGTACCGGAACCGGTAACAGCGCTGGCAGGGGTGAAGGCCACGCAGACCCATTAATCAGATGACCTTTGGGAGGCAGAAGTCTTCGTCTGCTTTGCATTCCATGAACTGATTCTTCCCTTTTCTGCCCCAAGGTCCTGACCCTTGCTGTGTCGCAGGTGGAGGAGAGGGCTGCAGCTCACCCACAGCCCCCGACCTCACTTCCCACTTTTCTTGATCTTTGTTTAATCCAGTAAATTGTCAGTCTTCCTGAAATCATGCTAATTAAGGTTCATGTGATTGGGACTTCATCCCGCATATGGGTTACACCTTCCCCAACTTTCTTACATGACTTGGACTTGAAAAGAGGAGAAATGACCTGCCCTGGTGCAGGGAAGGCTCAGTGGGTGTTCTGCCGGGCTCCGTGGGAAACACGAGGGCCTGGTTCCAGAGCAGCATCCCCCGGGGCAGAGCAGAGGAGGGGGGCTGCTGGACGCCACTGCCAGCCCTGTGCCCCCCACCTGCTGCCACCAGAGCTCCCCCGCAGTGACTGACCCCCCGGCACCGTCCCCCAGTCGGTGCCTCAGGGCCGGCACTGCCCCAGCGGTCTGGTGATCGATAGAAATAATGCTTATAAATTTAAAAGAAGTTTCTTTATCTAATAATATATTTAGCAGTTAAACCGAGGCTAGCGTTCTAACCCAGAGCAGTAATTAGGAAAACAGATTTAGTGCTGGTGGATGTGAAGGTACGGCAAATGTGGTGAAGGAGGTTTTGTGCTGAGCATAAAATCAGAAATTTGATTCAATTATTCTTAACACACTGCTCAGGTCCCACAGAAACCTGTGCGCAGGAGTTCTTAAACCTATTCTAATTGAAGCAAAAATCAGCGGAGTGGAAAGTGTCCTGGCTCTTCAGGAGATGTCAGAGAACATAACATGGGAGACACCTGGGGGTTTGGAAACCAGTGGCAGCTCCAGGCTGACCTTTGGCGAATTTAATCTGCAAATGGATTCCTGCTTAGGCCAGCTAATGCTTTTAGTTATTGAAAAGGCTCGTTCCTGGATTTTTAAAAGCTGAGAACAAATGGATTTCATGGTGCAGCTCCGATGTGTGTGGCATAACAAACAGGTGGCTTGGGGATGTATTTAAATGACAGGGTGTACTGAAAAACTTTGCAGGACTTATGAATATATAATTATAATTCATGCACAATGGGGAGAATAATTTTTCTGGTTAATAAAGGAGAAAGGACTTGGCACTTGTTAAAATGGAAATACATTGAAGACGGAGCCTGCTGAAAAGAAAGGGAAGGAGGTGGCTGATCTGTGTGTGTTTCCCAAATTATACTCCAAAGCCTTGCAGGGGCTCGTTACTCAGCCGGGCAGTGCCATTGGGCTGGGACGTGCTGTCTGAGACCTGGAGGGAGGATGTGATACGGCAACGTTTGCTTGTGAAAGATCTGCTTGTTTTCCTTTCTGGAGCAGGTTCCGAGTCCTGCCGTGCTGTGGTCGGGTCCCGTCCCCTGTGCTGTGGTGTGGGCAAGGAGCTGCCAGTGTTTCTGAAGGTGTTTCTGAAGTGTGATGCTGCTGCTGGGACTCTCCCTGCCCTGCCAGAGACTCTGGTGGATGCATCTCTGTGCTGTGCTGTGAACCCACGGGCAGGTCGTGTGCCTCGTGGCAGTGAGTGGATTCAGACTAACCTGTGGATCTCGCCTGCTGCAACTGAGGGCAGCGTCAGCCCCAAATACCATGTGTTTGCTTACCCAAACCCTGCCTGGTGACTGCAGGGGGGAACTGGCATTCCAGAATAATGCAGTGAGGGTTCCAGGCATGGAGACCTCAAGCTCATGCCTGTCTGACAAATGCCTCTGGTTTGCCACATCAGTAACCCCTGTATTAATGAGCAGCCTGTGGCGCGATGTGGTTGACTGACAAACCCTCGGCGCTGTGTGTGCCTGTGAGCCAGTGCCAGAGTCCTCCACGGTTCAGCTTCGTGGTACCATACACCCACCTCCACCTGACAGCGCGGCAGATGGTGTCCCGGCCAATTCTCCTTTCCTCACAAGGTCACGGCATGGGGCAGAAGGAGCTTTCCCTCTCTTGCCTCTCACCTGGAGGATCCACAGGCCCCTCTGCTGAAGGAGTGTGGAGGTGGCACGGAGAGCCCTGTCCGTGAGGTGCATACTGGACCTCCTGGGCCCCTGGGCCCTCTCGCTCAGGGACACCATCTCCCACACTTCCTCCGAAAAAAGCGGCTCCCAGGGAGGCAGTGCCACCTCAGCAGAATAATAACCTGGGCTGGAAAATCTTCACCTTCCCAATGAGATTTCAATTATGATTCTACAGGTAGGAGAGGAATTGGAGCTGCAGCACACCGCTGTATTTACAGTGTCTTCCAGCACCTTTGTCTGTTCCCTCTGCATCCCGTATTTCCCCTCTGCTCCCAGTAACAGTGACGCTCCCCACTGATTTCTTTCTGGATTACATCGAGACACAAAACCCTCCCAAAGAGTAGTTGTTTCCCTTTGGCGTCCACCAGGTGACCGTCCAGAATCCAGTCTGTCCTTGCAGAGATGCGCCCTGGGAAGCAGAGCCCTCCTTTGGCCGTAGCTCCCGAGCTCCTGCTCTTCCCCAGATGTCACCGGTCCCTGCACCCGCATTGACCTTCGCAGCCACAGACCACCCAGCGTCCCGACCCCCTTCCACAGCCCAGACGGGTGACCCTGGGTGAGGGACCCGTGGGCACACCCCCCTCCTCGCTGCTGCCGTGGCCCTCCCCGTGGCCCCCAGGCTCCCCCAGCCCCAGGACACGGCGTTGCCGTGCTGTGGCTGTTTGGTGGCAGACCCTGGCCGTATTCTTGTGCTGCGGGTGGGCGGGCCAGAGAACAGCACGGCTTCAGGCGGGAGCCCCTCGGGAAACAAGGGTGTCCCCGGGGAGCAGGAGCACCCCCGGGAACCGGAGCATCCCCCGCAGGGCAGCGCAGCGCTCCGCCC
>VXBW01005303.1:189632-215917 GCA_013400375.1 Thinocorus orbignyianus
TGCGGGGCTCGGCGGGAGCTGGCGGGATGCGGCGGTAACGATGGCTGCGTGGGGACTTCCACGGGTGAGCTGTGGCCGTGGCCGCGTTCCCGGGGTGGGGAGATGCGGCAGATGCTGGTGCCAGGCTGTCACAGACCGTGAATAGCTGTCTCCGCACCGATTTCCCCGCAAGCCCATGCGGGAAGGAGTCCGTGCTCCGGCGGGGGTGTTGCAGAGGCGGGAGCTGCAGGACCGATGGACACACATCGTGTCGTAGCCCGGCTGGGCTCGGGGGGCACTGGCCACGGTTCCCCGCGGTGTCTGGGGGAGCCGGCGTGGCCGAGTGGGGTGCGGGAAGGTGAGCCGTGGCTGCGTGTCCCGCTGCCAGCTCGGGTGGGATGGGGGGATGGGGACACGGCTGCCTCCTGACAGCCCCGGAGCTGTGGGCTTCTCATCAGCTCCATCGCCACCTCCCCTTGCTCCATCACCTCTGGAGGAAGCTGCAGCGGCTGTGAAGCAAAACCACATCCCCCATCCCTCCTGGTGGCACTGACCCCTCCCGTGAAACTTCAAAACCAGACTGCACACCAGAGAGTCTGAAGAGGCTTATTAATAGCTTAATTAGTAGCTGAAGAGGCTTTCCCTTACTGTTTCATCCTCCGAAGGCACTAGGGGAAGCCAGCATAGGACCAGGCTTTGGGAATTTTGTGACTCCAGCGTGCGGCCGAAGCAGGGTTTGTCTCCTGGGTGTAACGGGAAGCATTGGGTACCCGGTGGGTGAGGGGGTGGTGGTGTGCACGGTTGTGGTCCTTGTGTGTTGCTGAAACCTCGGTGCTCGGCATCGGCAGCCCCTGGAGGCCGGGGCAGGTGATGCTCCCGTGCTTGCCCTGAGCAGTGGTCCATGGGAGGATGGACCTGCTGCTGCTGTGTTAGTTAGGCAGCTGCCAGCAGAGAACTGTGCAGGCAGCTGCCCTGTCCTGAGCTGCTGGGAGCTCGGTGCCGCTGCTCGGGAAGGGTGGAGGGTTGGGATGAGCCTGCAGTGATTCCAGCCAGGGACAGCAGGGGGTCTGGGGATTTTCCAGCCCGAGATTTCAGGGATAAGATCCAGTCCATCTGTGGTGAGTTCCCCCAAGCTGTGAGGTGCCTTTTTCAGAAGAGCCTTGCACTTTGTACTAGAAAACTGTAGCCAGCCCCTCTGCAGAAATGGAGTGTCGGGGGTGTTTGTGCCGTGGGTGTGGGCTGAGCCGGCGCGATGGAGCCGGGACGTGGCCGTGTTTTGTGGCCCTGCATCAGCGGGGAGCTTCTCTTTGCCTCCTGCTGTTGGGGAGTTGTGACTCTGTCTGGCTGTTCTGCTAGAAAAAGGCTGAGTGTATTTTGAGATGGCAGATTTGGCTGGTGTGGCAAAAAATGAAGGGAGATAATTCAGTTTTATTTTTTCCTCTGTGTGAAAGCGGCACATGACTAAACCCATGCGGTTGGTGACTGGTCTTCTGCTTAAAACAAAAATATCCTTCCAAAGCGTGTTTGGGAGGTGAGGACTGGTTTGTGAATGAAGGTGTCTGGAATGTCAGCTGAGGGAAGGGACGGGTCACGGTGCGGTTTGGAGGTGGGGTTTCACTTAAGTGGGTCTGGTATTTTGATGCAAATGCGGGGTGAGGAGGTGTTTGTAAAGCACACATTGAACGCCTTGTTCTCCGGGGTGCTCAGGAGAACTGCTGATGAAGGAACGGGCCTTTGTGCCCATTCCACTCCAGTTGCCAGGGAGGGTGAAGTCGCTGGGGTGCGTGTCCCGGGGCTGAGCGGGGTCCGGGGTGATGCCAGCCAGGTCGGTCGCTGCTCCAGACCCCACCGCGCTCCCCAGAGCAGCCGGTCTCGTGTGGGAGATGTTCAGAAAATGTGCTTGGTTTGTAGTTGCATAAATCCACTCACAGCTCTGCTGGGTGCCCAGTCAAAAGTAGGGCAAGTTGAGACAGTTTGGGTACAAACAAACCATTGGAGTAGGCTCTGCTTTCAGATGCACTTGCTAGAGATGTTGAAGGGCCCTTCACCCGCCCATGGTTGGCCCGTTTCCAGTAGCTTGCCCCAAAACACCCATCTCCTGGAGTCTTCAAGCTGTGGGTGGCACCGTTTTGGTGTCACATTGCTGTCCACCTGGCAAGTCTCTGAGTCCTGCTGGTGGCTTGGAGCTGGGTAAATACCTCCAGACAGTGGAGGAATGGCATGAACACCCTTTCTGTGCTCCCTGCCCTGGTGAGGGACGGTCACGACAGCCCTGTCCAACGTGGCCTTGAACCCCTCCAGGGATGGGGCAGCCACAGCTTCTCTGGGCAACCTGGACCAGGCTCTCACCACCCTCAGAGTGAAAAATTTCTTCCTGAGAAGTCATCTAAATTTTCCTTCTTTCAGTCTGAAGCCATTGCCCCTCATCAATCACTACATGCCCTGCTTGGCCCTGCAGTGGCCCTGTTGCATGGAGACACCTCCCTTCCCGCTGGTTTGGTACCAGGGACAGGACGGTGTGATGGGTGCCCTGGGCGCCACAGAGCTGCTGTGGGGAGCAGGTGTCCCCGGTGGGGTGTGTCCCCCCGGATGTGTGCTGGCTGTGGGTGCTGTGGTGCAGATGCCATGGGGCTGGCCATGGCTGTGGGTGATGCAGGGGTGGGTGCTTTCTGGGCACCTGCAGCTCCCAGCAACGCGCTTGGGGAAGGAGAGGTGGCCTGGCCTGGGAGCACTTGGGGAGGTGGCCTGTGGCCAGGTGGTTGTGCTGCTGGAGGACCCTTGGGAGGACGCATGGCCACCGCGTGGGCACTCTGTGGCCATCCTGGCACCCTCAGCGGGGCATCACTGGCTCTGCCAAGGGGGCATGGGGGGGGCACAGGGCTGACCCCATTGGGGACACGTGGCCTTGGGATGTGCTGGCTGCTGCTGGACAGGAGGACCATGGCACCCTGCAGCTGCTCCCCACGTGCCCCTTTTCCCGGGGTGCCAGCTGATGCCCCAGCGAGGCTTTAATCCCCTTGATGAGCATTTCCCAGAGTGCATAGATTTCGCTGTTGAGAAGTCTGTCATTAAGCCTCCATTTCCTTTTCCGGGTCTAATCTCGTTACTCCCGGCTGTGGCCTCCTTGCCTGTCCGTTGTCCCTGCCCTGCTGTGAGCTCTGGTGCTGGTCCCCCTCTGCCCCGACACTGGGGACGTGGCTGCGAGGGCTCCTTGGTGGGACCCTTGGGTCCTCGAGGGCCATCGGGTGCATAAGGTGCCTCTGCATGGGGACAGGGACCAGTTCAGGCTCCTCTGTGCTGTTTTGGAGAGAGAGAAGCAACCCGTGCGACTGAACCCTGACCGGTTGGTCACTGGTTTCCTGGGGTAGCTGGCTGTGTGTCCCTGTCCCGGGGGATTCCTGTCCCTCCCTTCGTCACCACGTTCCTGCCTCCTCCTTGCATGGGCAGAGCATCAGCAGGAGCCCGGGGCTGCCCCCACCGCTGCCCACCTTGTGCTGTGATGGGTCCCCAAAAGCTTTTTCGCTTCCCACGTCAGTTTGCTGACAGCTCTCTGTGGCAGCAACGGGGACTTTATAAAACCCCCGTGTGTAATCCCCAGGAGAGCACAGCGAGGTGCTTTCCCCCAGCGCTGGGTTCGGGTTCAGAGCTGCTGGGTATTTTTGTTGTTGCAAATGATGCAAGTTGCTGTTTGGGGATCATCTGGATTGGGATTTAATGAATCTGGGAACCCCCTTGAGGTTGTTGTTCTATCACATAAGTCCTTTGATTACGAAACGGAGTTCCATCCTTTATGGTTTTTATTTGTAGGCATGTCCTCTGCTTAGCCCTCCCCTTCTCCCCTGAGCCTGTGCCCCAGCTGGGTGGGAAGGACCCTGGTACACGTCCCCGTCTAATCTGGGATCACTGGGAGGAGAGCTGCCCTGCGTCAGAGCCCGCTTGGGGATACTTTAATCCAGAGATTAATGAGAGAATAGCTGCGCCTGGGGACTCTCTAATCTAGGGATTACCGGGAGGACTGGGAACAGGCAATGATGCTGCTCTAGCCCATCGCAGATGGGCTGTGGGAGCACCCGGTCCCTGGGTGGGGGTTTGCACCGGTCTGCAGGGTCTGGGGCTCAGCATCTCCCCCTCCCCGTCCCCGCAGGAGGACCAGTGTCTGTCTGCTCTCGCTGCCTCGCATCGGAGCCCAGCACCAGCCCTCCCACACCGGGAGCCTTGGGCTGCAGGCAGGGGACAGCGGGGTTCCAGATGGTGCTGTGGGGCTTGGAGAGGTGGTGGTGGAGACCCTGTGGATAACAGTGGTTTTCCCCGTGCTCCTCCCATCCTGTCCCCTCTGCCTTCCTCTGTTCTGTGCCTCCCTGGGCTGTGCTTGCTCCTCGGCCATTGCCCACCGTGACGCCTGCTCTGTAGAGTCATGGAATTGCCTGGGTTGGAAGGGACCTTTCAGATCATCAAGTCCAACCATCAACCCAACACTGACAAAACCATCTCTAAACTCTGGTCTCTCTTCAGAGGGCTCATTGGGCACTTGAGGTGATGTTTCCTGGTCAGTGGTGTGTTTGTGCTGGCAGGAGATGCAGGGTGTTTGTGGTCCTGCTCTGTCCCGTAGCCATGGGTGCGTGCCTGGGGCTGCGTGTCGGGGCTGCGTCTCCTTGGGCCACCCCAGGAGCTCTGGTGGGGACCCTTCTGAAGATTCAGTGGAGCAGCAGCCATGTGAAGGGGAGCAGAGCTGGGAAGCTCCCACGGGGTAGTCAGCCCTTCTGAGAGGAGACTGGACAAGGTGGTGAAAGCTGCCGAGGTTTGCCGAGTGCGGAGGGGCCGGCTTTGGCTCAGAACGCTGAATGCTGTTAGAGGTGGGAGAATATGAGTAGAGAGATGTTGGGTGGTCACCCTGTTTGTGTCTCCAGACAGGACCCTGGCCTGGGTGGGGTCTGCTTTTGGTTTGACTCGATATGGCCTTGCTCCTGGGCATCTTCTGGTGGTCGGTTGTGTGAGCAATAGTCTGCAGGGTCTGCCAGGGCCCAGGGCTCCTTCCCAAGGAGCTGGTGGGACCGTGTGCATGGAGAGGCAGCGGGGCTCCATGGCAAACACTGTGGCTGGCCAGGTCATCGTCTGGTACCCTCAGCTCTGGGACCAGAGCTGAGGTATGCCCTGGCCGGGGGGGCTGGTTGGGGGGATAGGGGCTGGTGGGAAAGATCTTTGGAGAGTGAGTCCTGGTTGCTGGAAGGGCCAGGGGTGCTGGGTGGTGAGAGGAGGGTGCTGGGTGGTGAGAGGTGAGGCCGGTGGAGCCGCTCACGGTGACGTGGCAGGATGCTGATCAGGCAGGTTAAAAATAGCATCCTCTTCCTCCCTGCTCCTCCGAGCTGGGCTGGCCAGCAGCACGTACAGCACCGTGCTGAGCTGGCACAGAGCCCCCCGGCACCGGCACAGGCAGAGCTTGGGTACCACCGCCCTGGGGCTGGAGGGTGAACACCAGAACACCCTCAAACTGCTCCTCTCGGCACCTCTGCACAGTGCTACCATGGCTCTGGGACACCAGCAGCTCCATGCCATGGCACCTGAGCTCCTCATGCCCTCCTGAAACCCCTGTGAGGTCAGGGACCGGTGTGCCCTGCCCTGGAGCCGGGACGGAACCGTGCCTGGCCCCCTCGCTCCTGGGAAGGACAAGATGCCACCATGGCCATCCTGCCCTGGCACCACAGCCTGGACACGGGGACACGGGGCATGTTGTTTGTAGGTCAGAAACGAGGTGCACAGTGTGTCCCTGCCACCCTCCCCAGGACAGACCAGACCCAGCCCTTGGACTCAATGTCCCCTTTCAGAGCTGCTGTTCCAGCACCAGTGAGTGTCTTCCTCCTGGCGCGTTGTCTGATTCCTTGAGGAGAAACGTTTGAAAGGTTGTTGATGGAGCGGTTTGTTCTGTGGGCACAGAGGTGTGGGGAATGGTGCTGCTCCCCCTGCACCCCACTGCTGGGTGGGCACCGCTGCGGGGGCACTGGTGGGACCAGGGGAGTCCTTGTGCTTCCTCCTCCGCATCCCCACATCGATCCCCGTGGGGTTGCAGCTCTGTCCCGCGGTTCACTGATGGGGTGGTTTTTCGTTCTGTCCTTGGCAGCTGAAGGCAGGGGTGGATGGCTCTGGGCCTGGAGGAGCCCATGGGGTGCGGGAGGGCCCGCTGGGGGTGGCAGCAGGGGGGTGACATGGTCGGGGTTAGCACCCCTTGGGATAGCTCTGCCTCTCAGGCTTTTCTCTAACCTGGGTGTTTCCGTGAGCAATGGAGACTTTACACCTTCCCCTTCTCGATTTCAAGCTCGTCCCAAGCTCTTTGGTTCTCTGAACCTGTCCAGTGGCACTGTGCCGCCTGCCCCTGCCTGCCCCACCTGTGCTGGAAGAGGTCCCGGGGGTGTCTCAGCTGGGGGATGGCAGCTCTGCCAAGTTGGCGAGAGGAGCTTGTGTGAAGGAGACCCCAAGGTGGGCACCCCTCCTTGGTGTCACACATGTGACCCCTCCCAAGGGGGGCTCAGCTGGGTGTTTGGAGGTGCTGTGGGGTGGCTGTGGTGCTGGTGTTGCCTTCCATTGTGCAGTGAAGGCGGGTGACAAGTTTTGGGGGATGGACAGGGCTGTGTCTCCAGGGTGGTTCTGGTACAGCTGGTGGCAGGGCTGGGCAGGTGGCTGTGCCACTTGTGTGGGGTTTCTGTCCTGTTTTTCAGCCTCTCACTGCTTTCAGGCTGTGACTGGCTTTGTTCCGGGAGCAGCTCCCCAAGGGCCGTGGTGCTTCGCAGGGCAATGTGTGTCTCGGGAGGGAGGAAGCAGGAGCTTTGTGCAGCATCCCGGCGGGGGCGCGGGGGTCCCGCAGCCGGGGGAGCAGGGGGTCGCTGCCCGGGGCTGGGGTATGCAGGGACCCTGCCTCCATGTCCTGGCTCTGCCCGAACCTTCTGCAGCGTTTTTGTTTCCTGTAAAAGCTGCTCCCAGTGAGTCGGCAGCGTGGGAGCCATGGGCCATCCCCCCAACCCCACGCTAAAGCAGGTCCTGCAGGTGGAAAGGTAACCAGAATAGAAACCAGACACCAGAACAGAGCACTCATCTCCCGTTTCCATCTTCCCCGTCCTGCATTTCAGTGGATTCCCTTGTGCAGTCATAAAACACGACCATTATCTCCGCTTCCCGAGTACGCAAACAAATTGCTGTGATTTTCCTACCCATGGATCAGTCCATATCCATATTCTCTGAATAACAATAAAACGTTAATGGAGATAAAGACTGTTATCTCCCTCATGTCTATTTTGTCATTGGAATAACAACTTTAAATGTTAAGAGTGCAGAGATTTATAGATGCCAAGCCTGCTCAGCAAGAATAAATCATGTTCCGTAGTGCACATTACCGCTTATTGCTGCCGAGTTATCTGGAGCCAGGGTGGGTGTTAACCCTCTGATAACATCCTCAAAGGGGATTTAAAATCATTTTGTACTTTAAATTAAAAATTCTGTTGGCAGCCTGGTTTGATCCGAGTGCAGGGGTGTCGGGGTGGAAGCTATCCAGAATGCCGATCACAAGCTCCGCAAGAAGTTTGGTGGCCGGGGAAGCCCAGATGCAGTTTCAGCTGCTGGAGCCCAGCCCCGCACACATGGCATCCCGGTACCCGCTCCTCCCAGGCCCTGCAGGCTTTAGGAGAGCACTGGTGGTTTGAAGCTTCATCTTGGTGTTTTCATTCTTGGTGCAAAGTGCTCAGTGACATATGCATCGATAGCAAGACAAAGGTAATGGGTTGTCATTTATTGTACCTCTCTGGGTGTCACCAGGCTGTCCCCAGGGGTGCAGCCCTGGGGGCGAGTCACTCGGTGTCTCCCTCCCTTCCCTCTGTTGGCTCCGTGAACGGAGGAGAATCTGTCTGGCTGATGGGAAGCAACCTGTGTGAGGGGCACAGGTGTTGGACCCAGCAGCCGCTGATACCCTGTTCCGTGGTGGTCCCTGGCTGGCAGCAGCCCTGAGCTGGGGTGATGGATCACTTCACCCCCTGGCTGGGTGAGTGCTCCCAGTGCAGCGGGGCGGGAGCTTGGGGGGCACAGGGGGAGCCAGTCCCTCCTCCCGATGCTGGTGGGGTGCCGCTGATGGATGTGGCTGCGGAGCTCATGGCGATGGGTGCCAGATGCCAGCCGGCGATGGGGGCTGGAGGCTGCTCAACACCCGGTGCCCACCCGTGGGATGTGCAGCACACCCAGTGCTTGTGTTCTGGAGCTCCTGGTGTGGCTCCCACACCAGCCTGCTGCAGGGAAGGGTGCAGGACGTTTGGGGGCACAGCAGCCCCATGGACAAATACAGGTGTGGGGCTGTTCAACCAGCATGAAACAGCCTGTGAGAACATGAGCTTTGCTGCCCTGGGGTCCCCACTCCTGGCGCAGTGTCCTGAAGTGGGGTGTGTGGCACAGCTCTCTGGGCAGGAGGGGACACTGGTGACAGCCTCCAGACCAGGCACGTGTCCGCTGCTCCCAGGAACCTCTGCAAGGGCTGGGGGCTGCTTGGGGAGCCCACCTCGCTCTCCACCCCGTTTGTCACCATCCTGCTGTCTGGGAGTCCATTGAGAGGTTGCACTGCTGGACTCCAGCTACGGCTGTTTCTCTGGTTTAAAAACTGTGATAAAACTGATAGAGCAGTGACCAACCCAGGTGCCCCATCAGCCCTTCATGCGTGTCCCCAGCTTCCTTGTGCGGGGCTCGGGGAACTTCAGTCCCATCTCTGGCCACATCCCTTCAGGGGAAGCCCCTCATGAGGTTGTGTTGTGTCCCAGGCGCAGCGAGCTGGGCTGAGCCCTGTGCTCAGGGAATGGGCACTTGGTGTCCCCTGCGCCAGTGGAGTGGCTCTTGTGGCTGTTGGTGTCTGTTCGAGGTGGTCCAGGGCAGGAGGAAGTTGTGGCCCCACCACCGGCAGCGGGAGGGGATCCTGCCTGGGGTGTCCTGGTGGGGTGCACTGTTCATGTGAGATGTGACAAAAGGGAGTGAGACGTTTCACATGTTTAATTTGCTGAACACCCGCACGTAGATAGATAAAAAATTAATTCCTTTCTGAACCTGTGTGTATCCACTGGTTTCCACCTGTCTGGCAAGTCAAGGAGAGCACTGTCAGGAGCAGGTATTTCAGGACCCCGGCACTTGCTGTTTGGGAGCAGGAGACGTGATGGAGGTTGGGCAGGGGCAGGGGTGGGAGCTGCTCCTGCCTCAGCCGTGGAAACGTGCCTGTGAGGGACCAGGGAGGCAGAGCTGGAGGTGTTTTCTGAGAGCCCTCCCTCTCAGTCCCTGCACAGACTTGGCTGGGGCTGTGGCAGGCTGGCAGACCCTTAATTACAATAACAGCGTGAGCGGTGTGGCTGTGCCGGGGTTCCCGGGGCAGGTTTCTGGCTGGCAGAGAGCTCTGCCAGATGTCTGCTCGTAGTGGCCACCGGCTGGGAAGACGGGACCGGGGTAATGCTCGCAGCTGGAGGGTACAAATAGCGCAGGGAGCCGGGGGTGCCTGGTTTGCTCGCCCACTTTCTCGGCAGAGGCCAGGGTTCCATCGCACAGGCCCATCAGAACCTTGCAAGCCTCCCTGTAGCTGCAAAAGCTCGTTATGTTAGGAGATGTTGAACAGCATCCCCCCACCCCAGCTGTAGCTGTGGTCTCTGGGCTGCGGGTTGGAGGGATTCCCATCTGCTCAGCCACGGCTATGTGCCGAGCGTGGCCGAAGTCGTGCAGCGATGGCTCCTGACCGCGGCGGTGTCTGGGAGCCTGGGAGTTTTGCCGGGCTGGAAAACAGCACGGAGTGATGCTCTGAGCCTGGGGTGAGAAAGCTGGGGAGAAAGCCACCTCTCAGCCTGCCCAGCCAGCACTCATCGCGCTGCTGGCACCCTTGAGGGTATCTACAGGAGGGTCACATCCAGCCCCTGGTACCAGCATGGTGTGAGTTCCCCCCCAGCCGGAGCGTTTTGGCTGTGGGTCTGGTTTCGCACTGCTGCTTGACACCTTGATGTAATATTGTCATTAGGAGTCTTGCAGAATCCAGCAGCCTGGTGCTACTGGTGAAGCGCCTCCAGCTAGTAACAGGGTGGTGAGCTTTTTTCAGCACTGGAAGTAATGGAGAAGCATCCTTTGTTAGTCATCAGGCATATAAATGAAGTCAGAGGCCAGCGCTGGTGGCAGTAACAGATTTATTTTACCCAAGATTGTGTTTGTGGTGCCACACTGAGATCACCTGGCAGCCAGGGCTGTCCCTGGTGCCAGCGGAGCTGGATCCATTCTCTGGGCAGGTCTCAGGTGGTCAGAGTCCGTGTCCATGGTCGGTGTGGTGCCCCTTGGGGGGCAGTAATCCCTGGGGGGGCTGGGGCTGGGCACGGTCCTGGTCCAGCCCTTGGGAACCCACCTCTGGCCATCACGGTGATGGGGGAACGGGATTCCTGGTTCTCACCCAGCGCCCCTTCGCCACCCTGTCTCACAGCACTCCATCAACGGGACAAGGCTCCTTGCTCGCACGTTAGGGATGATTTACGGATTCTTACTCATCAGAGCCCTTCCAGGCTGGGCCTGGGTGAAGCTGGAGCCGTGGTCTCTGTGCCCGTGTCCATACAGGGATCTCAGGAGGAGCTGGTGAGGTCCTGTTGTGTTTGGACATTTGATCTAATGTAAGAACTTTCTAATTAGGATGTTTATGAGTTAATCACATGTGACACTTGGTTTGCTCCCCGCTGTGAGCCTGAGATGTGTGTGAGGATGTGGGGAAGTGGATCATCCTTTTTTTGGCTTTGTGTCATCCTAATGCATTATCTCCATCTGGTTGTCTCCTCCCCCCTTGTGTCCCTCAGCTGGAAGTAAGTGTGTACCAGTGGCTATTAATAGCTGAATCCTGCAACAGTCTGCTCTTGCAGATGGGATTCTCAGCTTCTGAAGCCTAAAACTCATTACAAATAAAGCAATACACTGTGTGGTCCTTAATACAATTAGGCTTGCTATGAGTGAGGGTCTCGGGGCCAAATGCTGCCCCCGGTTTCTGCGTGGATCCAGAGAGGTGGTGGGTGCCCCGTTCCTGGAGCCATTCAGGGGCTCTGAGCAAGCTGGGCTGGCAGGGCAATGGACTGCATGGCCTTCAAAGGTCCCTTCCATCACTTGTTCCTTCTCAGGGGTTCTGGGCCACCCAAGGCAGCACTAACATGGGGCTGGGTCACTTGGCTCCACAGCTCCGGCAAGCAGAGCAAGCCACGATGTGACACCATCTCTGGTGAGGGTCTGTCCTCACACCAGCTGCCGGGCAGCCCCTGTGGTTGGAGGATTCTGCCCAGACCTTGCTCTTGACCTTTTCCTCACCCCGACCTGCCCTGTCCCGGTGCTCCAGCTCCCGGCTGGGCTGGGGGAGCCGGCGATGGACCAGCAGCAGAGCGGTGTGGGCTGGGATGGAGACCCCCTCAGAGGCAGGAGCAGGGACCCTGCACAGAGCTGTGCTCAGGGAGAAACGGCCAGGAATCGCTCCCGATTGTGCTGTGTGTGTGCATCCCCTTGCCAGGGACTCAGCACAGCTTGGGAGCTTTATTCTCAAAGGCTTTGTCTCTCTACTTGAGAGAAACCTGCTGTTAAACCCACAAGATGGGGTTTAGGTTCATTTTGCCTCTCCTTGTGCTTTTTGGAGGGAGGTGTCCCCTTGGGGATGTTTGTGTCCCTGTGGGGCTGGGGTCCCTCCCTGTCTCTGCCCCTGCAGGGTGGGAACACGCAGCCCTGGGCTTTCCCTGTGTCCATGAATCCTGGCTTTTTGTGTCTGTTCCCATCCCAGGCAATAGCGTGGCAGCTGAGGAACACGGGAGGTCACTCACCTGGCTGGAGGTGACCGTCCTGACCCCAGGGAGGAGACCTGCCCTGGCTGGAAACACCATTGTGCAGCTGAATTCCTGACTCCCGTGGCACTTTGTTCTCTATCTTTCGGGAGCTGCTGCCTCACCGAACCTCTTTCTTTCCTTGCAATCTGTTTCTGACAATGTGCGAAGCTATTGACAAGGTGATGAAATCTGGTGGACGAGGATTTGCCAGAAAAAGAAGGATTTTTTCCTCTGCATTATGCAGTCTCAGGCCTTTGAGTGAAACCATCGCCCCCATGAAGCCCGTGTGCCGATGGGCAGTGTGTGGTGCCCAGAGCGGTGGCTGCAGGCAGTGGCCACCGGGCTGGTGGCCTCATGGCCCATGGGCACAGCGATACCTTCTCAGTGGGTGTGCAGAGATGGGAGGTGTATTTAGCATGGGAAAATACACTGTGATGTCCTTGTGAGTTCTCCTCCATGGGGTGTTGGGTACTGCTCACCAGACCCTGTCCCTCCTGCCTGGTGAGGATGCACCTGCAGCATTTACCACCTGAAAGAGCAGTAATTATCAGTGCTGTTTGATGAAGTCGGTCTCGAGACTTTTAATGTGTTTTATATCAACCTGGTGTCCAGGAGCCTGTATTGTGGAAGGGGCAGGGGTCTCTGGGGTGTTCAGGGTGGGAGTCAGTACCCGGGTGGGCTCTGCAGATGCTTTGGCATCCACTGATGGACCCGACTTCTCTGGTGAGGTTAGTGAGAGAGAACACAATGTGCTCAGATGGGTTAAATGGGAAGATGCTCCTGGTGGATGCTGAGACTGACTCCTGCAGATAAAGCTTTTGGGAAGAGTTTGTTGGGGAAAATCCTGTCTTGGCAGAGTGCTTGGAAAGACTTTAATTCTGCAAAATTGCTGGTGTTTGTTCTTGGCTGCCCTGTTCCTCAGATGTCCCTGTGGAGAACCTTCCTGCCAGCCAGAGCCCAAACCTCCGTGGGCACTGGGGGAGACTGGGGGTCTCCCAGCCTAGTCAGGAGCTTCACTGGGGGCTGCCTTTCCCCACACCCTTCCAGCAGGCTCTCTGCAGGACAGGGCATTAAAATAGAAGCTTGTTTTAGCCACTGCACTGGGTTACCTCCAGAGTGAGGATGCTGATAGACAGCTTGGCGAGATTGTCAGATTTAGCTTTTGTTAGGCTCCTGGCAGTGCTATTTGGAGGCTGGAAGGCTATTTTAGGTATATTTAATTACAGTTTTTTCTTGCTCAGCGAATAGCTGCTGGTGCAATGATTAACCTGTAGTGAAAAATGTTAGAGCAGATGGGGGAATACTCAAGGCATTCTTTTGTCCCATCCCCCTCCAGAAGATGGGGGGAACAATATTTATATTTATGGGAAGTATTGTTTTCTGGCCAGCAGGGCTTGTGAGCCGTTTGCTGCCTGTGTTTCTTTTACTTTCCAAAAGCCATTGATTTTTGCAGCGTTGCAATGAGCAAACAAGAAGCCTATAAAATGATGTTATTCCTGTATTTTAAAATGGAGTTTCAGTCTCCTGCTGTGTTTTTATTGGTTTCCCCCTTCCCAGCCCTGCTGAATGTTGCTGGAGTCAGCATGTTGTAATTGGCCTGTGGAGATCCAGGTCTTGCTGGTGTCACTGAAACCCAAAGGGCTTCGCCTCAGTTTTGCAGTTCTTGGGCTTCCCAGGTACCGGGAACCGCGCAGGCTCCCCCGCGGCTGTAAGGGCTGGGAGCACTGGGCTAATCACTTCCTGTAATTAAATTCTTCACTAGGAATAAAGTTAATCTTCTCAGAGCATGTAAAACCTGACCCTCAGCCTGCGCAGGCAGAAACGCCGTTGTTTATAGGCACCTTTATCCAAGTATAAAGGGTCCCTTCCCAAACCAGAAGCAATTAGTATAATTAGATATTCCTCGTCCGGAGCCAAGGGTACATAACAATAAACTGCAACTGATATGGCAGCTTTCTGCTGGAGACTTCATGGATTTTTTTCAAGGTCAGAAGGGGCCGTTTTGCACCTTTTTATGGACCTCTGGTGGGACACAGCTTCTGCTCCAGCCCCGTCCAGCCCATGGGGCCATCGGTTCTGCCTGGCAGGGCGCTTGGGACCGGTTTTGTTTTGTGTTGGGTTTTTTAAATTTTTTTAGATTAACATTTTCTCATCCCTGTGGTGCTCAGTAAGTTTGGTGAAGAGGAATCAAGGAGACTTTCCCCAACTCTTCTTCTTTGTGTTTGCATAAACACATTAATAAGCTAATTGACCAAATCCGTGCTGGCTGGCGGAAGCATTAAGCTTGCTGTGGGTAGCTGAGTTGAACCATATGGTTTGGTCCCAAGGCTTCTTTGGGTTTTTAGAAGAGGTTCAAGAAGTGCCTATTTGCATCATCTTGAAACGTTGACATTCCAAGCACAAATAGTTTTGCATAATTTATTAGTCTCACTGTAGCTTTGCTCGTGCTCATAAGTTCAACTTCAAAGTACTGCATCCTCACCCGTAATTATTGATGTGCAGCAAAACAACACAACATGAAGTGCCATCCAAGCATTGCTCTGCTTCATTTGATGGGGAAACTCAAAGCTCTTCCACAGTCATAAAATTTCTTGTTTGTTTATTAAGAACCAAAGTCAGAGTAAAAATAACCTTTCCAGCAGCCTGGATCGTAGACTGACCAGGATCAAGTGCTGATGGGAAGCAAATCTGTGGTACCTGGATGGTGCCAGGTGCTCGCCATCAGCTGTTTAATTTGGACAATTAGGGTGCATTTGTCAACTCCACTTCCATTTAGAGCAGGATCCCCTTGCCAGTTCCCACGCACAGTGACATTTCAGCTGCAGGTGGTGTCGGGGAGGGTTGGGAGGTGACCAGTGCTGTTTGCTTCCCCCAGTTTGCTTGTGCTGCAGCCCTGGGGAGATGCTGTTCCCCTTCGGAGACTCACTGCTCGTTGTCCTGGGTCTTTGTTGCCTGTGTGGCTCGTTAGCAGGGACCAGGCTGGGCTGGGCAGGGGCAATGGGCCACCACCGTGCAGGACCAGCCTCCCAAACCGGGGTGGTCCCATGGGGTGAGACATTGTCCTGTCACCTTTGCAGCAGATATTATGTCTAACATCAGAAATGGAGGTGACGTGCAGAGATGCCCCCGTAAGGAGGGTGCTGGGGTGTCCTGGGGACAGGACTTCACCAAACCTGTTTGACTCGTGGAATGGGGTTTGCCTGTTGTGAGGTTGTCCTTCATCACGGTCTTGGGTTCCCTGGGATGGAGTCTGCCCTGGCTGGTGGACTCTCACGGAGAGCAATGGGGACTTGCTCGTGATCCACATCCCTCCCATCGTTGATGCTAATGAATGGTACCAGGGAGATGCCAACCATTACGACAGACAGAGTCTGAATAAATCAGTGTGCATGGATCATTGAGCATCTTTGTTGTAAAACAAATGGCCTGTGGTCAGTTAATCATATAAAGAAACATTTCCCAGACCTCCTGGCATTATTCATAAGTCCTAAATCCTCTTGCAGTTTCATAAACAGAACATCTGTTAAAATATGGAGAAATTACAGTCTGGAATGGTTGTTGGAGATGTGGCTGCTGCAGACAGCGGGGGAAAAAGAGCAATAGAGGTATTTTTTGCCACGGGCCACCTTTGGAACTGTCCTTTCGCCTGTAGCTTGCAGGTCTCCTGGGTCACCCAGCAACGGGTCTGTCTCCTCAGCTGTCTGTGAGCCTCCTGCAAACCCCCCTGCCTGTCTGGGCTGGTGAGAGCCCCAGTTTGTGCTGGGGACCAGCACCGCGGTGAGCGGGGAAAGATTGGGGTCCGGCGGGAGGGCAGGCAGCCCCAGTGGAACTGGACCAGTGGGACACATCCTGCCTGGAGGAGTGAGTTTGCACCTGGAAGCAGCCTAGAAGGAACAGGAGAGGGTGGAAGCCAATTAGCAGATCAAAGGCAGAGGAACCAAGCCCAGAGAAGGGGCTGGGTGAAGCAGAGCGCTCTGCAGAGGATTAAAAATAGGTGTTAATGAACGGGGGCTGGGCTGTTCAGTGCGAGGTGGGGAAGGAGAAGGCAATGCCTGGGGCGACTGGAGTGTCCTCCACAGCCCCTGTCTCTGCAGGGCTGGTGTTTTCACCTGGATTGACCCAATTCCACACCCCACCACATCAGACGGGGTGCTCCGGGGCCCCTTTCAGCCCAACTCTGGAGGAGGGGCTGCGACCCCCGGCAGCTCTGGGATCCTTGGGCCTGGAATTCGCTTCCTTCTGGTGAAGGCCTGGGATTGATGTCTGTTGCTTTACCATCATGATTTAAAAAAAATAATAATCTAAATGTGGCCATCCCAATTTGCAGTTCATGTTTCAAGAAAGTGGCTCTTATGTCTTGCCAGCCCCTCAGCACGTTCACTTGTTAAATTATGCATATGCTAATGAAGTGTGAAAATCAGCCAAATAACAACTCTCTGTAATCGCTTAATGTCCCCAGAGCATTGTGGCTTTTTTTATTATTATTATTTTATGATTTGTGACCCGTTCTGAGTCACGTTTCTGCAGGGCGTTCTTCCAACAACCGAGGTTAATGAGTATTCTCACTTTTTCCCCTTCTGAAAGAAGCCCAGGAGTGTGCTCACAGGCCACAGCACAGATCGTATTTCCCATTTTGAACTAAGAAATTCCCAGATTTTCATTGGGGGGGAGCAGCTTCCCGGCACAGTGGCTGAAATCCACCTCGGTACCCAGGGCTGTTTGGAAGGGGCTGTGCCAGCCCTTGGCCATCCTGCAGCAGCTCGTGCTGCCCCGGATGTTCTGGGGGAGTAATGCTGCTACTTGTCCCCCCAGGACTCTGTCCCCCCTCCCTGGGACGAAGCACTCCCTCATCAGCACATCATCTCCCACCAGGACTGCTCATCCTCTTGTCCCTCCTGCCGTGGCCGATGTCCAGTGCCCTGTGTGGACATGGCATCATCCCATCCAGGGCGGGACTGGGGACTCCTGTGGTCCCCATCCCAAATTCATGAGTGTCATTGGGCACTGCCAGGCTGGACGGGGCTGGGGTCGCCGGAGGTGGGTGACGCTGCTGTGTTGGGTGGTGAGCTCCGGCTGTGACTCGGAGCCACGTTTCTCTCTGACCCCAGTCCTGTGTCGGTGACCGGGCTGTGTAGAAGGTCTTTGTGGAGCCACCGTTCTGCAGTAGATGTGGAGTCACCATGAGCACAGCTTTGTGCAAACGCAGCGTGGACATTGGAAGAAAAATAGTTCTCCACTTTCTTCTGTGATGAGGCCTTTACTCTTGAGAAATTACGTTTTATATTGCCTGTGCAGTGCACAGCTGTAAAAGAAGAAGAAAAGACAAGACACAGAAGAGCCCAGTGGTTTTGGTGGCAGTGCTGCCAAGGGCTGTGAGTGCAGGTGGCTTTGCCTGCAGCCCATCCCGCGAGTCCAAGACCGGTGTCCGGGCCCCAGGGACCCCCCCGGGCAGGACAGGGGTCACAGTCCGTTTTAAGTGGAGTTACTCTTAGTTTGGTAAAAACCAGCTGGACCCAAGGATGGGCTGTTTTACTGAGCGCACAGGGGTGCTGCTCGGTTGCTCGGGGTCATCCCCAGCAGCTGTGGCCGTGTCTGGGTGGGCGAGAGGCATCGTTCCCCAGCCCCATCGCGCTGCAGCACCGTTTCTGCCTGTCTCTGCCTTTGTTGCTAATTTCAGATGAAACAAGCCGGTTTTCCAGGCACTGTAAGTGATTTTGCTGCATTACTGTGTTAAGGACAAGACCTCCCCAGTGGCAGCCAGGTTCAGCCGCGGCGCTGGTTCCTGCAGATGAACAGTGTCAGGATCATCTCGGTCCGATGGTTCTGGCTGGGGTGCTCTGCACTGATGCTGCCCGGGGAGGCACTGTGCTCAGCTGCAGCAGCACAGCCCTGACACCAGAAACACAGCTCCCAGCAAAGACCTTTAATTCCCTGTCAGAATCAACTTAATTAAATCCCATCTGACTGGGAGAGGGTTTTCATTTGATCTAATGAATGTCCGTGCCTCCAGTTGGAAGCTTATGACATCCTGGAGCTTATTCTCTGATAACGAGCCAGGTTTGTCTGCTTGTTTCCACTGAGGATAGAGTGAAATAAACCCCAATGCATTTTTCCTTCCAAGGGGACAGAATCCATGGTGGAACAGTGGATCTGAAGTGGAGAGCGAGGGGTTGGTAGCTGAATTTTGGGCTTGTGGACATGATGCCTGGGCAGGGGGCAGATGCTGGGGCTGGGGGGCAGAGGCTTTGCAGGGACACGAGTGTGTCTGTGATGCCACCGAGCTAGCTCGGTGCGTGGGGGACCTCTCCTGGAGCTGGGGTCCCCACAGGGTGGTGGTACCGCTCACACAGCCCTGACCCCCACCGCAGCCCCCCGCCGAGCACCCAAAGTGCCACTCCACAGAAAGGCAGGGATCTCCCCGAGCTCTCCCAGCACCCCGGGGGTTCTGCCCCCCGACACCCCGGTGGGTCCCACACTTGCTCCCAGTACAGCCCCACAACCTGCTTTGTGCCAAGGAGGGGGCTTTGCTGGGGGGCCATCAGCAAGTACCCCGGGGACCCTCAGCTGGGTCTCTGCTCGCGGGTGGTGGTGGGCAGCCCAGCGAGCATCCAGCTGGGGACATCTTAAGGCTTAAAGACATTAGTTCTCCCACGTTAGAGATGGATTCTTGTTATCACAACCTTGCAGATCCTAAAAATATCACAGCTGTGACCTCTCCGTTTCAGGTGCAGGTTGAGCAGTGATTTATCACTCGGGGTAGAAGGCAAGGTCATTTCTGTTTTGGGCAGGCAGGAGGAGGTGCTCCAGCCCTACCTTAGATCCTGATCTAAGCCAGGAGGTGGGCAGTGAGACCAGGAGAAATTCCTGGTTAGTTTCAAATAGAAATATTTGTTATTTACACTTACAGTTTATAAACCAAGTGGTTTCCTTTACTCTCAGGATGCTTTCTCACCCAGGCAGACCTCCGGCTGTCGCAGGGGGACGGCAGCGCTTGTGTCTCTCCATGTCCTGACAGCTCTGGGCTGTGCTGTGCGGTGCTGGGGCCGCTGAGCACCAGAAGCAGGGTCCTCCTGGGGCAGCTTTGCGGTGAAACCGGGCAGGACTCCACGGTCACTGGTGCCTCTTCCATTTTCTGGTTCATTTTCTGCACACTGCGTGGGATGCTGGTGGATGCTGCTGGTGCCGAAGCGCACACAGGTGCTGGGGACCAGCAAGGGATGCAACGTTCAGAGGATGGACTCATTTATAGCTATAATCTGCTCCTTCGGCTGCTGCACAAATTACTTTTAAGCAATTCATTTCAGTGGCTTAGAACATCATGTAATGAACCTAACACTAAATTGAAAGAAAGAAAGTTTAATTAAAATACTGCATGGAAGATATCTTGAGACAAGCTCTTCCAGGGGCAGATTGAAAGTAATGGCACAGGCATTCAGCTTCCCTGGAAGAAGTGTTAAAGTAGGCAGAAAATCTCATTTCTGATGAGTTTCAAACCGAGCAGGCAGAATGCCTGTCGTGGGCTGGCCCGGTCAGTCAGGCTTTTCTGGGTGAACGTGGGTTTTGGCACTGCTTGGTGAGGGATCCATGCCCCTGGGTGAGGGGTGCTGGAGCATCGTCCCCCAGCCTGACATCCCGAGGGCAGCGGTGGGTGCCTCCTGGGGAGGGGACCGTGGGCTGGAGGACAAGGGAAGGACCTACAGCTAGTGGGACCGGAGTGGGGCAGGGGCAGGAGGAACACTCTTGGCAGAGCACTGTGGTGGCCGACATCAAAGAGAAATGGCATGGAGATGGGGTGGCCCCGATGGAGAAGGTGCGTCCTGTGCTTGGAGCAGCGTCACCCGGCACCGCTGGGCTGTGGCTGCTTGAGCCCAGCATGAAATAAATCCCTTTGTGCTGCCTTCCTGCTCGGTGCGGCCCCAGATGTTGGGTTAAGCCATCTTTAGCCGATTAAATTCCAATCTACAAACGCCAAGCACTGTCTGTGCGTAGCTCCAGTGTGTTTGCTTTCCCCTAAATACTGCGCTGGGAGACGGAGCACAGTCTTTGGAATGCCGGCACTCTGCAGGCTGTACCTCTCCTTGGCTATCTTCAGAGACAGGCTGTGGTGGGGATGGCCCTGCTGCTCCCGAGGAGGGTTCCCATCCCCGCGGGCTGTGTTCCCTCTTTCCCTGCTCCCGTTCCCCCCAGTGCATCTCGCTGCTGACCCTCTAGTGTCCCTGCCTCCCCGGTGGCCCCGTGCACGGGCAGCCTGGGAGATGGGTCATCTTCGGGGGGCTGGGAAAACCCTGCCACCCTGTTTACCCCCTTGCAATACTCGATTCCTTTCCCATTCCGGGGATTGCTCTGCTGTTGTTCCATGATCCTTCCTGGAACAAGCCACTGTCAGTGGAGCTCGTTACTGAGTGCTCCGTGTCGGGGTCCTGTTGAAGCTCCTCCTGCAGGAGGAAGGCCCTGGAGGGGCTGCTTTTGTTGGATCGGCCACGTTCAGCTGGGGGGGGGGCTGGTTCCTGGGCACCAACCTGGAATAACAAGAGGAGAATGACATAATTGCAAGATGACAGCAGATTTTGGTCATAAACTGAAAACAGCTGCTGTACATGAGAGGAAAGCTTGGCACTTCCAGATTTTAGTCGCTTAGCTGACATTTGGGTACTTCTAATTCAAATTTTTAAAAAATCAATAGGTTTTGCTGATAAGCGAACAGATGGCTTCAGCAGGATGACCAGAAAGACAGAATGCACGGCACGTGGAGCGCCTTGGCAAAGCACCCATCCTGGGGACTGTGCACCAGCCTTTTCTGTAGCAGTAATTTAACTGATTTTCACGGGTTGGTGTTTCCTGGGCTTGCAGGGCAGCGTTTGGGGGTGCCCGTGTGTGCTGCCCACCAGCAGGCTGCCCTCATGGGCACCACAGCGTGGTCCTGCCAAAGAGTCTTTGTGTTCCTGCTGAGGACAAGGGTCTGCAAACACGAAGAGCTGGGTACTGCCGGTGTCTGTGAGTCCCTGTTCCTCTGTCAGCTGTTCTGGTTTCGGCAACCGGTGATTGGAAACTACGGGTTTTTGGAAGATATTTGGAAGGCAGGCCTCTTTTTCCACTTATTCTTTGTGCCCCTGAATGCCCCTGCCCAGACGGTCGGGGGGCAGAGCTGGGAGAGAGCCCAAGGCTTGTGGAAAGCCTTAGGGGTTTAAAAGGTGTTAGTGTGGAAAGGGTGGAGGGCTCCATCGATGGTGCTTTTACAAAGGCTGGTTTATTTCAAGAGTGTGTTTTTGCAGGAGGGCTGGGATTTTCTATTCTGGTTCCCGAGCCCGAATCAGCCATGTTGAGGAGGTTTTCTCTTTTGCCTCCCAGCCTCTTGGCAAGAGGATGGCAGCGTGAGTGCTGCAGCGAGCCAGGGCGTGGGGCGCAGTGGGACGCGTGGCTGGGGATGCTCTGGCAGCGGCACCGTGTCCCGGTGGCAGCGGGGTGCGGGCAGGCTGCTGTCCGGCCGTGGCACTGCCCCTCCTGTCCCCTCCAACAGCAGAAACCTCCGTGTGTAATGGACGGCCAGTGGAGAAAAGAACAGTAAAAAGAGAAGGAAGCTGGTACAGGAAATGATGGACTTTGTTAATCGCACAATTCATCGTAGGTTTTGTTTGCTTTGGAATTCCCACACTCTGCAGAGCGTTTGTCATTGTGGTGAGCATCCTTACAGCACCTCTGTCCCGCCATGATCAGTTAAGGTGCCTCTTTAAATCCTTCCTGCCACGTGCTGAGCTGTGGGCACCTTTGCTTCCCATGGGAACACGCTGCCGTGTGTTCCCTCTGGTGTCTCCGAGGACCATGGTGGTGCCTGATGCCAGGTTGCGGCTCCAGGGACGGCTCCCAGGGGCCAAGGAGGGACGGTGGCCGCTGGCCGGGGTGACAGGCTGTGCCACCCTGGCCAGGGAGCACCCGCGTGGCTGGTGAGCACTGGCCCAGGTCTCCTGCAAAGCTCTGGGACACCCGAAAGCAGCTGGTAATTTTCTCTCAGAGTGAGAAGGGTGATTTGCACTGCTAGAGAGATTCTCTGACAAAGTATCTCTGCTGGTTGCTGTGTGACGTTGTGGTCCTGGCTGAAAGCTGTTCTTGGCTTTCTTTTCTATTCTATTGTTCTGTGTCTGTTAAGGCCCTGACCCGGGGCGCTGGAGGGGCTGCGGTTTCTGCTGATGGTGCTTGGTCCTGGCTGCCACCTGTTGGGGACAGAGGGGCCACCTTGGGCACCCAGGGTGGTGGAGCTCTCCCGTGCCTTCTCCAGTGTCTCCACGGCTCCATTCCCTCCTGAGCTGTAATCATCCACAGAGAATTAAACCTGTGAGGAGGGTGGTGAGAGGTGGATCCGTGCGGGCACTGGGGTGGGGGATGCGCCAGAGGAGCCGCCTGGAAGAAGGAACCCAGGTTCTGCCGTCTGGGTCGGTACCGCTAGATTATTCTCTGCTGTAACGAGGGCAGGGGAATTTTGAATGTGGCAGTATTTTTAGCAGTTGAATCTAGGAGAGCTGTTCCATTTGGGGAGGAGCAGCAGCTGCTGCTGGCTCTGGGCACCGGGAGGAGCAGCAGCACGTCCAGCCGGCCCTGCGGCTCCGAGCGGCCACTCCAGCCCCACGCCGGCAGGGACCGCAGGTCACCGTGGGGAAGGGGAGCTGCCTGGGCTCTCCCGGGATTTGCAGGGACCCCACCATGGGTTTTTTCCATAAATCCTGGCTTTGGCCTCCCTCCTCCGCCCCAGCCCTGGGCTGTTTGTGGTGCTGAGCTGTGCCAGTCCGATCTATCTGAGCTGTGCTGATATGATCCGAGCTGATCCAAGCAGATCTGAACCATGCCGGACCAAGCCATGCCAATCCAAGCCAGGCCAGACCAAGCTGTACCTCGTGCTGTCGGCGAGCGATGGTGTGCCGGGGCATTTTGCTGATGATACCAGTTCCTTACTGGGCTTAATGCAGTGGAATTGATTTCTGTTTGCCAGGGTATCATTCACCTCAGCGGGGGAAAATCAATGCAGATCAATCACGTGTGATTTTGCCTGCTGTTAGATCCCGGTTTAACCTCTGCTGTCCTCCCCCTCCCCGCTAGGGACCACCCAGTTTGGGGAAGGATTGATGGCCGGGCTCAGCCCTGCCTGACCTCATGGACTGTGCTTTGGTGGGACTCCAGTGGTGTCCCCTCCAGCCCCTAGCCCCGGGCTTTCCCCTGCAGCCCATCTGTTGTGTGGCTGAGGGTTCCTGGAGCCTCCTTGTTTGGTTCCCAGCAGGGCAGGAAGCTGCTGTTGGGTCTTGGGGTGAGGTTTTTGCTGGGCTGGGGTCTGGGAATGCTTGTTCTGCCACAGGCTGGGTCATGGCACCGCTGCTGGTGCTGCTCTGGGGTTCGCTGGGATGCTTCATGGGAAGTGTCTCCAGGGTGCCCTGACTGTCCCCAGAAGAGGTGAATCTGCAGAGCTTTGAGGTCCCTGAAGTGACCAGAGGACCCTGGCATGCCCCATCCCTGGAGGGGTTCAAGGCCAGAGAGTTGGGGGGTTCAGCCTGGAGAAGAGGAGGCTCCAGGGAGACCTTAGAGCCCTTTTCAGGGCTTTTCGGGACTGGAAGGGGCTCTAAGGTCTCTCCAGAGCATTCTCTTCCAAGGTGGTGAGACCCTGGCCCAGGTTGCCCAGAGAAGCTGTGGCTGCCCCATCCCTGGAGGGGTTCAAGGCCAGGCTGGATGGGGCTTGGAGCAACCTGGTGTGGTGGGAGGTGTCCCTGCCCAGGGCAGAGGGTGGCACTGGATGGTCTTTAGGGTCCCTTCCCACCCAAACCATTCTGTGATTCTGTAGGACCTCGGCTGCCTCCCCACTGTGGGGTGCCTGCTGCCTGTGCCTTGGGAGGGCTCGGCACTTGCCAGTCAGCACCCACGGCAGGTGGGGAGGTTGGGACTGTGGGATTCCTTTGGGTTTTGTCTTTGTAAATCTGAACTCAGGAGAATGAGAGCAGGTCATGGTTCCTTTTAAAACAGCTCGCTGTGTTCAAGCGTCGGTATTCCCACAGCTCCATCAGAACTCTGTGAGCCTGCCATTAGAGCTCCGACATGCAGCGTGAATTCCTCATCGCTGGCAGCCTGTGTGTTTCAGAGTTATTAAAACACCCTGCTCTCTCTTTTTTTTTTATCCTTTTATTTTAAGAGAGACTGGCAGATAGGGAAACCAGGGGGATCTCTTTTAAAGAGGGAGATGTGAAGGGTCTCGGGGTTTCCTGAGCCAGGTGAGACCCCCTGGCTGTCGCTGAGCCTCCTCTGGAAGCTGAGGGTTGTGCTGCTTTGCTCCGTGGGAACTCCAAGGTCCTCCTCGAAACCCCTTTCTGAGCTCAGGGTCCCTCTCCTGCTGTGGAGGGATGTGGAGACGGTCCCAAGACCCTGCAGCGGGCCCGTGGGGGGCTCGTGGTCTGGCTCTGCCCTGGCCAGACATGGTTGTGTCTTCTGTTTCCCTCCCTGAACCCTTTAATTTTTCATGACCTCCCCACGCTTTCTTCATCCACCCGAGTGGTTTCAGATGTAGATGTTCTCCTGTTAACAGGACCCATCAGCATCCCATTGGCTTCCTCCATCTCCGTCCTCCCGGCAAACCCCGCTCTGCCCCGGGGGCTGACGAGGGGAGGAGAGAGGTGTTTGCACTGAGTTATTATCCCACACTTATCAGCATTAAACTGGATTTGACATCTCATAGCCTGGGATTTGAATGATCTAAATCCTTCTTCATTTGGCAGCCTGGTTTGCTGTTATTTATGGTGCTTCCCAATTTATTATCATCTGCAGAGTCAGAGGCTTTGTGTATGGTGCCGTCAGCCCCATGATTTACACAGACAGTGGGCAATGGGGGCACGGGGAGCGGCACTGTGCCCGGGAGACCCCGGCAGGGCCAGGGGGCTGGGGGCTGCCAGGGACAGGCAGAGCTCCCCCCGTCAGGAATTGGGGAGGGAACTGTCCTGATGGTGTCACCTGCACAGCTCCTGGCTGGGGATGCTGCTCCTCCGCAAAGAGACCTGTCCCACTGGGAGAGCAGCCAGAGGGTCGGAAGGGAGGAATCAGTGACCGGGATCAGGCCCTGGTTTTGAGCTCCCAGGGTGGATGAATTGCCCTCCGTCATGGAAAACCGGCGGATCTGGGGACCAGCAGGTTGGAGGTCCCTGGCAGCCCCTGCCCCGAGGTCCCTGGCAGCACCCCCCCAGGCTCTGCCCCCTGGGTCTCTCTGCGGTGGGACTTGCCCCGGGAAAGTTGATGTTTTCATCCTGCAAAGGGCTGGTGTCGTGCTTTCAGCATGGACATAAGAAAGGAGAGAGATAAACGGGAGCGACGCTCCATGTGGCAGGAAGGAGCCGGGTTGCTGGGGCTGGGATGGAGGGTCATCCCTCTGGGTCTCCCTGTGGGATGCACCGCAGCTGTCACCTTTCCAAGGAGTGAGGAGGCAGGGGTCAGCTCCTGGGAAATAAAATTGGTTAAAATTTGACCGTTATGTTGTATTTTTGTCAACGTTTTTGCAGGAACAAGAACAATCCTAAAAAGCACTGAAAATTTTGCAGGTTTATTTTCCGCCTTTTTTTCCTCCCGGTTCCTGCCACGTGATGCTCCTCCAGATCCTCTGTCAGTGCCAACGGACACAGACCCTTGACTTCAGTGGGGCTCCCCCGTGGGTGTCTGTCGGTGACACCAACTTGTCGCTTCTTTGGGGGAGTGAAACCCCAGGGAGGTTTTATCTGTGAGGGGCTGAGTAACAGTGACCAAAACCGTGTCGGCTTCCCCATCCCAGTGCTGGAGGAAAACGAGATGGGGAATGAGATGTTCATAGGAACAGTTGAACTGTGGGGTGAAACCGTGCGTGGCAGCGTGGGCACGGCAGCTCTGGGTCTTGCTGAGTGGGAAACTGCTGGTTTTGTACGACTGGCTCGTTTGAGGACCCCAGACCCAAAGTCCGCTGTTTGTGATCTTCCCGCTGTAGCCAATTTATCGCAGTGGAGCTTGTGGGAATGCTCATCCTGACGCTGAAGGGATGCCCCAGGAGCAGGGATGGGGTTCCTGGAATGCACTGGGAGCGGGGACAAGGTTCCTGGGATGCTCTGGGAGCAGGGATGGGGTACCCAGGCCCTCGCATGGGTGGGGAAGAGCAGAGGGGAGCAGCGTGAGCAGCTCCCGCTCTGGGTCAGGCTGTTCCAGGGATGCTCAGCATGTTCCAGGGATGCAGATCTCAGCAGAGGCTGCAGCTCCAGCTCCCCGGGTTTTATCTTCTTTCCTTTCAATAAGGGGTTCGTTTTCCATTCCTGGTGGGAGGGCACGCCTTCCCTCCACGCCGGGAGAGGGGGAGGGGGTGTGTGTATTATAAATTTCCTATTTTTCTGATAAAACTGTATCGCCATGGCGGAAATCAAATCCCGTCTTCGTTATTTTTAGCATGAAAGCGTGAAGGAGCGGGGATGCTGAGGGGAGGGAGGCGGCGGGGCT
>VXBW01005303.1:216444-263069 GCA_013400375.1 Thinocorus orbignyianus
GGGAGGGTCTCCATGGAAACTGTTTTCTTTAAATTCCCGCATTGGGGCACTGAGCGTGTGGGAGGTGATGGAGGAAATGGAAAAGCAAAAAAAAGAGAGAAGCTTTTTTTCTTTTCTGTTGTCACAAAACTGCTGTAGGAACCTTAGGAGAACCGAGCGTAAATTATTGATCATTTCAATGCGAATACATGGGAATTTTAATTAATAATCACCCTGCGGTGTCTCTCAAGTGCTCGGGTGGGGGTGAGCAGGCAGTCTGTGACCCCCCAGCCTGTGCCAGAGGGGCACGAGTTTCTGAAGAGACACCCCTGGGGAGGGTCTGGTGCTGCTCCTGCTCCTGGACCAAGATCCCTCCCTTTCGTTCCGCGGGGCTGATGCCCGGCTGCTCTTGGAACCCAGAGGGGTTGGGGAGAAGAACCAGAGCCCAGCCCATGGGTGCCCAGTGGTGACGCTCCTGCCCACAGTGGTGGGGTTGGGTTCATGAGAGGTGTTTTTAGTTGGTATTTTTTTCTAAGGCCAGCTCTGTTGTTGCCTTTGTCTGAGATCCTGGGGGCAACACGGGCAAGTGGTGGGTGCAGGAGGTTCTGTGGTGCCGCACCCCATCCTGCTGGTGCTGGACAAGCGTCACCAGGTTGGTGTGCCCAGGATGCGGTGGCACTCATGGGCAGTGCCAGGGTCATGGTAGTGCCGAGCCCAGGGCCATATGGTGTGCAGTGCAGCTGTGATGTGCCGGTGAGCAGCGGTGTGTGCCAGTGAGCAGCGGTGTCTGCCGGAGCGCTGTGATGTGCCAGTGAGCAGCCGTATGCTCTGGTGGGTAGTGGTGGGTGCTGGTGGGTGCCCCTCACTGCTGGGATGGGGTGTCTGCCCGGGCACTGCCTGCTGAGGTGGCTGTTGTCACTCCCGAACCCACCTGGAGCCACTGTCCCGTCTCAGACACCGTCCCGGGGCAGAGGGTGTGTTTTGGGGGGGCTCACAGCCATGGAAGGGCCCCAAGATGCTCGTCTGGGAGATCCTTGGCGCAGGTTTGTTCGGTGGATGCCATCTCAGCTGAGGTCCTGGGAGATGGAGACGGTTGGAAGTGTTCCCAGCAGCTGCGAAAATCTGTGCCTGTCTGAATCTGGGTCGATGGCCTTTTCTTCCTTGTCTTTTCTAATCTGCTGTGATAACTTTCTAGTTTGTGTCTGAGAGGGGCAGAAATCACAGGCAGGAGAAGGGACAATTCGGGTTACGTGTCCCAGATGCTTTCTGTGCTGGCACACGGTGGAGCTGATAACGGAGAGGGGTGCAGGGGTGCTGGGGGGGCTCTGGGGGTGCGGGTACCCAGGGGTGCAGATGCTGTTTGTGGCTGCAGCTGGGGCCGCGGACCCTGTGGAATGCAGGAAGGGCAGGAGAAGCCACGCAGTTGTGGCAGGACTGAGCTGGCTGTCACTGGGGACAGTGCCCTTCATCACAGCATCAATCCTGTGCCCGGCTCCAGGGCTGCGTCCGTCCCTCCCGGCTCCGGGCAGTGGGCGAGCACCAGTTGGGCAGTAATTGCCGTGGAATTAACCTCTGACATTCTTCTAAAAATAGTTCAATAAATCCAGTCATTAGCAGCTCTCCTGCTTGCTTTGCCTCAAGGGTAAGCACTGCAGATTAAAGCCTTTACAAGGCTCAGGTCCCCGTGCGTTTCCATGCTTCTTCTGTTGCTGCAGCGGCCCCTGCTCGGGGGTTTGCCCCTGGTGGTGGCACGTTGGTTGGTGGGACAGGGAGCGGTGTGGCACGGTGTCTTTTGGGGTGGCAGAGTGCTGAAAGGCATCACTTTGATTTGGGAGATGGAAATGGGAAAAATACCCCCGAATTCGGCTGTTGGGGCACAGGGGGCAGGGATGCCGAGCAGGTTCTTGGTTCCTGGCAGCAAAGTTCCCAAATGCTGTGGCCGTTATTGTTATAGACAATAGAAAAACTGAGATTTATGGAGATGCCACAGGAACAAGGCGCTGGCAAGGCTTGTGGCTGTGTGAGGAGTGCTCCTTGCTGGGTGCCCGGGAAAGCCAGCCTGCCATGGCTTAAACTGTCTTTGTCTTCTCCTTTCCAGCTGACATCATCTCCACAGTAGAATTCAACCACACTGGAGAATTGCTGGCGACAGGGGACAAGGGGGGCCGTGTTGTGATATTTCAGCGTGAGCAGGAGGTGAGTGTCAGGGAATGCAAACGCCCATTTTGTCCTTTCCAGAGAAGCTTCCTGCTGCTCCCTGGTCCACGTGTGTCGCTCCCAGCCTCGGGTCTCCCCTGGCAGACTCTGCTCTGACAAGCGCCTGTGAGCACGAGTGGGGCCAGACATCCCCCTGCCCACAGCCCCCCAAACCACGCTGCGTGCCTGCATCCTGCCCGGCTGCGCTCCCCGCCTGCGTTTGCTGGCGCTGGAGGGGATGACTCAGGCCTGGCCAGAGAAATGTCAGGCTCTAATGATGCTTCTAAATTTTTCTCAAAGTTACAGCCTCAAAATCATTTCTGTGTGAGCCGGAGAGAACCGATCAGTTAAAGGTTACACTCATGGACACATCCGCCTTCCCAGCAGTATTTCATCTCTCCTTTCTCTCTCGTTTTATTATTCTGCTGCTTTTCTTGAGCTTCCAGCTTCCTGGCGTCACAGCAGGTGTATTTGTTCAGCTCCCCCTGTGGAGCAGGACCGTGCTCGGGGGGGCAGGGGGGCTCCACCAGCCCAAAGGTGTCGTTGGTGTGCGGGAAGCTCATCTCATTTAATGACCTCAGCCCCATCTGGTGCTGGGCTCGCCGTGTGGGATTCGCAGACCCACGGTACCTGACGAGTCCGAGCTGTGGCACGGTCACTGTCACCTAACATGTAGGGGACCAGAGCCAGCAGAAGGTGTCCTCTGGCTCCCGGTGGCTCCAGCCCCTCTGTCCCTCCCGCAGAGCAAGCACCAGCCCCACCGCCGGGGAGAGTACAATGTGTACAGCACCTTCCAGAGCCACGAGCCGGAGTTCGATTACCTGAAGAGTTTGGAGATCGAGGAGAAGATCAATAAGATCCGATGGCTCCCGCAGCAGAACGCAGCCTATTTCCTGCTCTCCACCAACGGTATGTGCCCGCGGGCGCTGGGAAGCACCAGCACTGCCATCCCACTGCTCCAGCCCTGCTCCATGGGGTCGCTTTGGGAAAAAGGGATGCCAGAAATGTGTGGGCTCCCTGAGGGTGACACGGGTGTCACGGGGGAGCGGGAACCTGCCCAGAGCCGCCTGGCAGAGCTCGGCTCCTGTGCAGCTGCTTCTGTCCTTATTCCCGGCATCCTTTCCCTGCGGGGGAGGGATCTTGTCCCGCTGCTGACGATGTACAACCTTTGGATCCTGGGAACTTAGTTTGGGGTTTTTTAACTTCTTTTCTTTCTTTTTTTTTTTTTTTGAGGAAAAGCTGCAGCTGATTTGTTTCAATTTGCAGCTGCGTTCAGCTCAGCAGTTCCATGTTCTGTTCAGATAAATATCAGGAGGTTCCAGGAATATTACTTGGGATGAATGGGACCTTAAGATGGATGTGACTTAATTACTTCAGGGGAAGAGGAGGGGTCTAATTATCTTCCATAACCAACTTACTTTGTATTATAGAATTGACTCTATTGATCATTGTAATAAAATTCAAAGACTTATTAAACTCATTTGGGGGGAGAATCATTGAAATGCAATGAAGATTAATTATAGAGCATAATGTTCTGTTAATTGAGTTTTTAAATAGTTTTTTGATTAACAGGGATATTATCTTTCCATTTGGGATGGTGCTTCAGATGCTAGCAGGTTATCAAAATTATTCTTTTAGAAAGACTCCCGTGTTATGCTGTTTCTTTTTGTTCTCCCTGTTACGCTGACATTATGTATGGACAACCCCTGAAGTAAAGAGGGTTAATAAAAACAAAATTAATGGCACTCTGTTGGAATTGCCGTGTAAAGCAGAAAATGAAGATGGATGATAGGGTTGTGTATGGAACTTGGTGGAAGTGATGATAAACTACTGATAGCGTCTCTGCCAGGAGCGAGGAAAGGCAACCCCATCATTCAGAGTGAGCCCACGTGTGCTGGGGCTCCTTCCATGGGGGCTCGGGGCAGGGGACGGGTGGGAGCCCGCGGGGACGGGAGCCCCGGGAGCAATGTCTGAAGGGGAAACTTGGAGTGACTTTGGGATGACTCTGGGGCGAGTTCCAGGCACCGTCTCACTTCCTTGGGGAGCTCCCGGGGTTGTTCTCTCTGCCCCGGCTTCCCTCCTTCCCTCTGCTCCCCATTGCCCTGCTCCACGTGTCCCACATGTTCCACCTTCCTGATGGGGGTCAGCAGGGATGGCTGGGGGTCAGAGAGGAGGAGAAACAGCAGAATTAGGAGACCTGCTGCATCCTCAGTGTTTAACACCTTCCCTGTTACTGGAAGTTAAACTAATTTGGAAATCAGGCTTGAAAAGTGACTGGTGGCCCCTGGATAAGTGCCCTGGGTAACAGCCCCATCGCTCAATATATTGAACACCAACATCCAGGGCATGAGCTGGGGCCCTGAGCCCTGGGAAATCACATCCCTAATATTGCTCCATTAATCCAATAGTTCTGTTGTTCAGCCACCTCCCTTCCATCTGGGATAGACACGTCGGCAGTTGTCCGGCAGGAGCAGCAACCCCCGAGCTCTGGGGACAGTGTGTTGGTGACGGGTACATCTCGTACCCNGTCAGCGAGCGGGACAAGAGGCCAGAGGGATACAACCTCAAGGATGAGGACGGTCGTCTCCGGGACCCCTCCATGATCACCATGCTGAGGGTGAGTGCAGGCAGAGCCGGGCTGGCGAGGAGCTCCCCGTGACACAGCCATCCCTGGAGTTTGTCAGGGAAAGAGGGAATTGGGATTTTTTTCCCCTGTGGAAAGTCACCCTGAAGTGTCTGAGAACTGGGTGGTGTTTATTGGAGCCCACTGTCTGCCGTGGAAGTCTCAGCCTCTGTTTTACCTTGGGTCCGTCAACTATGGGTCGCAGCCCGGTGCCGCCTGGCTGGGGCTGGGGTCTGCTGGGGGGTCTGCCAGCCCGCTGTGGTATGAGGAGCTGCTATTCCCCACGGGAACCCACAGCTCCTGCTTGGCAGCAAGGGGAGGAGGTGAAGCACAAGCCATGCTGGGTGTGGGGGTTGTTAGTGTCTGCCCGCGCAGCGTCTCTGTCCCTGGGGACTCTGCACCAGCCCCAGTTTGATCTAACGTTTGATGATTTTACTCAGATATTTACATTGCAGGAACCGTTTTCCTGCAGTTCGGTGTGTCTTTGACATTTAATTGTGATGCCGGCGCTGTGGAGTGGAACCCCATCCACCCACAGTTTACCTTTAGACCACAGGCGAGTGAGAAGGGCTGTGAAAGCCCCTGGCTGCAGCCAGCGCTCGGCCGCTCGGCTGAATGGTTTGAATGTGCTTGATGAGCATTGTCCTCTGAGGAGTTTCTAACCCACATAGTGCAACAGGAATATTTAACTCTGCTCAGACAGCAAAGCCAGCCTTTTGCTGTCGCTGGAACAGCTCTGCCTGTTGGGGCAGCCCCCAGCCTGATAGCTGCAGCCCAACAGCCCCCGCCAGCTCCGGGGTGCTCAGAGTACAGCACAGCTCTGCCGAGGGATGTGTGCGGGAGATAATCAGCACGAATGCTGCCCTGGGCTTCAGTCGTTAAAAACAGAGGGTGTGTTTGCTTTGAGGGTGCACAGTGCTGGTCCAGCTGTGGTGGAACTTCTGCACATCCTCCCGCCAGCACCGTCGTTGAAGTGTCAGCCACAGACCCAGGTGCTGTGCGTGGCTGGATGCTGGCTTCTGGTGAGCAGGATGGGGGGAACAGGCCAGGAGAGACCATTGGGAGGGTCTGGTGGGCACATCGTTTCTTTGAGGAGCAGCAGCAGCAGCTGTCCGTGCTGCCAGGACTGCCTTGCCCTGTGACACCAGGGCTCCAAGTGCTGCAGGGTCACCCTTCCACCTCCCTGCCGTGCTGGGTTGAGATGCTAAAGGATGTTCTCCTGCCGGGCTGCCGTGTGTTCTTGGACCAGGCTGGGATTCCTAACTCCACCAGGTCCCTGTTCCTGAGCTCCATCTGCGGGAGGAGCACCCGGGTCGCCAGGGCTGGTGGGTCCCACGGAAGGGGCTGCTGCTGCCTCCCTGGGGAGCCCAGGGCAGCTCGGGTACCCCAGGGGACAACTGCCCTGCCCCCGGGCAGGTGATCTCTGCCCCAAGCATCTGGCAGTGTTGGTGAGTGAGGAAGTGCCCCACAAACTGGCTGGAGTTCTCCTGGTGAGCCCAGGGACCGGTCCCCGGGCAGCGAGGTTGTGTCTCACCCCGGCTGTTGGTGACTCGGGGGTTGCTGTGGTACAGAGGGTGGGTTTCTGTGGTCTCCACTGGGTGCTCCCTGGGTGAGGAATGACCCTCCCAGGCCAGGAGCACCTGAGCGCGACGGGCAAGTGCATCGCGGTGCTGGTTTGGTGATTGTAGCTGTCAGGAAACATGTTCTGATTAAGAGCTGCCACTTCAGTCTCGGTTCCATCATGAATCCTGGTTTATATCTCCCGTTTTGCTAAAGCACTCAGGTTTCTTGGCTCCTGGGGACACCGTGCTGGGATCCTGCTGCATCCAGCAGCCCTGGAGCGGGGCTGTGTGCTGGGAGAGGGAAGGGGATGGGAACGCTTTGGAGAGGAGCTGCTGTGCTGCCCCAGCACAGAGATTTGTCTGTCTTCTCCTTGTATGTGTTCTCCAAAACATTATCATTTAAATGACAAAGTAATGTGAAACATTCGGGGGGTTTTGGCTATAAAATGCACATGGCAGAACTAATCAATTCCAAATGATCGCCATCAAACCATTGCCACAGAAATTAAAAAAGCCAGGATTTTCTCATTTTCATTTGCAGCTCACAGGGCTCCGCAGCAGCTCGACGTGTGGCCTTTGTGTGCTGGGCTGCCTGGGGGGGCCGGGCCCCTCGCTGGGGCATTGCTGGGGCTGGCTGCTCTGGAGGTGCTGGGTTGCTGTGGCTCCTAAGGCAGCGCCCTGGGTGAGGATGGAAGGGCTTGGCTGGGTCTGGTGGGGAGCACGGCCTTGCGATGCCCATGCCCAGAACTGACCTTTCAGATACGTTTTTTCGTCTCTTTTTTCATCTCTTTTGCCACAGCAATCACAGAGCTGATGTCTGTGTGTGGACGTCCTGTAAAACAGTGTGCGGGCAGAGTTATGGGCGGGTTTGGGCTGTGTTTGGCAGCAGGGCTGAGCCTCCACACGCTTCTCCCTGGAAAAGTAGGGAAGCTGTAAGTGGCGAGGTGGGATTTTACTGACTCCGGCTCTTTTTCAGCAGGAGAAGGGAGTTTAAAAATATCTTCTCAAACAATCACGTCTTCAAGGGGAATGCAATTCTGATGAGATTGGCGTGAAGCGTTCAGGCTTCTTAACTTCAAATAAGAAAAACGTTCTGTTTGTTCTTTGAGATTCTGCAAACTTACTTCAGAGTTGGGGTGCAGATGGTGAAAGTAATCTTGGAGCCTGAGAGCTGAACTAGGACAGATTCTCAGTTACAAACAGCAACAACAAAAAAAAGCTTATTGTGCTATAAAAGTACACAAAGAATGTGAAATCTGGGATGATTTGGGCTGTGTGTAGAGCAACGCTTGCAGTCAGAGCTCAGCCTAGCTCTAAAACCCTTGGTAGCTGACCCCCTTGGGGGTGTTTGTGTTGGTGGCCTGACCCAGTGCCACATGGGCTGACCCTGAGCTGGCACCGCGGAGCCGATGGAGTGGTCCCAACAGACCCTCCCGACACTCATCCCCGTTGTGGGGGGGACCCTGTGCCACAGATGCCACCCACTGGCCTCTGCCTGGGGTGTCAGCCCCCCTCCTGCCCTGCTGTGGGGCTGGGGGCTCTGGAGGGGCACAGGGCAGGGGCTTTGCCCACTCCAGAGCCGCGGGGTATGGTTCTGTGTGTCACCCCTGGTGCTGGAGCCCTGCAGTGTGCCAGCAGCCTCCTCCATGTGCCTGTGCCATCCTCCCCATCAGCCTGCTGTCTGTGGTCCTCTGGCTGACCCCCTCGGGACCCCAGGCCCTTTTGGGGCACCCAGGGGAGAGAAATCCAGTCCCCTGTGCTCTCTGAGTGAGGGGGGGCAGCTTCTGCCCAGGGGGTGCCTGCTGAAGGCAGGAAATAAAATTAAGATGTATTTTGTTTTAGATGAAAAATGACTGGCTTCCCCCCCTGCCCCTTCCTTAAAACAGCAGCTAATTTAATTTATTAGTGGTTTATTTTATTTGACAGCCTTTCTGTGTAGCTGATGTGGTTTGTTACACAGAATTACCCTCTAATAACGGGTGTGTGAGCGCCAGCGCCTGCCTGGCAGCCTGGCTCCCTGGCCGAGGGGGGATGTGCTGGGGGTCTCTGCTGGGGAGGGTCCCTACGGCCATGCCAGGGGGTTTGGGCAGGCGCTGGCTTGGGCTCTGTGCTTCAAAAGGCGAAAAAAATGCAAGTCTCAGTTGGTGTCACCTCGCACCCTTCACTGGGAGCGTTCTCACCACCTCGGACCACTGCCACCCGGCAGGGCTGGGGGCGGCATCCCCCCACCCGCTGTCCTTGCCATTGCTGTGCCTTGAGGGCTGCAGCCGGGGGGTCTGTGCTGCTGGAAGGGGCTGTGGGGCTGGGGGTCACGATGCTGGGGACCAGCTTGGCAGGAGGCAGCTGGGAGTGGTGGCAATGGCAGGATGGGGGAGGCAGAGGGCTCTCCTCCCAGCGTTCCTATGCCGGTGAGGCCAGGCACCAGTGCCAGTGCTGGATTCGGCATGGGTTCCTGTTGGCCTCCCCTGCATTCCCAGCTGGATTTGGGGTGGGCTTCAGCACAGAAGACATTAAACTCAGGCTGGACCCATCCTGCCCTGGCAGCAGCTGCTCCCCTTGACCATCTGGAGTCGGGGTTCTCTTCCCCCACAGGGCTCTGCTGCCCGGGGGACGAGACCCCCCAGCCCGTGTGTGCCCAGTGCCTTCCCGCTGCCTCCTGCCTCAGTGTCAGTGCTTTCAGGTTTGAATACTGACTGGTGATGCCCTTAAGCAACAGCTGGCAGCACATGGTGAGAAGGGGCATGGACTCTTGCTGTTTTCCATATTTCAGTGCAGGTTCTTCCCACCACAGCAGGTTAAAAAATCCTGCCTTAGCAAAACACTCGGGGATGAGGGGGCTCGTTCCTCTCACAGGGGTTTACCCGGTGCCAGAATGAGTTCCAGACATAAAAAACTCCCCAGAATCTGGCTCTGAGGTAACGGACGGGGAAGTTTCCTGGCTGAAGAGTTTCCCTTGGCCCTGTGGCTGAGTGGCTGCCCCGTGGGAGCGGTGCTGGGCGCTGTGCCCTGTGCTGGGTGCGGGTGGTGGCCGTGGCTCCAGTGCCCCAGGCACCGCACACCCTGGGCTCCCGCACCGCTGTGCTCGCTGAGACCCCTGCCAGAGCATCGGCTGTGCCTGTTTTTCACCCACCGAGCCCTGGTGTAACCTTTGAACCCTTCCCCGTGCCTGGCTGTGGTGTTTGTGCCAGGCTGAGTGGCAGCCCATGCCCAGATGGCTGCGCGGAGCCCTCGGCAGCACACCGGGCACCATCACCCCTGTCGGGCGGAATTAGCGGGCAGGCTCGTCACGGTAAGCTCGGGCTCTGCTCTGGCAGCCCCTGCGCCCCGGTGTCACTCCAGCTGGCTGTCACACGCCTGTCCCCACCTCTGCAGCCCTGGGGGATCTCCTTGGGCAGCGCACAGTGTGCACGGTGACCTGAGGGAGCGCCCTGTGGCACAGGGGAAGGTGGCACCAACACCTTCCCCGGGCATTAATTTGCCTTGAGAACACTGTGTCTGGAGTTATTCCTTACTCCTTGCACATGCTCTTCTCGCTGCACCCCTCTGCCCCCCGTCTTTGGTGAGCTGTGGACTGTGTGTGTCTCTGGTTCTCGTCCCTCCATCTGTCCCTGCCTCCTCTCCCCATCTCATCTCATCCCTTGCCCCCCTCGCTTCTCTGTAAAGAATATGCAAAGAAGTTCTAAGAAAAATCTGTGCTGACTGGCTTCCTCCAGAAGTGCATTTGTTAGAAATGCTCCAGGAATTTCAGATGCAGCTAACAGTGACAAAACGGGGCAGGAATGAGCTGTGGGGGGTGTTTCAGAGAAGGAAGGGTTGCTGCAGCAGAGATTTGCCAGGTTTGCCGGGCTCTGGCTGCCCCACGGCAACCTTCATGGCAGGGAGTTGGAACTTGATGATCTTTAAAGTCCCTCCCAGCTCGAACCATTCTGTGATTCTGTGAATCTTAACTGTGCTGCTGCCTCTTTCAGCAGCACGAGGCTTTTGTGTCTGCTTGTCCTTCTGTCTGCACGTGCAGGGGGTGCTGGGTTCCCCTGGGTGCTGATGCTCTGCTTCCCATCCCGCAGGTGCCGGTGCTGCGGCCCATGGACCTGATGGTGGAGGCCACCCCCCGGCGGGTGTTTGCCAACGCTCACACCTACCACATCAACTCCATCTCCGTCAACAGCGACTACGAGACCTACATGTCGGCGGACGACCTGAGGATAAACCTCTGGAACTTTGAGATCACGAATCAAAGCTTTAGTATCCTTTGGTCCATGGTCCCTGGGACAGTCCCCGGGCAGGAATAAGGGAGTGGGCTCAACTGTGGAGCAGGGTGGGAAAGCCCTGGGAGCCCGGAGACAGGCAAATGTCGGTGAGAGGATGGGGAGGCAGGGTGGGAGGCAGGTCCCTGCGGGGTCAGGCTGTGTGGGCAGCAGCAGAGCCACAGCTGTGTCTGCTCTGATGGAGCCGAGCAGGCACCGCAACGTCTCTCCTGCCCTGACCCCACTCCCCCATCACATTCCTGGGTGCAGGAGCTTCACTCCTCGCAGGGGCTCCGGAGCGTGCCGTGGTGCTGTGCTCGTGCAGCCGACTGGAACACCTGAAATCCTGTCCCCAGACAGCATTACCCAAGGATTGTCCCCCTCATCTCTGCCCAGGATGAGCCAGGACACTGGGGCACACTGGTCTGTCTCCAGTGGGCACCTCTGGCCGTGGGACTCAGCCGGTCCCCCCATGGCGCGGGGCTCAGCTGGCATCCTTCCTGCTGCTGCCTGCCTGCGCGGGTGATGATTGTGGATTTTGCCTGCAGGGTGTGCGTGGGGCGGGAGAGAGGGGGCTCTGCGGGTGATGGAGAAGACAGATGCCTTGGGGAAGAGGCAGAGAGGAGATATTAATGGTGCCGTCTCCGTTATAGCCTGCAGCAGGTGACAGGCTGCCAGTCACTGTCCCGCAAATGAGGTGGTGCCAGTCACCCCTGTGACAGCCTCATCAGGAGCAGCAGCACGGGGCACTGAGCACGGGTGATGTTCACACAGGTGTTTCTGCTGGTAAATCCCTGGGGCATGAGGCCCTTCTCGGCAGCCAGGAGGATCGCAGCACCGTGGGCACGGGGCTGGTGGGGGCTCAGTGCAGCGCCGCCGGGCAGAGCTGTGATGGGTGTTGCTTTTGGGGGAGGGAGGTGAGGAGATTTGGGTGAAACCTCAGGGAGCAGAGATTGGAAACCTGTGCTGAGCAGAGCGTAGGGTGTTGTGGGGGGGCTGCTGTGGGTCAGGAGGTGGCTGCAGAGCCAGGAGAGCGCGGTGTCACGGTGACAGCGGTGCTGTGCTGCTGCTCAGGGCAGTGTCCCAGTGCCATGCAGATGTTGGTATCTGAGGATTCGGGGCCGTTGGGAGGGAGCCATCGCTGTCCTGCCAGGCTGGGACCCCAGTTCTGCTGCAGCCGTGGCACAGCCGGGCTGGGGAACCAGGGCTGGAACCGCAGCAGCTCCCCTGGAATGCGTGCTGCTGTAAACACCCACCTGGGCAGGAAATGCTACCTTCTTCTTTCTCTAACTTCTATCTTGCCAGGATCTTAATTTGCTTCTTGGGGGGTGAGAAAAGGTGATGTTTCTCCTCTTCCCTCTGTAGAGTGTGTGTTGTCCTGTGCTGGGTGTCTGGATTGAACTGCAGCATCTGGGGCCACATCCACGGGTGGCCGCTGGGTCAGTGTCAGGCTGGGATGAACACTTGTCAGCTGTCCCCTGTGGCACCAGGAGGTTCTGTGGGTTCTTGTTGGCACTGTCCCCAGTGGGGCCTGAGGATGGGGTCTGCAGCTCAGCTTTGAACTCAGTGTTCCACTGAGCCCAAGCACATGAGGTGTTTGGCAACTACACGTCCCTGGGCAGGCACCCCGAGCTGTGGTGGTTCCCTGTTGGTGGTTGTGGTCTGGGTTTGGTTCCCCGACGGTGTTCTCGGTGCGGTTACTGGTCATGCCCTGACACGGTGATGGAAGGTGGTTGCTCTGGCTGGGGAGGGGGCATGGTCAGGTCTAATACGGGACTTTGGGCAGCGGTACCGGAGCAGAAATGGGATGGATGTTGGGTTTCCTGGTCCCAGGAAAACAGGCGACGCGGTGCTGCCCCGGGGTGGTGGTGCTCTCCCAAGAACTCCTGGTTGTCACAGGGCTGTGGGAACTCAGGGGCTGGGGACATTGTCCGGAGGGGCAGCGGAAGCAGAGGGGTCTGGGCTGGAGGCTCCTTGACTGCCCCTGCCAGACATCGTGGACATCAAGCCGGCCAACATGGAGGAGCTGACGGAGGTGATCACGGCCGCCGAGTTCCACCCCCACCACTGCAACACCTTCGTCTACAGCAGCAGCAAAGGCACCATCCGGCTGTGCGACATGCGCACCTCTGCCCTCTGCGACCGCCACGCCAAGTGTGAGTACAGCCTCTGCTTCGGGGTGAAAGAGCCCCAAAAAGGGGGTGCGGAGGCTGATCGGGGCTGAGTACCCCCCTGGGTGTGCCGGGCTGGGGTCCTGCGCCCCTCGGCCTCCCCGTGGCTGAGTGCCCTCTGTCCTGCCCAGCCCCAGGAGGGCTGCTGCTTGTGTGGTTTTTCTCCAGAAATGGCTGGCAGCTTGTGGGAAATGAAGGTTTTTGGCATTAAAGCGTGGTTGTGTTACAAGAACAACGTGCGCCAGGTGGCTGCACATTACCGGAGCCCGTGGCTGATTTCTTCTCCCAGAGAGAGACGGGTTCCTGGAGCAGGAGGGAGCTCCACACCAGCTGCTGCGTTTGTGCTCCTGGGCTACACTGGCAGCCGGGCACTCGGGTTTGAACTGGGCAGAGAGGAAGGGTTACATTGCTGTGTGGAGATTGGAAATACCCAAAGGCGTTTTTCCCAAATCCTGAGCGAAACACACCCTTCTGTTCCCGCGTTTCCCCACCACAAGTCACAGTCCTGCAGTCACAGCTCCCAGCCGAGGACTTGAACGCGATTAAGGAGCAAACAGAATTCATTTTGCCAAGGCTCTGGCAGCAGAAGCCCCCCTGGCATTTCCCTTTGTGTAGGTACCTCGGCCAGCACTGCGGCCGGGGGCGTCCCGGCGGGATCTGACCTCTCCTGTGACATCTCCTCATCGATTCCTTCTGTCGCTCGGGAGCAGCCGCAGTCAGTTGCGGATCAGCAGATGACAGTGGAAATGGAGACAGTTCATCAAAGTTCAAAATGAAAAGCAGCATCGGCTTCTGGAGACGAATCCTCCAACGGAGACATTTAATAACTGTCAATATTTAGTGAAAATGCAGGAGGTAGCGCTGCGCAGCCCCGTCAGGTCTATGTGGACAGACACGCTGTGCTGCTCGGGGCCAGCTTTCACTCACGCACTTCTCTTACTAAATTCTGTTTGCCCGTTTTGGGAGGGGCTCCCGTGATCCCTGGGACTGTGAGTGTTCCTGCAGCAGCAGAACTGCCCTCAGGAGGAGCATCAGGCTCCCCCAGGAATGCCGGCTCCGCAGGGGTGCACAGAGCACCAAGGGGGCAGCGGTCCTGCCAGGGGATGCTCAAGGAAATCGCTGTTGTCCGAAGGAGCACGGGAAGTCAAAGAGGGGATGGAGATTCCTGGAGCGCCAGCAGAAGCAATCCTGCTCTGAGAAGGGTGTGGGAAAGCGAGCAAGAGCCCAGCTGGGCGTTACTGGAGTTATTTCCCCGTGGCAAACGCATCAGGCTTCCCACTTCTCTGTTTTAAGGAGTCGCCTGTAGTTGTACCTACCAAGTTCCTCAAGCAGAAGGCTCAAAATCCAGCCTGTTTCCCAAAGGAAGAACTTTCCCTTCTTGTATTCTCCCTGCTAACTGCCTTACAGCACCATTTATTCTGGAACAGGTTGCCCAGGGAAGTTGTTGGTGCCCCATCCCTGGAAGTGTTTAAGGCCAGGCTGGATGGGGCTTGGAGCAACCTGCTCTAGGGAGAGGTGTCCCTGCCCAGGGCAGGGGGGTTGGAACTTGATGATCTCTAAGGTCCCTTCCAACTCTGACCATTCTGTGATTCTATGATTTATTCTTTGCTGAAAACAGTTTCAGCTTTGGTGAGAAGCAGGAAGCACCCAAAGCTGCTCCGGTGAGGTAACAGAGCTCTCACATTTCCCGGCCAGTATTGCTGAGGTGTTTTCTAGGACAAGCCCCTGCTTTGGGGACGCCCTGGAGAGGACAGCCCAGCCAGGCTCTATGTCGCTGGAAAGGCTGGCAGTGTCCCCAAGGAGCAGGGACACTCCTGGCTCGGCAGCTCGGGGTGCCGTTGGTTGGAGCCCCCGGGGCTGGCGGGGGGAGCAGCGCAGGGAGGGCGGCTCCTGCCAGGAAGGTGGGTTTGTTGTGTAACAGAATTAGTGCTCAGAAATCCTCTCCCTGAGCTCAGCAGCAAGATCTGCTTCTGCAGCAGGAGCAAAGCCCCTCAAAAGCCCTCGGCCGGGAGGCAAAAATAGTTCCCCTGGGCCCTGCCCCACGCCTGCTGTGGGTCCCAGCCCAGCCCTCGCTTCCTGGCTGCTCTCAGCTTTGTAAAGTCCTGAGTCAGGTCTGGATCCTGCCCTGGACTGGGTGCACAGCTGGATCCTGCCCTGAACGTGATGCACAGCTGGATCCTGTGTCGGACTCTATGACCAGCTGGATCCTGCCCTGGACTGGGTGCACAGCTGGATCCTGCCCTGAACGTGATGCACAGCTGGATCCTGTGTCGGACTCTATGACCAGCTGGATCCTGCCCTGGACTGGGTGCACAGCTGGATTCTGCCCCAGACTCGATGCAGAGCTGGATTCTGCCCTGGACTCTGAACAGCTGGATCCTGTGCCGGACTCTGCACAGCTGGATCCTGCCCATAGAGAAGGTGCCACACGGGACCCCTCGCTCTCCCGCTGTGCTGGGGTGATGCTCTGTCCCTGCCCATCCTCCTCCTCGGCACCAGCTCCCCACGGGCACAGAGGAAGGGATGGAGGACCCTCGCTGCTGCTTGGGCAGGATGTGGAGGACAGAGACTCTCCAGACCAGGGGGCAGCGGGGATGTGACGCTGTGCCAGCGGCAACAGCTCCTGCATCGCTTTGGGGGACATGGCACCTGGTGCCAGGGAGCTGTTCCAGCCCCTCGTACCACAGCCGTCTGGCCCTTGCTTGGCTCCTCCCGACGCTTCCTCAGCTCTGGGGTATTGGCTGAGTCTGACAGGTGAGCTGCAGCTTAATGTTTTCTGCTTCTGCAGCATCAGCAACAATCTCCTCTGCTCCTGTCCTGTACGCCCAGCACCTCCAGTATGACATGAGCTCACACCCGTGATGGCAACGATGCGGCATTGAAGCAACCCTCGTGGCGCCGGCCGACCCGGTGTGAGCAAACCCGAGATGGTGACAGCGAGGAGGAGCCGTGGTGCTCACATGTTCTCCCCAGACTGCTGCAGATCTTTATTCTCTCTTGTTGCTGTCGCTTTCCTTATTTAAAAAAGCCTGACGTGCCATCAGCTTTCCTGCTGGTGATGAAAGGACACGGAGCAGGGTCCTGCTGTGGGCAATGCCACTTCTCATTTGTGGAGGGATCATTTCTGCTGGCACTTCAGGCACTTTTCCTGCCACGCCGGGGAGTTCCAGCGTTGGTACCGCAGGACGCAGCGAGGGGATGACAAAGGCAGCGCTGGGGCTCAGGGCGGGCTCTGGACAACAGGGGGTCAGCCCCTGCGGTTGGAGGTGTTGCAGTGGGGGGTTTCTTCATGAGCTTCTCCATTTGCCCAGCAGTGTCCTGTGCTGGGGAGCTGGCTGTGGGGATGGACAGATGTCCACCATCAGCAGCATCTCCTGGTCCACCTCTGAGGTGGCTTTTTAAAGCCAGGCTGGCCCAGCTGATGTTACTTTGAAATCAAATTTGTAAATACATTTAATTTGGAACTTATCCGTCTTCTTCAAACTGTTCAAACTGTGAGTTATTCAGAGATTGATCAGATCAAGTCTGCGGGTTGCAGTGGCTATAAAATATTTACATTGACTTTCAGTTACGCAGCGCATTGATTTCTAGAGGGCAGAAGTGACAGACGAGGCTCTAAATCTTCTGGGCCCATGGTGCTCTTGATAGATGGGTCTCTGATGGTCCTGCTTCCGTACGGCACACGCTGAAAACAAAGGAGCTCCGGCTGTGCCAAGTCCTTAAAATACGGGTGTTTGTCTGCCCCGGGCCAAGGCCAGAAGCGGGGAGCACTGCCTGTCCCACGGTGGTGACATCTGGGGACACGGGAGCCTCTGCTCGGCAGAGCTCGGAGGGGGCTGGGGGTGTCACCCCTAGGGCTGGAGCCTCTGGGGGTGCCCACTCCCCACCCAGGGCCGTGCTGCGGTGCTGCTGCAGGGCAGCGGGTCCTGGGGACAGGGAGCTTCTGCCTCAGCTGACGCTTGTCCTTCCCTCTTCCACAGTTTTCGAAGAGCCTGAAGACCCAAGTAACCGCTCGTTCTTTTCCGAGATCATCTCCTCAATCTCCGACGTCAAATTCAGCCACAGTGGGAGGTACATCATGACCCGGGACTATCTCACCGTAAAGGTGTGGGACCTGAACATGGAGAACCGGCCCATCGAGACCTACCAGGTGAGTGTGACACCTTCAGGTACCTGCTGTGCGCCGGGACTGGCACCAGAGGGGACAGGGACCGTCCTGAGGGATGGCAGCGTTGTGCCGGGACATCATGGAAAGCAAAAGGAGAGCGGTTAATGTGGGCTCGCGTGGCCTGGCGGTCTTGTAACCCACATCCCCAGGTGGGGTGAGGGCGGGGGGGTTGTGCAGCCCTGAGGGCAGAGCAATCCTCGCCAGCAGGGCTGTGCCCGGCACTGCCCAAGCCACCCGTGAGGAGGTTCTGGTGCTGCCTCTCACAGCGGGGAGGTGGCCGCGGCCCAGGGTGTGTGACTGTCCCCAGCGCTGCCCGGCTCTGCTGCGTTGGGCGCGGGGCCGGGGCCCTCAGCCCCAGGAGCCCCGGGCTGGCGTCTGGCAGCCGCTGCGGGGCCTCACGCCCGACCCTCCCGTGGCAGGTTCACGACTACCTGCGCAGCAAGCTCTGCTCCCTCTACGAGAACGACTGCATCTTCGACAAGTTCGAGTGCGTCTGGAACGGCTCAGACAGGTGAGCAGCGCAGTGGCACCCCGGCACTCCATCACCCCGGCACCCTGACACCCCGGCACCCCACCACCCCAACACCCTGACACTCCAACACCCTGACACCTCAACATCCCAGCACCCAGCCCCGTGGGTTATGATGGGCTGACACCCGGTATTTGCCAGTGGTCGCTTCTCTTCCCCCGTTGCACAGGTCACGGTTGCAGTTGCTTTGAGTTTTCTGGTTTGTTTTTTTCAAAGCTGTCATTTTACATCAAATTATTTTCTCCAGTCAGGAGAGTAGTTTCTGTTGTCTCTTAGGTTCCTAATTCTCGAGGTAATCAGTTTGATGAATACTTTTGAAGCTACAGAAAACAAAATTCTTTTGTACCTTTACCTGACTAGTATAAAGTAGCTGCATTCACACAGAATAATAGTCTCAACAATTCGCCTCACCCGCAATTCCTGTGAATAAGGCAGCATCAGGAACAACCCGTGGGTGCTGTGCGGGACCCAGAGGGTGATGCTTTGGGACGGGCTGGTGGCGCCTGCATCCCCCCATGGCCCTGTCCCCACCTTCGGCCAGGTGCGGGGTCCGGAGGGTTCTGTGGGTACCACGGGGGTCACCCAAATCCACAGCCCTGTTCCCAGGTGCTGCTGAGGGCGTTTGATGGGGACCTGGCTCTCTCTGGGACAGGATGGGTTCCTGGCTCCATCTCACCCATGCCCAGAGCAGGGTGGTGATGCATTTGGTCCCAGACTGCCAAAATCCGGGGGTGGCAGCCGCCCACGCATGAATTGCACCAAACCAGGGGGCAGAAAGTGTGGCAGACCAGTTGACCTGGCAGGGTCGCCAGGTTTTCTCTCTCAGTTGTCAGAGCGACTTAACGAGGCACAACTGGGGCTGAAGCCCAAATTCCAAATCTTGTTGTGCCTCTGGGCATAGGCAGCTTGGCTCTAACGCCGTGTGAAAATGATTCAGTTTGGGTCAGCTGAGTCTTTGATCTCTGTGCGAGGAGCTGCCTGCCCTGGGCACGCTCCCCAGGTTGAGGATGGGGACATGGGGACACTTCACTGGCCAAGCCCGAGCCCATTGGTGTGTGCCGGGGCCCTGGTGCCCTGGCTGTGCCCTGCAGTGGGGCGGTTTGGGGGGTCGCGGTGGGGCCGGGGTGACCCCTCCTTCCTCCCCCTGCAGCGTCATCATGACGGGCTCCTACAACAACTTCTTCCGCATGTTCGACCGCAACACCAAGCGGGACGTGACGCTGGAGGCCTCGCGGGAGAACAGCAAACCCCGCGCCATCCTCAAGCCCCGCAAGGTCTGCGTGGGCGGGAAGCGCAGGAAGGACGAGATCAGCGTGGACAGCCTGGACTTTAGCAAGAAGATCCTGCACACCGCCTGGCACCCCTCCGAGAACATCATCGCCGTGGCAGCCACAAACAACCTGTATATATTCCAGGACAAGGTTAACTAGGAGGACAAGGTCTCCTTTAGGAATCTCATGTACTGAGCACTAGTAAACACAGGATTTCAGCTCTTCCTGCTCTTTCTTTCTGTCATTCTTTCTTGTTTTTTTACCCTTTTCCCTCCTGTTCCATCGCTCTGTCCTTGCTCTGCAGCTCCCGCTGGGCAGAGGGAGCGTGCCTGCCCCCAGGGCAGGGGGCACCCCACAGACACCCCACTGCTCTTTATTTTTGTGTGGAGAGCAAAGGCGGGGGGCGGGGAGGGGGGGCTGTGGCTGAGCTGCTGTCCCCAGCGTGGTGACACGGGGCACAGGGCTGGCTGCCACTGCCCACGTCCCCGTGTGGTGACACAGCCAGCGGTGCCCCGGGGTGGCTCTAGGCACAGCAGGTTGTGTTAAACCCGTCCTGGAAACACCCCCCGGGTCACACCACAAGGCCAGGACGTCGCCCCCTTTGCCATTTTTCACATCTGTCCTTTCATTCCTGTTGTTTTGTGTTGTTCCCCCCAGAGGCAGCAAACCCAAACGCTCCGGGGGCAGCTCGGCTTCGCGAAGGGGGGACGCTGCGCCCCCGCGGTGTCGGTGCCGGCCCCGCTGCCCCCCAGACACGCTCCTGAGGATCTGGCTCTGTAGATACTGTGGTGCCTTTTCTGGTATTTGAAATACCTTCATAAACGATGCTTCCAAACTGCAGTGACTGCAAACCAAATTGGACCCGGGCTCTTCTTCGGCATCTCTTGTCTCTTTGCTTTGGTCATTCTCACTGGTTCTGTTGTCAGCTCCTGCACGTTGTCACTGTCTCTCTCCCTTTCTTTTTTAATTTATTTATTTATTTATTCTACTTTTTTAAAGATAAAGTATAAGTTGCTAATTTATGACCTTCTAAAGAAAGAATCCAAGCGTATCTTGCTGTTGGCACCCCAGTGCTTCACAGGGAGGCTGCCTGTGGCCCTACGTTAGAATAATAATAATAATAATAATAGTAATGATAATAAACCCAGTAACTCTTCCTCTCTGCATGGCAAGGTCGCCACTTTCTACTCTGGAGATTTCCAGGTCCCTCTGTTACTGGAGCAGCTCTTCAATAAAAAAAAAGAACTACTTGAATTTTCAATTTGCAACTGCTCCTGCAACAAAAAGCAGATGAATGAATCAAGTGGATGAGAGGGGCTCAGCGCCGGCACCGAACCCGGATCTGCACCCGCTCCAGGGGCAACCACGTCCTGGCACGGGCTCAGGGGCACAGTGCCCTCCTGGGGCACCAGGAGCTCCCCAGCACCTTCCCCCCGCCCGGGGACACCGACTGCCGCCAGCTCCAGGAGTGAGGGACATGTGGAAAAGCGGGATGGGGACCCCAGCTGTGCCCTGGGCACGGGGAGAACTTGCCGCTGCCAGAGGAGAGAGGACAAGGGAAGAAAGGGCACTGGCTCAGAACTCTGGTACCCGCCGTGGCTTTCAGGAGTAACTTTTTTTTTAAAAAATGAAATGGTAAAAAAAAAAAATAGCAAGAGTAAATGAAGCATTTTTTAAAAAAATGTTCTTTTCTGGTTCCTGTAAAGAAAGCCTGCACTCTGGTGTCAGAAGTAAAGTTGTCCCAAACGTGTCCTTGTGTGGCCTCGCTGCTTGTTGTGCCTCTTGTAGCGGGTGAGGGCAGCTTGGTGACAGTCACGGGGCAGCCGTGTCCCAAGGGAGGGACCGAGGGAGGTGGCATCGCGGGGCCGGGGCTGGTTGGTGCCCCCAGCCCCTGTCCTGCTCCCTCGCGCAGGGAACAGCATCCTCCCATCCCAGCCCATCTTTATCCCAGCCTCAGCACTGAATGGCTGCAGTGACAAGGCCATGTGGGGTGACGAGGGCTCCTGCAGCCCAGCCGCTGGCACAGGGACCTGCTGGACCCTCCTGTGCAGTGACAGAGCCTGGGGAGCCGGTGGGGCACCCCCAAACTCCCCCCGCATCAGGGGCTGGCCCAGCAACAAGGCAGGAGAAGGGCACTTCCATGGATCCAGGGTCTCAGCCACAAGCCGGAGCTGCTGCACCCTCCTCCTGCCCCCCTCAGCCACAAGCAAATGAACGCCAGACCCCACAGACACTCCAAAGCTCTCGAGGCATCTGACCCTCAAATACAACACAGAAAACGTGTTACAAGTGGAGGCTCAGCGGGAGCAGCCACAGGATGGGACATCCCTGGGTCCCACAGTGGGACCGTGGCAGCTCTGCTGGCCCCAGTGTGACTCCTGTACTCAAACCTTTCTGTCCTCACCAGCTACAAACCTCCTCCCTTCACCTCCATCACCCAGGCCCAGGGCAGCAGCAGTGCCGGGCACTGAGGGGAGGAATTTCTGCCCTGCACCCAGGGCACACTCTGCTCCAGGTCTCCGTTGGCAGCACCAACCCCTGCCCAGTCCCCAGCCACACCAGCCACCTTCCCTGCAGCGCCCAGCCCGCAGGTCCTGGCCACTGAAACTGCAACTGCTGGGAAAAATTACCCCTTTCTCCTGGAGAATCAACCCCTCCCCAGCCCTCAGCCCAGAGAAGAGACCCACGGCCAGTACGGAGGAGAAGGAAATACTTACTTCAGTTGTTTGCTTTACTTGTAAATTCACAAGTCCAACAAAATCCAACAGATCTGGTATTAGGCCTGTACAATCCATATATAAAAAGGGTTGGTTTATTGTAGTTCAAATACATAAACTGAACAATCCCAACATTTCAAAATTAAACTTTAGAAACACAAGTTTAACATTCAAAACAGGAGTATAGTTTACAAGAATTGCCCAGAGGGGAAATCCACAGTCTAATCCAGAAGTATGCAAAGATCACTTTATCGTAAATAAAAGTGTGTTTATACAACCGTGTGTCCTGCGCCGGCGCTCGCCAGGCCCTTCCCACTTGGAGGAAAAGTTGTTGGACAGATCTTGGGCAGAGCAGCCCCATTCTGCTGCTAATTCACGGGCAGGGTAAGGAACAAAGCAGAGCTGTGAACAAGCCTGGCCTGGTCTCGTGCTGACCCCCCCCACTCAGCTCTGACTCGGGGGGGACCGGGCTCCAGAGAGGGGTGTGGGGGAGCAGAGCGGGGATGTGGCTCCTGAGGGAGACCGACAGCAATCAGGGATTTAAGCCAGGAGCCAGCACTGCACCCCGGGGACACGGGTGGGACGCAGGCAGGACCCACTCAGACCGTGCTCAGACACACCCCTCACTCACACCGCACTGCTCCCACCCCCGGGCTCACCGGCTCGCCCGTTGTCAGTCCGGCCCCACAGAAACTCATGAATACCTTTAAGGGGGGCTGCTTTGGTGCTGGTTCCCCCTCCCCCCCTTCCCAGACCCTTTTCTGTTCACAACTGCTGCTTCTCCCTCTGCTCCTCAGGTGGTTTGCGATGTGCTCAGGGCAATGTGTATGTATAAACCCGAGGGATGGCTCATGCAAGCTTTAGATTTAACAGACACCCTTGGCCTAAGGGTATTTCGTAACTATTTTGTTGTTCTCCTGGTGGGCTCTGAGGCTGTGGGGGGCGGAGGCGGCCCCCGACGGTCCAGGTCATCCACGTAGGACACGATGAGCTTGCGCCGCTCCTCTGGAACGCAGTCCAGAACCAGGTACCGCTTGTCGTTCTGCAAGATCTTCTCCACGTCCTTCAGGTGCTGGTCTGACTCCTGGATCAACTTTTTGGATCTGAAAGGAAGGGCAAGAGTTACCCCCTGGGGCACTGCAGGAGGCAGGGGACACCCGGAGCCCCCGGGGGCTGCTGCAGGCACCGAGCAGGGAGCCCCCCCCGGGGCGTCAGCAGCACCCTGGGCTCAGGAACAGCCTCCTTGCCCACAGCTGGGCCACGTTAATTGAGCATCACCAAAGACCCAAGTCTGGCTGCAGCAGCCTCGTGCAGGGTTACATGCACTACACAGCTAAAACCTAGAGGGGATGAAAACAGATGAAATCAGAGTTCTAAACTCAGCATCTAAACGAGGCAAACGGTTTGGGTCTGGAGGCGGCAGCCTCAGCACCGACCCACGGCACCAGCGCTGAGCGCTGCCATCCCGCTCGCCCGCCCCGGCACCGTGGGGCCCACAGAACTTGGTTTTGTCCTCTCCTGCCCAGGGGAGCTGCTGTTCCCGACTGCCATGTCTGTGGAGGAGCTCAGTAACAAACAGTCCCGGGGGGCTGCTGTGCCACACACCTGTAGGTGATGAATTTGGTCTCTTTCAGCAGGGTGCGGAAGTCGGCTTTGGCAGTGATGTACTTGTCTCGGATGTACTCCTCAAACTCCCTCTGCTTTTTCTGAAAGAGCAAAGTCAAGCTTAGCACACTGACTGCAGCCCTGTGCTTCACGCCACAACATGCTGAGCACAAGCAGTAATTACAACTTACTTTCCCTTGTCTTTTACATTTTTAAGTTAAAAAAGTCTTATTTAAAGGATGCTGCAATGTTCAGGCAGAGCAGGAACGCCGCCCGGCTCCCCGGGCCCTGCTGCCCCAGAGCAGCCACAGGAACCGCTTACCCGGTCACTCGAGGAGAATTTAATGCACCTTGGATCTTCTTTAATGATTTTTTTCACTTCTTTCCATGTTGATGTTAAGGTTATCTTTCAAAAGAAGCAAAAATAGGTAAATTGAAAGAAAATTAGATTCTAAGAATATGGAAGGTAAACACCATCTGCAGCTTTTAAACATCTCTGGAGCCCCTGACAGAGCCACTGCTGGATGCTGCACCCAGGGGTTGCCATTATTTATAACCCCATGTTTGCATTTTTGTTGATTTCAGATCCCTATTTTTCTTTAGTATGCTGAGGTGGCACTTCCACAAACATCATTTACACCCCAAAGTCTTTTTCTAGCCTGCACTTGTGTACATGAAGGTGTTGTTAAGAATCACCTCCAGAAAACTGGCTGCAGAGCTGCACGTCTCATTTTCCTGTGCCCCACCAAGCACCTGCCTCGTGTTCTGAGCACTTTTGATGAACACCCTAACCAAGGAGGTACAGCCCCCGGGGGAAGGGAGAGCCGAAGGGGCAGGAACCGAAGAGCCAGCCCCACCAACCCCCCGAGCAGCCACGGGCAGTGCATTCCCACAGCGCCTCACAGAACCAACATGTGGGTTCAGCAGCGCAGGGCACAGCTGGACCCACCATCAGACAGTCACACCCTGATACTGGTTAAGACAAACACAGGGTATCTGAAAGAGCAAGACACCACATGGCACAGAGGAGCAAAGAACTCGGTGCTGAAGAACCGTAACACCCTGCAGGAGAGGAAGAGATCACGGGTTAGAAGGTCAAATGGAAATGAACTTCATGTTCAGCACAGCACTGGAGACAGACACGATGCACAAATTCTGTCTGAAAAAGAACAGTCAGTGGAGAAGGGCCCTGGAAATGAACCCAAAGAAACCAGGGGGTGTGACACAGCCAGGGCAAGCCCGGCAAGATCTGCCGCTTGAAATACCCAGTTCTTACCGCTGAAGTTTCATCCAGGAGTTGCCTAAAGTGTTCCCTCTTCTTTTTGGTAAGTGCTTCAATGTGCTCATTAAAGAGCTTCTCCTTCTCCTCTCTTTCTAGCAAGGAGCCAGATTCCCATCGATGGTCCTTGCGCAGAGTCCTCCTGGTGTCAGACCACGACACATCTGAAGAACGCACCTGAGCCCAAGAGCAGGATTATTTTTTAACCATTTTTTCTGCAGTTCACTGGTATTTCTTATTTCTCATCTGAAGTTAAGGTTCAAATTAAAGATTACAAAACCCAAACCAGCTTTTAAAGGCAGGACTGCAGCAGCTTCCTCCCAAACATGGAAGAGGCAGCGGCAGAGGGAATTGCTGTGCACAGCTCCAGCGCAGGTGGAGACACCGCGCTGCTCCGCCTGGGCAGTCTTCACCAGGAAAAATCCATCACCACCTCTGTGCACTGCATCCCAAATTAACCCTGGGTGGCTGGGAAAGGTGGCCTCGGAGACAAATATATCCAAAGAGATGGCAGGAGTTTGCAGCACTGTGTCTTCCAGCCGGGGCATGAACCCCAAAGGCAAAGTGTCCTCTCCCGAGCCTGGCAGACCCCCAGCGACGGGAGGGCAGTGGGAAGAACACCAGAGGATGCCGTTTCTGTATGGACTTATCTACAAGTGCCCAAAAGCCTCTCCACAGAGCAGCCACCAGAGCAGGGATGCCACAGGCTGAGCGTGCCCGTCCGTATCTCACCATGTCGGAGAGCAGCGCCTTGAAGTTCTGGATGGCCTCTTCCCGCTTGTGCTGCTCGCGCTCCCGATCGATCTCCTTGGTTTGCTCCGAACGAGCTTTCTGCACCTCCCGCTCCCGCTCCCGCAAGCTGGCCTCGATGCGAGCCTGCCTCTCCAGCTCCTTCTCCTTCTCCGAATCTAAGTTCTGAAATGTGAGAACCAGCTTTTCTCAGTAAAACGCCACACTCAGCACCTCTCCTGTTCTCGTTAGACAGGCAGTGGGTTATCAGACTAATTGGCATCTGGGAACGAAACACTGCCGAGTGACGTGAGATCTGTGGGTTATAAAGTGCTGCTGCCACAGCTGGTGAAGAGCTGTCGGGGTCAGGAGAGGTTTGGTCACAGCTCTGGTCACAGAACCACCGTCCTTGGGAGCAGGCTGCTCTGGAGTGACAAACCCTGAATAATGGGGAGCAGGGGGAAAGCGGAGTCACTGTGTGTCAGCCCAGCTGGGCACTCTCAACCAGTGACTGCCCAAAGGGAAAGGCAGGAAAACTGGATTAAGGAAGAAGAACCAGCAAAGGACTGTGCAGGGACAGCCTGTGCTCCTGAAGGCAGCTCAGCAGACACAAAAGCCACAGCAAATGATACTGCTCGTCCTGGGAAGGGGTGATCAGTGTGGCCCCTGCATCAGCCACTTTTGCAGCTGTTCCACAGGAGTCTCTGCCTTCCTTACTCTGCTGGATAAATTCTCCTCCACAGATGGGGGGTGCACACACCACCCACACCTGCACCACCACCAGGGACGGCACCCCTGCGTCCCCAGCACCCACTCTGAGGTGCTCCCAGGAATAGCAATGGTATAGAAGGGACCCCCTCTTCAGTAGGGACCTAAAGCACCATTTAGCTTCGCTCCTGGCTCATTAGCAGCCACGTGCCCAGCAGACTCCTAGAACCTCAGGACTGCCCAGGTTGGAAGGGACCTGAGGAACCCCCCGTCACCCACCTCACCTCACCTTAGCTATTTTCTCTATGTACTGCTTGAACAGGTCTTCCCGCTGGGACGAGCTGTCGACCGCTTTGTACCGCGGGTCAGTCTCCACCTTGTCCTTCACTTTGCTCCAGCGGGACTGACTGTCCAGGTGGTGGTTTGCCAGCAGCTCGAAGAAGTCCATTTTGATCTGTTTTACAGACAGAAACAGAACAAGAGCCCTTGAGAGAGACACTCTGACACCCGGCAGCTTGCTCTTACGAACAAAGGAGCTGACTTACCTCCGAGAGAGGGAGCTACACTAACACTACACACCGCTACAGACCAGAGCAAGCACTACGGCTCGGGATGAAACCACTGCCCCGGGGCACAATTCTACTGAGCAGACACATTAAGAAATCTGCCACATCTAAGATGAACTGTATGATCTACCAATACAGGCTTTTATTATTTTATTCCAATGTAAGCTTCTTTTTGGAGATTTTATATATATCTCAAAGTAACATTACGTTATAGCATTTTTACATAAATGCTACTGCTATATAAAATACTTCACATTTTTACAAAGGGCTTTAGATTAATCAAGTTCTTATGGATTCATCCTCCAAGTATCCAATGAACAGCAGTAAATACTTGGATCTCCTGATAAAGAGCAATTTCTTACAAGATGAATCTAACCAATAATTACCCACATATGGTAGTTAAGTAAAATTACATTTAGGATGGCTATGCACACACAGGCAACAGTTCAAGGGAAAGTTTTAGTCTAGTTTCTCAGTTGGAAACAGCACAGCAGCCTGTGCCAGGGGCTGGCAGGGGATCGATCCCGCTGGGGGTTCTGTCCCTGGACAACTCCTCTTCAGCCAGAGCCCAGCACCAGCGGCTGCAGGAGCAGCCACCGTGCCTGTATTCCATGGCTTTCCATGGCAGAAGGTCTCCCTGGTCAGCTCCTAGCTATTTTCTGCTTTTGATCCCTCCCCTTCAAGGCCTGGTGTGTGCCCAAGCCTCCAGCCCGGGGGTGCCAGGGACCAGCCAGGGACCCCCGGCACAGCACGGGTGCTGCCTTCACAGCACCCCAGCCCCGCCGGGCACAGAGACAACCTGGCCGAGGTTTAACTCCAATGAAAACCCCCAAATGCTCACAAGAGGGCTGGCTGTTCCTCTTTTGCTACTTCTCTCCCCTCCTCATCCCTTTAATAGAAGCAAAGGGCTTTTCTTTGGTTGTGAAGCAGAAGGGGAGGGGGCACATGGCCAGCAGGCAGGCTCTGTCTGGGCAGAGAACTGCCCCGTCCCCCTGCTCTGGGGCCTTTACTTACAGAATGCAGGAGCAGTTGAAGCCCAGAGCCAACACTCTGCAGCCTTGCCCACCCAGAACTTTAGTTCCTCACAACATTAGCATATAAACGTAAGAGGCTTTACAGGCTTTGTCTCTTCACTATCTCACCAGAGAGATTAAGATAGTAAACAGGGATCAGGAACAACTGGTTAGTGCCAGTGGGAAGTTGCTCTACATCTACAGCACTATCACTTTTTCTTAAAGCAGCTGAACAAAATGCTAAGCAAACTGTTTATTCATTGTAAAATTAAGAATGTTGTTTCATAACATCTTAAAACATGCATGCAGTATCAAAGAGATGAAGCTTTCTAAGCCATGGTATTTGAAATGTTTGTTAAAAATCACACAATTCCCAGACCTTGCTACAGAAGTCTGTAAAGTAAGGGTATCGGGGTGCCCAGACCCCCCCCACAGACCTGCCCACAGCATAAAGGCTGCACCCCCTCAGCACTGCTGCCAGCCCCACAGCACAGCACCAACACCCGGCCAGAGCCAGCAGCACCCCCTCTGCAGGGAGATGCTTCTGCAGATGCCTCCAGCAGCACCCCCTGGCTCCTGCCCTGCTGCAGGAGACACCAGCAGAGTCAAAAACATCTCACCGAGGAATCACCTTTTAAGATCACAGCTCTGTGATGCTGAGGGCTCAGTGTGTCTGTGCACCCTAACTAGCTCCACTGAGCACTGACACCCCCGAGGGACGGGATGCCATCCAGAGGGACCTGGGCAGGCTGGAGGAGTCAGTCTGTGTGACCCTCGTGAGGTCCAACAAGGTCAAGAGCAAGGTCCTGACCCTTCGGTCAGAGCAGCCCCTGGCCCCAGCTCAGGCTGGGAAAGGAGGGATGGGGAGCAGCCCTGCCGAGAAGGGCTTGGGGGTGCTGCAGGGGGGAAAGCTGGTCATGGAGCAGCAAGGTAACAAGGCGAGGGGAATTCTGCCCTTCTGTCCTGCTCTGGGGAGACCCCCCCAGTGCTGCCTCCAGCTCTGGGACCCCCAACATCATAAGGACATGTAGCTGGTTGGATGAGGGGGTCAGAGGAGGCCACAGAGAAGCTGGGAGGGCTGGAGCCCCTCTGCTGGGAGGACAGGCTGAGAGAGTTGGGGGGTTCAGCCTGGGGAAGAGGAGGCTCCGGGGAGACCTTACAGGGGCCTTTCAGTGCTTCAAGGGGACCCACGGGAAAGATGGGGCCTGCTGCGACAGGAGAAGAGCTAATGGCTTTAAACTAAAAGAGATTCAGATTTACATACTAGGAAGAAATTTTTCACACTGAGGGTGTGAGACCCTGGCCCAGGTTGCCAGTCCACATCCTATCCCTGGAAACATCCAAGGCCAGGTTGGACAGGGCTTTGAGCAACCTGATCCAAGTGAAGCTGTCCCTGCCCAACATCCCATGAATGCTACGTAAGAGAACCATTGAGAGGAGAGATGCCAGAGCCATCAGCACAGCAGGTGTTCCAGTGCCTCAGGCCCAGCTGCTGGCACGGCTCATCCTGAGGACAGGGCACAAGGCTGAATCCTGGGACAGCACGTGAGGGGCTCACGGACCCTTCCCTGACACCCTCAAACCCAGACGTGCTTCCCCCTCTCCCACCTGGGAACCTCCCGGGAAACCCCTGCTCCGCCACCAGCCAACAAGCCATAACCCAGCGCAGCAAAGCCAAAACTTCAGATCATTTCCAACCCTTACGTTAAAGATTTCTGTAAAGTTGATCCTCCTTAAATAAAGATTTTGGACTTTTAGAACAGACTGAGAAAGCTTCAGGTTAAATGCCTTAAATTTTATGTTTTAAGCACTTTCAAAATCAAAGGAAAATAAGACTGAAAGTATTTCAGGTGTATTTAGAAGTCTTTTTTTTTGGCAGTTAACACATTGCAGGTACAACTCTCATCACTTCACAAGGAAAAAAACTAAAAAAATGTAAAGTACCGGAACTGCGGGAGGCTAAAGTCACCACACAGAGATACCAATGCTTTCCTCACTAGGGAATCCCATAATATTTGCGTGTCAGTGATTACAGCTGTCAGACTGAACTGATTGACAGGCCGCACAGCACATAACTGTAAATCTATCCACTTGTTATAAAACAGAATACATAAAATGGTTACAAAAGGCTTCTGGAGAAAACAAAAACATTATTTCAAAAGCAAACAAACACAATCTCTCGTCTTTACACTTTTCAAAGTTAGCACAGTCATGCAACAACAAAACAAGTATTTAATTTCTTTTAAAAAAAGTCTTCAACTGCACGATTAAACTTCAAGAATGCTTTAAAATCCATATTCAGAATCAAAGGGCAACAGGTAAAAGTCTAGTTTTGAACTACGTCAGTTCTCCTCTCAAAGCACAATCATTTATTGGTAGTATCAGCAATAAGTCAGCATTTGAAAAAATTTGAGCAGAATCATATTAGACCAGATTAAAATAATTAACCAAATCAAAATAATTGTGCAGAACTTACTGAATAATAAAATTACCCCCCAATTAACCCATTATTCAGCATTTTTCCCTTCTGTAAGCATTCTTGGTAGGTGAAATTTGCACTAACTTTCTACTACAAAACAAATACTTTAGGCCTTAAAATGTCAAGGATGATTGGGCTCCAGAGGTCACTCTCCCACTCACACCACACACAGGGACGTTCCAGTAAGCGGCTGCAGGTCTGGGTGACAGGATCTGACACCTCCAGGGGAGCCCCTGCCCCGGCAGTGTGGGCGAGGGACAGCTGGGATGCACTTGTCTTTAAAGACAAGCAGCTGTTTATACACGGGATATATTTACCAAAAGACTCAAAAGTCACTGAAGTGGTAGCTTTTAGCTGGCAAGGTGTGGAAGAGGTTTGGAATTGGTATGGAATGCCCTACAGAGAATTTCAAGCTCTTCCTGCCTTCGCTGAGAGAGCAGAGGTAACGGCCAGCTTTGGGGGGTTCCAGCCAAACAGGACAAGATCCTTTTTGCTTTTAGTGCTTCAGGATAATATCACTTTAAAAAAATAAAAAAAATAAAACCCAGGCATAATTCAAGAATTAAGAATCAATGCTACTTGCCATGGGGAATGAAAAAAAAAAGGCATGATTAAGTGACCTCAGTGTCACATTTAAATGTCAGCTCAATCGTAACACTCCAGCAGTCAGTGCTCCTGCGAACTCCGACTGCTCAGTGCAGGAAACCACAGGGACCCCGGGACAGCTCTGCATGGCAAAGCCCCTGCGGGAGCAGGAGCGTGTCCCAGGGCTCACTGGGAACAGGCACTGCCATCGTCCCACCGCACTCAGGCTCGCACCACTCACACCGCTGGAACCGAAGGCGTCTCCTTACCTTCTCACCTCTGGTCTTCGAGTCTTCTTTCTCCTTCTTTCTTGCCGCTGTGATAAACTCATTAAACAAGGCCTCTCGATCTTTCATCTTTTCAATTGCCTTGAACCTCGAGTCTTTAGCATGCTTGGCTGCAAATTCACTAAAAGTAGTTCTGCAACAAAACGGCAAGTGAACTCATTTGGCAGAGCCGCCTTTGCTGGGTGGCAGGTTCAGCAGAGACCCCCCTGCTGGATGGAGTACGTGCCCGAGACCACGGGGGAAACAAAGAGGCAGCACCCCAGGGACTGCTCCAGTGAACTCTCCAGAAAGGAGTCGGGCTGAGGCACACAGCGAAAGGCAGAGACTGACAGGGCTACTCTCCTGTGTCTGTGTGAACACAGCCACCTGCAGACAGGGCAGGCGCAGGAAGAGAGACTACAGTGCAACCAAGAAGAAGGAACGACAAAAGCTCAGCTGTCTAGAAAAACCTTCTTTTTTTTGTGGGTTAGCAGTTCAGCCACCAGTCTGCCCAGGTGCTGTGACACTGGACATCTCACAGGCATTCTCTTGCAGCCAAACCATGCTAAGAGTTCACCAGGACAAGCACCTTTTGGCACGAGTCACAGCAGCAGACGGGCTGAACTGGTGCCTCCTCCTACCACCAGCACCACAAAGCATAACCTCAGAGCACAGGGATTTAAACGCTATGGGCAGACACAGCAGCTCTGGGCTTTCCACCCCTGATCCCCACAGCACTTCCCTGAGTGTCCTCTCACCTCCAGGGCCAGATTCCAACCTGTGCAGTAGATATGGTACTGCCACTTACCTCGACAAAAACCACTACTGTGCTTTTTCCAAGCTCTGATGCAAATCTGGCCCCAAGAATACGTGAGACACTTATAATCATACGATTGTTTTCATCACAGCATGGAAATAATTAGACTTGGAAAATCCAGCCTACTGTTGCTGTAGGGTAAATTGAAACAAGAAGAGAATTTGGTAGCTTATTCAAAAGATCAGAAAGTGAATGTACAGCTATATTGAAGAACAAGAGCTGTTTAAGAGAAGTGGAACACAAACTCTTGAGCGTGTTGGACTGAGATAGATGATAAAACCCCAGTCTGGCACTCACAGAAGTACAGCAATATCTTTAGACAAACACTGAAACCAGAAGACAAAGGATAAGATTAAACAAGACAGTATTTCAGCTGGAACTCTCTTCCCCACCCCAGCCCGTTACCAGGTAAGAGTCACTCCCAGGACCACACACGGGAGGTACCGTGGCAGCTGAGGATACTGGAGCTGAGGTAAGAGTCCACGTTAGTCTCTGAATTATATGGGAAACTTAAGACTGATCAACTTTTTCTTAAAACATTTCCATGCCTCCATTCTTCCCAGCCTACCCCCGTCACAACTGACACCCTTATTAAATGAGCAGCTGGGTATTTTAAACAGGAGTTCTTAATCAGATTGGGAGTCATTTAGAAGTTAAGGGAACACTGGCTTCCACCACATCTCCAGAACAGGCCACTGAAAACAATTAAGCTGAAGCGAAAAAAATGAGTTGTTATTTCACTGTAAAAGAGTTAATGCCAGATAAGCCAAGAGATGCTGGAAGAGAATGCTTTGGAGCTCATCTGGGGACATGAGCACACGTTGCATGGACTCTGTGAGAGCTGTGAAACAAACAGTTGTAGCAGCAACACCCTGGGTGTGGGCACACTCGCTGCCATCTCCTCGCTACTGTCACCGCCAGTGGGTCCGAGTGCGAGTGCCAAGGCACAGCTCCCGTGCTGAGGCAAGGGGAACACTCAATCACAGAGCTATCAACGCCCTTCGTAGCCAGAAAAACGGCCCCTCAGCCCCCTCCCAACAGAAGAAGCCTCCCCAGTACCTCTCAGAGACGATTACTACTCTTAATGAGAAACAGGGTTATTAAAGAAAACCTGTGGGAGATGGTGAGCTCTTTCTGCCAACCCCAGCAGCATGCTGGGGAGATCTTCAAAAGGATTTCAGATATGGAAATCATTACAAACCACAGGCTCTATTATTTCACGGGTCAGGTGAATACCAGCAGGCAAAAGATTTCAACAGTATCTGATGAGTTTTCTCCTCTTTGCCCACTCTGACAGAGGTGAATCTTACCCACTCCCACCCCACATGCTTGGTTCTACTGCAGCTTACGCATACAAACAAAAAGCAGCTCCTACCTTGGGTTAATCTTTGCTTCTTCCATCATTTTCTTGAAATCCTCCTTGGCCTGCATTATTTTGTTTTTCTTCTCCTTGCGCTCTTCTTCTGCTCGAGTTTTCACATACTGATCAAACACCTACAACAACACCAGGCACTGACACAACACACAGGAACCTGAGGCCACAAAAGCTCTAGGCCAGGGGGAGGACTTCGATAAAGCCCGAAGCAGCCGTGCCTGGACGGGGACTGAACTGGATTTCTCTCTTACCTGTTTCCTTTCTTTGGGGTTGAGAAGCAAGTAACGAGGATCAAAAACTATCTTGTGTAGTTCTTTCTCCCACGTTGAAAAAGCAGAGACCTTTAATTAAAAAAAGTCAGATTTGAATTAATGGGTAAGTTCCCTCCAACACTCAGACGTCACACAGCTGTGCTTGGAAACTACAGGACACCTGATGGAAGATGAAAACCACCTCATCCTGACATTCCCACCATAACACAATGGATGCTGCCACAGCAGGTGCCAACACTGGCTCCTGCTGAAGGGTAAGAGCACACGGGCTGCGGTGGAACCTACTGCCTTCCTCATGCAGGAACATCTCCAAAATCATTAAGGATCTGTCTGACTTGTGTGCTCTATTGTATTTTCAACGGCAGTTTTCAATCAGGAAATTACTTAACTTGGAAAAAAGCTACAAAATAATATGTCTTGATACTTAGAAATAAAAATTTTGCCTTAAGTGTAACGTTCTTTGCAATCCGGAATCTGGTACCTAATGCATCCATTGGTCAGAGCAAGGACGAGATTGTTTTCCTTCCACAAAGCACCCCAGGTTCTGGATCCCCCAAGGGCTGGGGCTCTGCCTGAACCCGCTCTCCCTCCCCGCACCGCACAGGCTGGTTTCTGACCCCTCTTTCCAAAAGCATGTCCTTGAACTGCTTCATCCGAGCCTCCAGCGGGACAATGGCTCTCTCCCGAGCGGCTTTGATTTCAGCTTCCATTGCAGCCTCCTTCTCCGAATCCATATCTTTGTTATCATCTTTCCTGAAAAAAAGGGACATGGAGGGTGTCACTTCAGCAGCCACAGTTCAGCCCCGCCAGCTGGGAACTGAACCGCACCAGGACAGACCAGGTGTGCCCGACTGTTCCCCAGTCCCACCCAGGACTGCCCTGCTCCGCTGAGCACACCGGTGCAGACACTGCCCGATGGAACACTGCCTGGGTTATTCACCCAGAGCAAACTCACTTGCGCTTTTTGATTTTAATGGGCTCGTCCTCGTTCGCGTCCTCTGCAGACTCATGCTCTTCTCTGGCTGCAAGAGAATGCAGCAATACTTTAGGGCTTACACTTATGGCAGCGTGTGCTCTGACACAGGACAGCACGGTTTGCAGCCACTTTCAGAACAAAACTATTGCAATTTGGCAGCAGGACTAGCAGATCTGGGACCAACCTTGGATCTAAAATGAGAAACACCAACCTCTTATTCCCAGGGAGAAACCCTCAGGCCAAGCAGCCCCTCAGAGCACGTCCTGACCTCCCTGTGTCCTGCCTGCACTGCCCTCTGCTCTGCCCACTGTGCATTTCCCAGAACCCCAGAAACATCCCTCACCCAGAGCACCTGAACGTGCTCTGCTCTGGGCAGCTGGTGGCAGAACTGTGCTCCCCTTGATGTTCTCCAAGTCAAATCCTCTGATGGGACAGCCCATTCTGACACTGTAATTAATCTTTTCTGGCCCCCGAATTCCTCTTGCTTATAAAAGACAGTCCCTTTTTCTAGTCAGTAAGAACCGAGGGGATTTGTTCAGCTTGTTGGCATTTTGCAAAATAATTACCCTTCTTAGTATGTACTTTCAACAGACTGCTTTTTCCCCAAAGACTTTGTAAATCTGTATTTCCACCAGCCTTCTGAAATTCCAAAGATACACACATTGATCAACACGTCGTTATGCTTCTCTCACTTGTTTAGCTGTTACTGGCTTGGGAAATCAACACGAAATAAGCAATAAATCATACTCAGACTTCTTTAAAAAGCAACACATTTCCTCTTACTAAGTTTTTTTCCTTCTTCCATTCCTTTTTTGTGAGGAGGTTCTTGAATAATTTTGTCCACATCAGCCCTTCCAATGAGGTCGTCTGGTCGGTCCCACATGGACAGGCGGGTGGTAGGGTTGTAGAAGAACACCCGCTCGTCACCCGTCCACACCACACACCTGGAAATGAGACAGGCAGGAAATCTGGGATTCTCTTCATCCTCATTCATTCCCTACACCCGTTACCATGCCCAGGGAACGACACCAGCGCCATGGGCACAGACAGGTGCTGGTGACACCTCAGACAGGTGCTGGTGACACCTCCTCACAGCCACCGGACATCCTACTGCTCAGCTGGGACACTCAGCTACTGCTCTTCTCTGCCAGCAGATTGGAAATTTTTACTTCAAAATTGCTTTTTATGAGGAGCTGCAGCATGCTCAGTTCTTCTCTAGAAAAACACTTCAGAGCTGCATCAGATTTTAGGACAAAACGCACCTCATCTCTTCCTGCCCCACAGAACAGGAGAAAGCCATCGTCTGGCCAGAGTTTTGTAGGTGGTGGGATGGAAGAAGCGCAGCGCTACCTACCACGGGGTGCCTGGGATGGGGGTGGTGGCCACCGGCTTGGCCTTCTGGGCTGCTTTCTCCTCCTCAGTCAGCTCTTCCTCCTTCGGCTCCTCGAGGGAAAGACAAGGTACAGGAATCAGGCAATGACAGCACGCTCATTATTTCTGATGAAGGCACTGACTTGTTGTGAAACGAGCAGATGTATTTTGAAAAAATGCTCAGGAACAGCTCGCAACTGCAGCTCCTCTGTGCTTAAAGCAGAAACCTTGGAATCTCAAAGTAACTGCTGCTCAGAAGTCTCGCCTCAGAAAAGCTCTAAGTGCTTACTAAGCTTTTGACTTCAATGAATCATAGAATCACAGAATGGTCAGAGTTGGAAGGGACCTTAGAGATCACCCAGTTCCAACCCCCCTGCCATGGGCAGGGACACCTCTCCCTAGAGCAGGTCGCTCCAAGCCCCATCCAACCTGGCCTTAAACACTTCCAGGGATGGGGCATCAACAACTTCCCTGGGCAACCTGTTCCAGTGCCTCACCACCCTCACAGGAAAGAACTTCTTCCTAAGATCTCATCTAAATCTCCCCTCTTCCAATTTAAAACCATTATCCCTCGTCCTGTCACTAGACTTCCTGACCAAGAGTCCCTCCCCAGCTCTCCTGGAGCTCCCTTCAGATCCTGGAAGGCTGCTCCAAGGTCTCCCCGGAGCCTTCTCTTCTCCAGGCTGAACAGCCCCAGCTCTCTCAGCCTGTCCTCACAGCAGAGCTGCTCCAGCCCTCTGAGCATCCTGGTGGCCCTGCGCTGGACCTGTTCCAACAGTTCCATGTCCTTTCTATGTTGAGGACTCCAGAAATGAAATCTTATTTAAACGTGTTCCTAGATCCACATGAATCCTGGAATCAAGGCCTGGCTGCAGGGGGAAGGGCGTAGTTTCTCAGAAAGAAATTTTGATTTATTCTTAAACTCCTTGAAAACAAGACACAGAGTATGACACAAGCCTAAAATCTGCACCAACCTTTGTGGCATCAACCACCAAACGAGCACCTACGGCAGAGGGCCAGAAGGCAGGCTGTGAACATCCCCCCCAGTTCCAGATCTGCTGTGACCCAGCCCAGCCCCACCCGGGAGGCAGGGCTCAAAATGCGACCCCGAGTATTTGGTTGCAAGGCTTTTACCTCCTTTATAAGTTCTTTTATAGGTTCTTCTTTTGGCTCCTCTTCTTCAGTCTCCATGGGTAAAGGCTCCTCTGAAGGCTCTTTAATTGGCTCTTTGATCTTCTCTTCCATTTTTTCTAAATACAGACAGAACTTTCCTCAGTATAATGAAGAAGCCATCACAGACCCACAACCAATAGGTTTGAATCAGAATAACTTTCCAAGCATAACAGCAAACCAAAACTTATTTTTAATTTGTTTTCGCCACTTTCTGTCTTTCTTGGGCTTTACAATGTCTGCTTACAAAGACATGGTTCTCTCACTTACCAAGACCTACCCTGGACTGGGAAATGGCACATTGTATCACACACACCCCCCAGCCAACAAGGGTCAGTAACCACCGGCCCCAGAACAGGGCGCGGGGATGTGGACAGGGGCAGGTCCTTGATTTTGTCCTCGTACTCCCAGCTGGTCAGATACAGTTTTTGACAACCTGATGTTTTGCATTTCAATGATCTTCATCCTTTCCCAGTTCACAGTCTCTAGGGTAACTGAACGTCCCCCTCGTTTCTATCTCTCCACCATGGGGATCTTCTCCAACACCCGAGCAGGTCAGGTCCTACAGCACATACAGTCCTCACTTTCATGACACGGTTACCCTGTGTCACAGGACTCGGAAGCAACTCTAGAGCCAAGCACTCACACAATACAGTGGGAAATAGCAACTACAGCGTTCCCAGTCACATGGAAACTTGCAATCAGGACCTCAGAATATTCTTAAGGGAGGGAAGGGACTAGGAATATCCTCCTGTGCATCTTCAGACACAACCATTCGTGTTGCCCCGTGTACAGCTGTGTTTGGAAAAAAGGAAGTACCTTTTTCTTTGAGTTCTTGGGGCTTTTCCCACGTTGACTCCAAAGTCCTGTTGTTATAGTAGTAAGTCTTCCCATCGGCTGTTTTGTACTCGGTCCACTCGGAGACGGCGGCTGCTCCGGCCAAGGAGGCAGGGGAGGCCGCGATGGCAACCTGGGGGTGGATCATGGGCACGATGGGGGGGGCCATGCCCGGCAGCACGCCTGCACGAGGGGAGAGCAGAGAAGAGGAGGACAGGAAACAGTAAGTGACGAGGAGCCACCCAAGAGCCAAGCCCTAGCACTTCACTGGCTTCATCTACAAATAACCAACCCAGATAAGTAAGTGCACAGACTGGTTTCAGGAGAGACCTGGGAAGCCCTGTGCTGGCCCTGCGCCTCCTGCCTGTGTTACAGTGCCCAGGGCACCAGGCAAATCAGAGCCTGTCATTTCAGTTAATGTGTCACTGCACAGCACAGAGCTTGTGGGCTTCCAGACAGTTGCTTTAGTATTTCAAAACCAAGTGCTCTATTTATTGACAAATGTTTATTGGATCTCTATAGCAAACAGTTATTTTCTAAAAAGCTGTACAATGTTTCATTATGCTGTCAGCTTAAGAGATCCTGCTACTGCTCTTGGGGAAAAAAGAAAAAGGAAAAAGGAAGAGTGACTTGGATTTGAGCCACGTAATACAGATAATACAGAGCAGAATCTGCCAAATAGTCAATCCTGACTTAAAAAAGTTAACATCAGTTCTGAGGCTTGGATTAAAAAATAATGAGGAATAAATTATTTCAGGCTGTGTGGCAATTTGTTTATCACTGCAGACTGATTGGGAAAAACATTCTATTCACATCCTAAAGCAAAATGGCAAGGAAATATCCAAAGATAAGGAAGCCAGAATGCGTCACTACCCTGTCACTGCTCTGTTCAACCCAACAAAGTGGATGTATCGAATCTACTGAATATATTTTGAAATCCAAGTTCTAGCAAAACAAATTGGATAGGACTAGAACTACGAGATCATCATTTTGAGCCTTTAACGTTACATGGAAACATCTGTCTGTTTATCTAACGGAAAAGCACACATTAACAGTGCCAGAAAGTATTCTCAGGGACTTTTCTTAAATGCACCATCTGAACAATGGCAAGTTACACCAGGACACACACACACACCAACATGCGAGCACAGCCATGTCACTGTACACGTGGAGTAGGAGAAACACGATCCCACACACACGAAACTGGTAACTAAGAGGTATGGGCATGGAGAGGCACAGTCACCACACAACTCGATGGTCACAGAAACTCTGCTGGAGTTTTGGTACAGAACAAGCTAACGCTAACAGTTATCTGGGAGAGTTATTGCCTGGCCAAATACGATATTTGCATTTATACTGTCTTGGAAAAGAAAGAAGAGATACTCATTCAGCTGGGGAAGCAAATCAATAAATAAAAGAGAACACCAACATTCACTGCCATGCCAACTTACAGACAAAACGAACTAGGATGGGTTTGAAAATTACCGGTCTTGGTGGTAGCGACTGTCTTTACATACGGGCAGCTGACTATTTGCATCATTGCTACACCTGCAAAAGGGACAAGCAAGCACGTTGGAAAGCTGCCATGGCACGTCAGCTACCACTGGGCTCTGGCCACGGGTGCCCTGCGCCAATTGGTGCCACCTCCAGCCGGGCCAGGGAAAAGCCTCGGCAAGGAAATGGGAATTGGGCTTTGCTCCAACATTTTAAGCCAGATCAAAAATAAAACTAACTTTAAGCTGCAGCAACAGTTTCCGCCTTCATTAAACCAGCTGTTTAGCAAATTGTTGGGAGGTTGTTAAAAAGCCAAAAAACAAAAGGTATGTCAGTGAGACTCAGGGGTTTAAGTTCATCGAAGGGGGACTCGGTTCTCCTCGTGGGGCAGGACCGTGGGAAAATGCTCTGCTGGTGGCAATGGCTCCCAGTGACAGCCCCCACCGGGGCACGTCCCCAGGGGAGCAGCAGAACACGAGCCAAGAGCTCTCTGCAGTTCTGAGTGCTGCTGGGCCTGGGGAGCTCCAGGAAGGGCTGAGGCCAGACTGGCCAGGAGCGGGGCGGTGAGAGCCCAGTCCCATCCCAGGGAAAGCCAGGGTTACTGGGGCACTACGGGAAGGCTGGAGGTGCAAGGAGGTGAGGGGAAGGAAATAAAAGCAAGGAAGGTGCAAGCAGAGGTACAGGAAGCTGCACCAGCTCAGCGGCAGCAAACGTTCTTTTATTTTTCATTATCAAGAATGTCACGAGCTGGCAAACACTCTAAAATTGGCATCACCAGCCTCACACAGGCAGCACCAGGCACTGCCCACCCCTCAGAGCACTAAGGAACGAGCTGGCTGCAGAGGGAGGTGTCCAATCCTCTTTGATTAGACACGAAATTCAGTAGGAAATCAGACAGGGGCAAGGGAACGCATTTCGAAAAGCTTCCTGTTAGGGCACGGCAGGAAACCAGAAGTTTTCTCTCTGCCCGTCCAGTCCGGACACTCGGAAACTCCCCCTGAAACGGGTTCAGCTCCGTCACCTGAGGTGGAAACCCTCCAGCACAAAGTGAAATTAAACCCCTGTGTTTATAATCAAATAATCTCTGTTTTCCTCCACAAGAGATCTAGTATGGAAAGCATACAAAAATACTGCCGATTTATTTTAAAAAAATATTTGTGAGAACGCAGAATTGTAATGTTCTTTAATAATAATTTCAGTGAAAGAATCCAAAACTAACTTTATAAAAAAAAAGTATGAATTGAGACACAAGAACATTGACTGGAACAGCACTGAACGAAGTGTTTGCCTAAATTTGGGGGGGTCACGTTACGGACTTGAAAATGAATCTGAAAATTCGTTTTGTTAAGGAAGTTCCAGCATGTCCTAGAACGGGGTCAGTGTCGATAACGGCATCTGCGGGATGGCTGGGAGCAGAGGGACTGCAGCGCAGAGAGCACACAGCAACACCCGGGCTGAGCCCTCTGCCAAGCCCCTTCCCAAACACACAGCTGACTTGTAACGTAGGAATTGAGAGAAAGCAGACTTACTTTTTAAGATCTGAGATTAGGAGATCTGGCTAATCAATCCTTCCACTGCTCTGTTTTCACTACAGCACAGAACAGAGCTTAGCTCTGCTCTCACAGCACTGCCCTGGCCCTGCGCTGACAGCCCCCGACACCTGCGGGGAACCTCCTGAGCCTTCCAGATGCCACCTTCTGCTGCCAGGAAGCCATTCTTTACTTTCTTCTTTACTTTCTCTTGACTTGACTTCTCTTTACTTTCTTGTTACCGTATTTTAAAGGTCTCCTGTTCTCTTACAGCATTTATAAACCACTACACCCAACTCCAGCCAGAACCAGCTGAAAGCAGCACACTGATTTTGTTCTGTAACCCAGCAGAACGACAAACCAGCTGGTCAGGGGCAGCACACACACCCCTGCTCGGCGTCCTTCCTACGCCCAGGGGCTCCCACCCAAAGGCTCACGGCACTGGGACACCAGAAGAGGCTGGATCTAAGAGTGACTACTAGGACAGTTCTGAAAAAAAGTAATTTTCAAAAACGAATTTAAGAAGGGGGAAAAAAAAATAAACCAATGTTCTTGCTCTGCCTTTCCTTCTGCATTGCACTGCTCGCAGCACCTGGACTGAGAGCTCAGGAGAAGAGCCCAAGCACAGCCAGTGTGCCCACCTGCACTGCAGCCCTCAGGAAGCTGCTCAGAGCTGCTGCTGTGTGATTCCTCATCAGGAGCTACCTCGTGCCCGACACAGCTGCACTCTCACACTGTCTCTGCAGCAGAAACCATCAGCTCTGGGCATGGATTTAGCAACCCCACACACCCAGAACACGGGAACCCTTGGTACCAGGGGAGGAGCTCACCCGTGTCCACCAAACCACAACCAGGCACTTCAGCAACCGGTGGCCTTGGCAACCTCTCAGAGAGCCTCCACAGCAAACCACGGCAGGCCAACACCCCCCGGCCTACAGTGACCTCCTTAAGCATCACATTATTTTATAAAACTTCAGAAAATATGATTTACCTAAGAACCAGCAGGCTGCCACCTAACATCTCTTCTCAATGGTCTTTACACCTAAAGCCTCCAAATAACACTGCAGCATCTCGAATGCCTTCAGTGTGGTCCTCACCCTGAACCCCAACCAAGAGAGCTGGGAACACCCCTCATCCCTCAGGGGGAACGGTCGGTTTTCCTGCTTATACAGCTATTATTTTCTTCTAATTTATTTCAGCTATAATCCATGTCCTAATAAATATTTATGCACAAGACTTAAGGTCTGAATGGAGCCAGCAGTTTGAATCCCAGCGACCCTGCGGCTGGTGCAGTGCCGCAGTGCTCTGCCCAGGAGCTCCCTTTTGGTGGTTGTAAACAGGATGACAAACAGCCACGTGCCGTGGGATTGAGAAGCGTTCACTGCAATTCTTATCTTTTCCTACCATCTAAAAGAAAAAGGTTTACATGTTTAAATGCAGCTGTTCCTGGTATGTTTATCAAAGAACTAGAAGTCAAAAAATTTTGTGTTTCTTTAAATTAAAAAGTCTGTCTGCTAACCCTGAATTCTGTCAGAAATACTCTGAGTGGAGAGGATTCAGGCAAGTTCCGTACACAGTGGACACATGAGTGCAAACAAATCGACAACATGGACATGTAGCAGACAAGACAATCACAGTTTGCCAATTTACCTGGAAGTGGAATAGGCATGCCGGGAAGGGGGACACGGAATGGAGGTACCATTACTGGCGGAAAAGCAGGAATTGCCGCAGTTGGCTGAGGCACTGCGTGAGGAACGGCAGGAGGCAGTGTCTGGGGCACTGCCTGGGGCACAGGCTGCACAGGCGGAGCAGAAGGAGCAGAGGTTGAGACACTGACTGATGGGGTGGCAACTGAAACACCCGAACTCGGGGTCTGGTCTTGTGTGGTAGGTGCTGATAAAAGAACACAAAGAACACCTTGTATCTTAGACACCGCCGTACACTCGCTGCAAACACACTGGCTCTCTGCTTCCCCACACACATCACATAAGCAGCTACGCTTAGATAGAACCAGTAGGAAGACACCCTTGGGCCAGAAAACCATGGCCTTCTCTGTAACCTTAAGTATTTGCAAAGAAAGTCCATTTCAGAATTTACTCTGTCCAGTTCTTTACACCTGACACGTCTCTGCAGCAGGGGCGAGGGTGCATGGAAGGGCAGACACAGCCTCCGTACCCCTGCTCAGGGAACAGGAAGGGAACATGACAGAGTTTCAAATGCAAAAAGGTTGTTCGTACGTTAAATGAAGTCGGGTTCTGCTCCTTGGCAGTGACAGCAGCCACGTGTGCGTGACAGCACTGGCCAAAGCCACGCTTGTTAAGCCAGGATCCAAGAATAAAACATGTCAATTAAAAAAAAAACGATGAACAAGCAAGGAAAAAGTAAGTACTTTGGTTCAGAAGCTGCAAGCACTTTCTTGGTCTTCAGTGCCTCCCAGTGGGAACATCCTCCCCTAGCATTCACCTGCAGAATCCTCACGGGAGGACTGAAGCCAGTGTTTAATCAGCAGTGCTGCCCACCACAGCGCTGGCAGACGGGAACTGATTAAGCCCCTGGACCAGCCTTGCACCCTGCCACTGCACCCTGTGGCGGAGGGGAGCAGAAACTGCTGCAAAAATGGGCTGATTTAAAAAAAAAGAGAAACCACACCAATCCATGACCATATCTTATATGGGCATATTGTGCATTTTCAGTATTTAACAACTACCAGGAGCATTCCCAACAGCATACCAGTATCAGCATATTTAAATAAAGATTTTTGATCTGTTGAGTGTTTCAGAAAGGGTGAAGGTTCCTGGCACTGCCTAACACTTGGGGAAACAGAGCAGTCAGTCAGTATGCGATCTGTTTAAAGGTCTCAGTCAAATCAGAACCAGACAAGAAGGAAGCTCAGCCAGAAGTCCCAGGTTGTTTTTTTTAACAGGTCAAGTCCGAGAGTTATAAAAGTATTTCAGACAATAAAATTTTACCTGGGCACAGACACCAACAGTAACAGCTCTTGAAAGCAAAGACAAAGTTTAGCAGGTAGAACAGGCAGGAGTGGGACAGGCTCCCGGTGCTGGGTATTAGGAAATGCTGTGTGAGAGGAGGTGCATAAGTGCTATTCCAAGAGCAGGATCAGCTCTCGAGAGCCTGGCATCAGGCCAGGAGCTAACGTTCACCTCCTACCGGTTCCTGTTACTCAGCAAAACACTTGGAGTAGACCAGATTCCAACAAACAGCTGGACGCAGCACTGTCACCTCTCACATCTCACAGAAGCCCTAGAACGCTTTGAGCAACACCAGTTACCTGCCGCTCCGATGACCTGTCCTCCCTCCAGCCTTAACTGACAGCATAACTTGAGGGTTACCCAAATTTGCCTCCTTTCCACAGACAGGTCTCTCGGGTCTGGGTTAAACACTGAGCTCAGCCTGACCTGTCTCACCTGCTCCAGGACAAGGACACAGTAACTGCAGGAGGTTTCACTGTACCCTACAGCTGGGGCTGGAACCGCTCCGTGGCGGCTCCTCTCCTGCAGCCTCTCTGCCCTGTGATGGCGAGAGACACTGCAGCAAGGACTCCCCTCCAGCAGAACCGCCGTGCTCTCGGCAGCCCTGCTCCAGGGCAGTGACACGAGCCTGCCCTCCTGCTGGGGGTCTCACTGCCCGGCTGCTGGAGACACTGGTGTGCAAAGAGCACAGCAGTTCCAGCTCTGCAGGTGCACCAGAGGCACTGCCCAGGCTTGATATAAATCACACTGTGTGTATCACATGCAGACACTGTGTACAGACACTCCTCACGTGCACGCCGCATAGATTCAGTGCCCTTTTCCTGAGACTCCTTCCAAGCAGAGGTTACAGCAGGAACCCTCAGACTGCTATTTGAAGTCATGAGCAAACAATAATGGCTCTAAGGACTTCCCTTTTCCTCTTGTGTGCAACTCCAGCAAATGGGAATTTACAAGGTTTGGTCAGAAGGGTAACACTACCCGAAGGAATACACCAGGAGCAGCTCGAGTCTGCAACCAACAGCCCGGGCAGCCCAGGAGCAGCTCCTGCAGATCCAGGCTCCTGGAGCAACAAATGCCACTTTGGAAACAAAGAAGAAACGGATGCAACTATCATTCCTACCTCAGATCGCTTATCTTCTGGGACGCTTTTAAAAACTATTTAGGTTTATCTATAGTCAAACAGAAATGGATGCATAAGAGCCTTGAGACAATGTGGTAACAGCAGAAAAAAGTACACAAAAACCTAAAGAAGGGGGGCTGCACATGGACCAGGTGTGACTCTCCTGAAGCAGCTCGTTCAGACCTGGGGAAGGTTCGCATGCAGGGTCTTCTGCACTAAACACTGCACTTGAAACTCATACTCTGCTCTACTTTTCAACAACTTCCTCCTGGACACCAAGTGTTTGCTGCAGTAACTCCCTGGAGCACCTCCCCGCCAGGGCAGAGCTGGAGGAAAGCTGCGGTACTCACTGGAGATGGTCTGGGAGCCCGAGGTGGCTGTGGTGGTGGTGGAGGTGGTGGAGGACTGAGTGCTGGAGGAGGTGGATGGAGAGGCTGCGGAGGCAGGGCTGGTGGTGGTGGGGGTGGAGGCACCGACGGCCTGTGCCTGCGCCTGTGCCTGCGCCGCCAGCATCGGCGTCAGCTCCGACTGCTGGATGACCTTCACCCCGTCAGGCTTGCTCCACGCCGACTCACGCGTGCGTGCGTTGTAGAAATAGACCTACGGGCCCAGAACATCACTGTCAAACACCCGCTCAGCTGGAGGAGGAGCACCTGGACATGCTCCAGCTCCTCCTGGCTTAACAAAGGGTAGACGAGCACAGGACTGCACCCCTGTGCCAGCCTGCGTGTGACAACACGCTCACAACAGTGACACCACTGCTGTGCTGTTCCTGGCAGCCAGCTCACCTTGCCATCTGGAGTTTTGTTTTCTACCCAGATCTCCTCAGCTGGGGGCATCGCTGGGGTCCCAGGGGCAGTGACAGGTGGCATTCCTGGAGGGAACATCATACCAGGAGGTGGTGGCATGCTACCCATGGGAGGAGGCATAAATGGTGGTCTCTAAAGGCATATAATAACAATAACAACCATGATGATGACAATAATAATAACATTATTAAAAATTTCAAGCAGAGTTTTCCTTTATTAGAACAGCAGACAGTGCAACTACAGCAGGGTTAACTCTATCCATCCCAAGAGCTTCGGGAACCCCAGCACTGCCAGCTCAGGGCACAGCTGTGACAGAGGGGCTGCTGTCAGCGAGTCACTGCCAAGACACCCACAGGAATGCAAAGCATCAGAACCTAAGTAGCATGAGAATAAACCGGGTGAGAGAAAAGTCCTCTCCTGAAGAGGCAAAAACACCCCAACGCAGTAACCTGTCCTGAGTAACTGCCACTCAGACACCCCCAGCTGTGCATCAAATACACCCCCAAACAGTTACACAATGATCTTCCTGGGGAAGAAATATTGTAAAAGTCACCAGCAAGCACCCAGTTTACTGCCTGTTCTCCAGTTCCAGGTACACTGGGGTCTTTTATTCCACTTGTTTATTTGGACTGTTCTGAAGTTCCCTGTGCATGCCGGGTACAGCCAATACCTCCCTATGTAACAGGCAGTCAACAGAATCCAGCAGGTTCTTTAACTCACTCTGCACACACCTACAGCTGACCTCATTGCCTCCATCACCCAGCCCACTGAGCTTGTTGTGCACAAGGCTCCCTCTGCACAAAGGCAGCGCCAGGAGAGCTCCTGGTGAAACTCTTCCAGCTCCAGGCTCCCAACCCCAGAGCGAGAGGAGGGATGGAGGCAGCCGGGCTGTGAGGGCAGGGTGTGTGCGGGAAACCCAGCCCCGCGGGAACAACAACAAACGCTGTTAAGGTAACCAGAGCCTCTTTCCTTCCTCCTTTCCTCTCCACAGCTCCTCCACCCGGCCGTGAGATGATCTTTCTCTTTACCACTCTACAATCTGTAAGAAAAACCCAGCAGAGCTCACTTTTCACCTGCTGTTGCTGCCTCCCAGAAATAAAATAAAATAAAAAATACAAAAACCTGGGGGCAGTTGGAGCTGCGTGGGAGAGCGGCGGGGATGCCAGGGTCCAGAA
>VXBW01005304.1:5320-28797 GCA_013400375.1 Thinocorus orbignyianus
GGGGGGTTGCAGCATCTCTCTACCTGCTTCCAAGGAAGCCCAAATCCGCCAGTTTGCCCAGTGTCAACCCTGCGAAGTCCAAAGCATAAGCACAACTTCTGGTTGCCCAAAGAAGGACACCCACCTCTTACAAAAGCTGCAGACACGACTTTTCCCTCCCAACCCCTTTGAGCCCATATTTCAGGAGCAGGGACAGCCCTGTGACCGAGCTCAGAAGGGGGGACTGTGGCAGTGCCCGGGGGTGCAGCCAGCCAAAAGGCACCCCGAATGCTGCAGAAAAGCTTTTTGGTCTGGGCTCTGTAAGAGGTCGTGCTTTGCCTTTGCTGGACACGGCCCCTGGGCTCCCCAGGGAGGAACAGCTTCCCAGGGAAGGCTCTTCCCAAGGGATATGGTGGCAGAACCCGCTCTCTGCACCTGTAGGTTTTGCTTTCCTACCTCGTAGATGTTTCTCCTCCTTTTATTTTGTTGCAATGATGTCTCTCTACCCAATATTACTTTGCATATATATTTTTTTTGCCTTTCTGAATAGATGGCCCATCTTTTTTCTTCCTATATTTTCTCTTCCTGAAAAAAAACCACCCAAGCCAACCACGGGGTAACAGATTGGTCTGCTTTGGGTGGTGGGAAACTGAAAACAGACACAACCTTTTGGCTTAGAGGATATCCTCTATCCTCTGAGGCCGGGAGGGCTCATTTGCTGCTACAGCTCATACTTCAGCCAGGGTTTAGCTTATCCACAAGAATCTGGATTTTCTTTGTGGATCAGGATCACCTTCCATGGTGCTTTTCTACTTTCAGTGCTTATTGCTGAGCTTTGAAAACACACCCTGATCTCTTTATCCTTCCAGCATCATACTGCTTTAGGGGTAATTTCTTATACCACCGGACGCTAGATGAATGAATTGCCATTTAAAGGATAATTTTACAAGAACAGAGCCCACTGCCCCCCCCTACCCCTCTATTTTTCACCTTCTGCCAGGAGAAATAGTAAAGAGAAAAGCTAGACCAGAGTTGAAAGACGCCTTAAGAGGCAGTAACTGGAGTAGTAGGGTGTTAAGTGCTAACTCAGCCCCTTCCACCACTTCCTCGCCGTGCCAGGCTCCAGCAGGAGACACCGAGGTGATATAAACCCTGGGAAGATCCAGCACACATCCTTGTCTTGCTCTTGAGCTGGATGTCATTTCTCGTTAGGACACGGGGCGGGCGCGGGAGCTGTTACACAATTCGAGTGGTGTTTGTCCCGAGAGGCTGTTTCTCTTCCTAACAAGTACGGGGTTGGAGTGAAATACTGTTTGACCTTTCTCGGAAGATTTATCTCCGCTCACTGACCTAGATTTTTGTAGATTTTATGGATTCGCTGTGAAAGTTGTCTCAAATTGCAGTAAAATGCTCTTTGCCATGGGCTGCTGCCACTTAAAAAAAAAAAAAAGGAAAAGGTCTTTTTGTATTTTTTTTTTCTAGGGGTAACCATACATACACAGGGTCGTAGCTGTTTTGTGTGTGTGTGAGAGAAACAGGACCAGCTTGATGAAATCAAAGTGAAGTGCAGGGACTTTCCCTTAGGAAAGGCTTTACTTTTCCTAAGCCAGACCCAGACAAAGGGAGAGGTGATGGGGGGAAAGAGGGGACATCTAAAAAGGGCTCTCATTTGTGCTGTGAATAAGAAGAAAAAAACAAGTGGATCCTATACTGCCCATGTGTATGAAAAACCTTAATCAGGGACCATAAAGAATATTGGTCTTAGACTTTAAGGAAAAAAACATTGGCTTTTCTCTGTTCCCTTCTTGCCTCTCTGTAATTATGAATCGGAGGAGAAAGATCTCATTGTTCCTTGTAGGAACGGAGGGCAGCAGAAACGGAGAGAACTGCTGAGCCCCCTCTTTTAGAGGCTACTCAATCGCTCCTTTCTGTTCTTGAATTTCTTACAGCTATCAGATTTGGAATGCTTTATGGCAAAGACTTTGCGCTTGCCTTCTCTTGCTAAAAACTGGGAGAGGGTGAGAAGGAAAAAAAAAGAAAAATCTCTGAAAATGTATTTGGCTAATCATCAAAATTCATGAAAAATTAATCCAATTTCTCCAAGCCTAATTATTTTGTAGACACACCCAAGGGAAAGCTGTGACTAGGGCCTAACAACACATTAAAAGCACCTTTAAATAATTAAAGAGCGGTATAGATGTGTATTGTTTCCTGCATTTTGCAAAATAGTCATGAAACTACTCCCTGAACCACTACACTACTCAGAGCAGGACTCGAGTCCCTCTTTAAGCATCCCTCATCTGCTTTTATGATTCTTGATATGATTATTCTTATCAGTCTGAGCCTCACAGAGCTTTTGTATAAGGCCTGGGCTCTTTGTTTTTTATGCTGGCCCATTCCCAGCTGTAGGAACTAAGGGTCCAGCCATCCTGCTCCAAGCCTCTCTCTCGTTATGTAGCCTATTAATTGCTCCAGCCAGACCACTGCATCCCCTGTCCATTACAACAGCCCATCTCCTCCCCACCCTGCCCTCGGTTCTCCATTACCTGAAAGGGTAATGCATCCTGGAGACAGAAAAAGCAATCTCAGCCTTGCAAGGATGGGGCCTATTAACGAGCTAAATGCTCGTTTAGATGCTTCCAGGAAGATGGGCTGGGCTTACGTGGGAGCAGGAGATGGGGAATTGCTCTTGCTGGCTTTTCCCACTGGGTTTGCTGGGTGTACTGGGGCAATTTCAAGCCTGCTCGAAGCACTGGTTTGCTGGGTGCTGCTCTGCCCTGCAGTGGGGATGGTGACAGCCCCTCGTCTGCTTTCAGGGACTGGGGGGAAATAATTTTCCCCATCCCACAAATGCCAGATGCTGGCTCCTGTATCTAAACTTGAGGCAACTGTTGTCACAGCCCTTGAGTGCACCTTCACATTGGGAACACACAAAAAAAGAAACTCTGCCCTCCGTCACCCCTGTCCCCTCTTTTGCTGCCAGGAGCAGTGATCTGTCACCTCTTAATTAGCCCTGACAGAGTGGGCACCCTGATTACCCCGTGCAGGCTGCTCCCCTGTCGTGGGGTGCCCTTTTCTTTGGGGCACACCAGAGCTCTCTGATCTCTGTCAAAAGCCACCTTTACCTCCCCCAGCCCGAACCCGTTCTCATTAGGGGATGGATTTCAAAGCCTAGCAAATGCCCCTTATCTTCTCTCCCCCAAATCTCCCAGCTGAGCTTTTGTCCCGCGTACGGTTCATATTCATACGGTTCATATTCAGACACAAATGAGGCTGTAGCTTTGAATCCTGGGGCAGCTTAGGGCTAAATCCAACCCCCTCTGGCTTCAGGAACCCTGGTCGGTCGCCTTCCCACCACCCGCTTCTGCCCCCAGACACTCTCTCCACCCTCCCCTCTCTGAATTACTGCTTTCTGGACTCACCCTATCCCATTTTTACCCATTCCCAGACCTGCCAGCATCGTTTTTATCCCAGGTGTTGACACCCACCCCTCCTTGATCTCACTAGGGACCTGCTTGGGAGCTGAGCCCATGTTCCCCTGATGCAGCGTGATGGCCCTGCTCCCAGGGATTGCTTCCACTAAAGCCCTGGGGCCAATCCTGCCTGGCATCAGCATCACCCCGAGCCCAGCAGTGGGGCTCAGACCGATGCCAAGCTGTTTTGGGAGGGTCTTTGGCACCGCAGCTTCACCTGCGTGCCCATGTCATACAGGGAGATGGTGCCCTACACGAGGGATAGCAAAGCTTTGCCTTATCACAGATAATCTCTTCCCATCGAGGGTCCAGAGGAGCATTAAAGCTGAATCCCTCCTTCTGCTCAAGCCATCAAGTGATGCAGCCAGTCCTCAAAGGTGCTGTGGGGGATGCAGATACGTGTAACAGGGGCTTCTATGGGTTTTCCACCAGCTCCTCCCTTTCAGCAAGTTATCCTGTGCCTTGTTTGCGCTAATTTTCCCTTAAAGGGGAGCCAGGGATTCACAGGGGAAATGCTGAGATGGCATTAGCTGATGATGAGTGTCCATGGCTCCGTTTGAGTGTGTGCATTGCAAACCTATCGAGGAGCTGCAGCTCCATCAGGTTAATGGTGACATTAACCTAGTGACACTGATCTCTTAACCTTCCCAAAAAACCCTGCTATGAATCAGCAAAGATGGATGTCAATACTTCTCAACCCAAGATGGGTTTTGGTACCTTATAGAATTGTCCAGGTCAGAAGGGACCTTTCAGGTCATCGCGTCCAACCATCAACCCAACACTCACAAACCCCAACACTAACCCATGTCCCTCAGCGCCACATCTACCCGGCTTTTAAATACCTCCAGAGATGACAATTCCACCACTTCCCTGGGCAGCCTGTTCCAATGCTTGACAACCCTTTGGGTGTAGAAATTTTTCCTGTTATCCACCCTAAACTTCCCCTGGAGCAAAGCCCTCGATCGGTAACACCTATTGCGGTGGCTGCGTCGGGTCAGAGAGGACTTTGCTTCACTACAGACACCCGAGGACAAAGCCGTGCCATTTCCCAGCCAGGCTGGGTCCCCTCCTTGTCACCAACCCTCCCTGGTGCCCCCCAGCCCGGCCGTGGGGCAGCCAGTGGGTTGGCATGGGGAGGGAGGGGGGTGTTTGTGCTTTATTTTGGGTGGCTGTGCTGCTGCATGGGGCTGGCTGTGATGCTGCTGTGGTGCCACCACCGAGAGGACCCGCGGCTCCTCCGGGCACACCTTGGGGTGGGCTGGGGTTTTGGGGATGTGCTGGTAACTGGGGTTTTATTTCAGCCATGGTTGGGTTGGGGGAGATGATGGACTGAGTGACCTACTGCTCTTCTCTGCTTTTGGAGCGCTGGGAGGGTTGTTTTATGGGGTTGGTCCTCCTTGGGGATGGACTTGGTGAAAGAGAAAGCCCTGGCTTGGTTCTTTTAAAGTACTTTCCTAGAGCTATTTTGGTTTATGGGTGATATTTAGAATAGAGGGTTTCATCTGCCTGACGAAGGGATTTGTAATCCCTTCCTCTGCAGTAAAAGTAAATATAATTTAATGCAAGCACCACGGGGCAAATCTCTGCTCATTTACTTTAGGTGGTTTAAGCAGCATTTCAGCTGCATTTGCTGCTGGCAGGTTTTCAGCCAATGCACCCCCTTTTGCTGGTGTTCAGGACACCCCCCCCCAGCCACATGGAAAGCACACATTGACCCCTTTGCTCTGGAAACACAGGAGCAGAGGTGGGGTGTGGATGGGGGGTGGTGTGGGTGCTATTTAGAAACCAAATTGCTCAGACTTGGGCAGATTGGGGTTTGCCAACTTTTTTGGATGTAATTTAAATGTAAAATGGTGAGAGGCAGCGATGGCCAAAGTACCATCCATTGCTTGCTGAGGAGCTAAAATCCACATTGATGCTAAAGCCTGCAGCATCAGTAGGGGGAAGGAAGTAGCCAAGAAGCTGCAGGCTCAGCTGGCAGCTCAAAAATGCCGGAGGTGTAGTCCAGGGGCTGTTGAATTCATGGAATTGTGGCTTGCCCAGCCCACGACAAATGGGATTATTACGTTTTCTGAAGAGATAAAGCCTGTTCCTTATTTCAGGGAGCCCTGAGTGCTCTCAGTGTGGTTCTGCACAGGGTGAGGGGTGATGGGGTGAGGACAATCTATCCTCAGCATCCCCCAAACACCCCTCACTCTCCTCCCTCCATGCCCTCCAGGGCATTTAAACCCACAACAGTGGGGGGACAGCGGTGACAGAGCAAAGGCAGAGGAGAAGCAGGTCCTTCAGCCCTGGGGGAGGGATCAAGCCGTGGGTGTAGGAGCAGCTTGGGATGGGGGGCAGCTCCTCCTTGCCCCCAGCATCTCTCTCCCTGTCCCTTGGCCGGGCATGTGGCTGTCCCCGCATGTGGATGGGGATGGGAAAAACGGTTCCGCCTCGTGTTTCCCGCTGCCGTTTGGCTGCTTCTCACCCCTGGTCCCCCCGCCGCTGCGTGCCTGCGCCTCCAACCCTCGGGAATGGCGAGTGTGAGCCCCCAGGAGACCACCCCCACCTCTAAAAAGCCAGTATTTCCCTCTCCCAGCTGCAACTGGGCTGCCTCCAACTACAATCGATCTAACCAGTACTACAACCGCCCCAACTACTACCACCACCACCACCACCGACACCACAACTACCACCACAACAGCTACCACCACAACAACTACTGATACAACAACTACCACAACTACCGACACAACAACTACCACCACTACCACCACCACCACAGCTGCCACCACCGTCGCAAGCGCTACAGCAGCTACAGAGAGGGCTCCGGCAGCCACCACAAAGCAGGAGTTGGGTACTGAGCTTTCCTTTTCCTCTAAAACCCCCTTCTAAACCCTACTGGGACCTTCCCCACATCTTGATCGTATCCCAGAGGTAGAATTTAAGACATCCCACACTCTGGGAATGGCTTTGATGAGGAGCCAGAGGTGGCACAGGCTCAAGAATTGAGGTGCATGAGTGATTCCCAGGATTTTGGGGGGTCCCTGTGCCACCCTCCTGGTCTCAGGGATAACACAGCCCTCCCTGAATTAGCATCAGTGTTTGGGAAGGAGGTGGAAGACCCCTACAAAAGCCCTGGAAAATATTATCTTGTATCTTATTGCTGTTAAAAAAGGGGTTCTGTTGCTATTATAGAAGACGTCACTTCAAATTTAGCACATCAGCTGTGAGCTAAGGGACCTGTCAGCATTTATAGGAGTCTTTTGGTTTATGCCACTGCTCTTTGCGATGTAACCGAGCCATAGCCCACAAGGAGAGCTGGGGAAGGTGTGGGCCAGGTATTTATCAGGTCAAGATAAACTTCTCGTGCGCTCAGCTAGAACGGGGAGGTCAAACTCTGCTTTGGTGGAGGCTTGTTCTCCACTGTGTGTGCTTTACTGATAGAGACAAGAGAGCTATCTCGCTGAGCCTGACTTTTAAAAATGATTCTATAACCATACTGACAGTTGATAAATAATTATGGATAGTTATATTAAGGTTATTAAATAATAAATCAGACTAGCAGCAAAAGGGAATACAATCAAAATAATTCAGTCGCGTAGCTGGACTGGATACACCCAAAAATGCAAGTGCAAAAGATACAGAAAATCTTGTTACCTCTTTATAACTAGGGGAAGGAGATGATAGTAAAGAATATTGCAGCTGGCACCCAGTGAATTCAAGGAATTTGATTAAAGCAGTTCAGACCTCTTTCTTTACATTCTTGCATAACTTCAGCTCAGACTGGTTAAAAAAACCCACCAGAAGCAAGTACTGGGAGGAGCAGCCTCCACCCTGATGCTCCGCAGTGGAACAGATTTGCCAATAGATTCCCTTACTAAAGATGCAGAGATGGAGCAGGAAAGGTGAATTTCTGTTCCAGCTCGTAGCTGGAAACACACATATACGCCCCCACACATCCATCCAGAGAAGCTTTGAGCCGGGCAGGGAAAGGGAATGCAGACAGGGAGCATTTTAAATGCTTAAAAACCAGTGCAAGAAATACAGATGCAGGTTCCTCATCACCTACAAGGTCTTAGTGCCGAAGCCAGGTTGCTCCCACAATGCAGTCACCGTTAAGTGTGACAAGGTGGGAAAACATTTCTAATTGAAGTTAGGTGATCAAGTGGTGAGGCACGGAGCAGGGAGAGGCGATGGGAGGAAAAGAGGAGGTGGAAGAGGAACGGTGCGTGTCCCCAACCGCCCTGGGGACAGGAGGGAAGAGGCTGAGCCGTAATGCGGGCAGACAGGGCAGCACAGGTTGTACTCGCGCGAGGGATTCTAGGTCACGTCCCCAACTCCACAGCATCGGGTCTTTGCAGCTTCCTAAGAGTCACAGAGTTGGCCCCATCCCAGCCACCACAGTCATTAACCCGTATTTTTGTCAACCCAAAACCTGACCTGCACCCTGAAGTAAATAGCAATAGCGATAAAACCGAGGTGGAATTTACCTGACGTCACTTGAACGCCCGCTAAACCAGCGGATTAGCTCTACTTCACTAGGAATGAGGTTCATCCGCTCTCCAAAGCAACGTCGACAATCCTTAACTTCAAAATCAGAAACGAGTGACTTCATTGCCCCACTGGCTGTCTCTAGACCCAGTAACGTGACAATATTCTCTCCCAGTCTCTCCATCTCGGCTGTGGCAGTGAGTTCCCCGTGCACTCATGCAGGCATCTCCCGCATCCGTTTGGGCACAAGTTGAGCCGGGAGATTTTCCTGCTGACCAAAAAGTGTTCAGACTCCAAAGATAAGCTGAGTGCAGTTGGACTTAAACACCAATATGCACTGAGCTTCTGCTACCAAACCGCCCCCAAAAGTTTAAAGTTAAGGTTAAAATCAAAGAATTAACTACAGGAATGATTTTGTAAGGTTTTACCAAGGCCAGATGCTAGACAAGGTCTCATTCGTGTATAATCCGAAATACTAACTCCTGTTCTAACCTGTCCACCAGCCACCAATGGATCCTTCATATGGGACATAAAAGCTATGGCTAATAGTAACTGGGCAAACATCACCTGGAGCCACAATTACTCTGCAGGAACTGACTTTGTGGTTAAGTATATCACCAGTAAGCATCAGATCGCGTGGGGACTCTATAGGGTGGTGATGCCATTAGAGATCCTGCCAGCTCCCGTGGTTGCAGCCTATTACTTGGTCTTAATTACTGTGTGCGAAACGATGCTTTATGGGCACGTGGAGGATGGGAGAGGACCAGGCAGGTCATGCTTGTGGATGCTGAGAGCACACCAGAGCTCATCCTGGTGATCCAAAGTGATCTCTTCTCCTCGCACCGACTGTCATGAGGCGTTTATGGAACACAGATGAGAAAGGCTGGTCATTTGTGAACCAGTTATTGAGCTGTATGCGGTCACAACATAAACAGCTTCTATATATATATAAAAACGAAAGGGGACACAATTTTTAAGGGAGAAAGAATGAAATTATCTAAATTGGAGAGCGGTTTTAAATGCCTTTGAAGACAGGCTTCTGGAACCTGGAGTTGGCAGAATCATCTATGACCCCAAACCTCCTGTCGTATCAGATATCATTGTCTCTTAAAGTTGTAAGGCTACGTACCTAGTCTGGAAATGCAAAGCCAGTAGCTCTGGGTTTAGTTCTTGTTTAGAAAAGATGTTCACATGTTGTTGGTTGTTGGTTTTTTTATTTTATTTTTATAGATAGGCAGTGATGACCACTGCTTATCTTTGACTTTATTTCCCAGCCATTCCAGCCATCACATCATCTGGTATGCCACTCTTAAATCAGCAGTTAAAACAAACCAACTAGGCGCAATCATTGGCAGCAAACCACTTTTGGTCAACATTGCTTTGAGAGATGACCCTGATTTCTCCTTGAAATGATTTCTAACATTCAACCAGTCCCTGGTCTCGCTCCGCAGCCTGCAGGGCCCTGGTGGGCAGTGAGGGCTGGGATAGGCTCAGCCTTTCCCTTTTTAAACTGGTTTCTATAATTCAGGATACGCATCAACTTTCCCAGCTCCCAAACTACCTGTCACCAGCCCTGTTTTGTTTTTTTTCCCAGCAAGGAAACACAAAGCGTAGGCAATACCCTTCCAGAGCCCATTGAGTCGATGCTCAAGATGGGCTGTAGCAATGGCTTGGGATGTCCTTGTTGGGATCTGGTCCCTTTCTGGTGGCTTTTGAAGCAAGCTACACACTTTTGGGCCTCAAAGCCACATCTCTCCTTCCCCATAGCACTGCTGGTCCAGGAGGTGCAAACCTCCAGAGCCACAAATCAAAGCCCCAGTCTAAGGCTTTCTTAGAACTCAAGGGTTTAATGCTCAGCATGAAGCTCATCAGCAAATGATTCCCACCACAGGGCAAAGAACATCCTTAGATATAGCCTGGGACCTCTAGGAGTGTTCCTCCTGGAGCTGAAGGGCTAGTTAGACCCCTCTCACCCCCAAAACAGCAATCTGCCAGCTGGGGTGAGCGGTTTCACAGCACATTTAATGCAACATCCAGCTCCTTCAAAGCCTCCTCAACCTACCAGCAAACCCAGTGCACAGGTACGACTCCCAAAGCGCAAAAAATTAGCTCCTTTACTGAGTCCCGTAGCACCTTCACCCAGCTGAGCGGGACCAGGCAAATTCCAGACCTTTTGTGGTAAACCCCAGATCTCCAGACCTGAGGCTGGGCAGATAAAGGGTCTTGGCAGTAGGGAGGGATGTGAATAGCTACGGGGATTTTTTCCAGTATGGCACGCAGGGATGCAGCAAACCCCACACCATATTCCTGCATCTCCCATTTCCTTCTATTCTCAGTGAGTAATAATCAGGAAGCCGTTAATAGCTCCTTGACCATCACGCTGTATTATTTCTGCTCAGTGGTCAGGGGGTAGAGTAATGCATTGCCTGCAGTGTCAACACGGTAATCTCTCCGAGCCTCCCGCGGCTGGGTTTGATGTGCGGTTTCTGTTTCTCAGGTAACAAGACAGAGAAATCTATCCCTGTTAAAGCTCAGACCCCTTCCTCTGTGCAGCTGGCGGATCTGACGCCGGGGATGATGTACAAGCTGTGGGTGTTCCCCATATGGTCTAGCCCCAGCGAACACTCGTACATAACCTTTACCACCAGCTCAGGTGAGATGGGCTTCAGCCCCGCCGCGGGGTGCGTTTCCGAGGCATGTCGCATCCATCACCGCCAACGTCATTCGCGTGGTGGCGGGAGGTGGTTTGACCATGACTGCATGGAACAACCCTCATCCACCTACCCCCCCGGGGCAGCCCCCTCGCCCCAAACCATCTCTGCCCTTATCAAAAAAAAACCCACCTCCAGCATCGCTGGGAGGTTGCACGGAGGAGGAGAGCCCCAGGAGGGGATGGGGATGCCTTTGGAGGAAAGGGTCTTGAGCGAGGGTGGAGAACGCGCTCGTATCGTCGTGTGGCTCTGCTTGAAGTCCTGCCACTGTGTGTTCACCCTTCCACGTGTGTGTTGCTACTCGTGGTGATGGTTGGCTTGGCCCCGGAGAGCGGGGATGCATCTGGTCCCAGGTTGTGGCAGATAGTGGTGGGATGCAGGCAATGGGATGCAGGTGATGGGCACGACTGACACAGGGAACGTGGTGTTTGCAGAAGAGCTGGGTCAGAGTCACGTGTAGCACATGCCTAGGGCTTTCCATCCTCCAGGTACGTTTCCTCTGGCAACTTCACATTTAATTGCCCAAGCAATTTTCCAGGCTTAGCACCCGAGTGACTTTTACAGCTTTCTAATAATTGGCTTCCTACACTGCTCACCGAATGCCAGAGAAACACCCTTATTGACTTCCCGCGGCACTCAGTCGGGGCCTTTATGCATTTATAAAACTTCACCGTTCGCCCTCAACGAGTTCCAGTAAATCAAAACAGCCGTAACTTCCTTTGTATTCACCCGGGGGTTTTGCCATAGGAATCTGTGCACAAACGCCTGTCAAAGCGCGGGGCCAAACACTCAGGCTTAAAACCCAAGGAGCAAGCAACACCGTAGCAGCCCACGTTGACAGTTGTAGTAGGTAGAGGCTGTGATTTTCAAAAAACTACAATTATTTTGCTCAGCTCCAGCCACGGCATGGAAAGCTGAAGTGCTTCCCAGGCTCTCGGCGGAGAAATGTAAAAGGAAAATGTAATTCCCAGCAAGGGAGCACTGCAGAGGGGAGGGTGAGGGGCACCAGCTCTCCCCACACCCCCTGTGCACATCTTATTTGGTGTCTAAAAAATTTGGCAAGCTGTAAAACCACCAAATAATCCTCTGGCGTGCTAAGACGACACAAGGACAGATGGCAACTGCTGGGATTTCTGCACATCTGATGCTGCCCAATGCTGAGAAATAACCAGCGAGGGCTGACCTTGGCTCTGTCCTGCCTCTGCCTCCTCAGACTGCTCCATCCCCCTGCGATACGCTCAAATCCACGGCACAGCAGCCCCTGGAACGTGCTCGGCTTTGCAGGGAGCCACGTTTTCAGAAAGGATTTATTTTCACTGGGTTTTTCCCCCCCTGGCTCCGCCGCTGTATGTGCCACCCAGCCTTGCCCCGGGAGTTTTCACGGCTTTGCTTTGGCAGGACTCGGCTCCCAGACACGCAAACTGTCTGCAGGTTTCAAGTCCCTGAGCTCCCAGCCTCTTCCCACACTGCAGTGGCTGCTTCTGACCCCAGACAAGAAACGAGCTGATTTTTCAACTCGGATTCTCTCCAGAACAGCTCCAGCTGCAATGTTCCAGCCCCAATTCCTGCTTCTGGACCTTCCCCTGACTCAGAAATCGCCACCAGCCTGACAGCCCCCACCCGTACCACGCACCGTGTCTTTTTTAATAACTATTTCCCAATTTGGACCCGTCTCTTCTCTTTTCTCGCCTTGCTTTTCACCCACTTGGGGGTCTGGGATTGGGGGAGAAGGGCAGCCCCCTCCTCAACAGACACCAAGGGGCAGGAAATCATTAGAAAGAGGGGGAAAAAAGCACAATTTCCTTGGCTGATTGATGCTGGCGGTCTCAGCATGTCTATTTGCTGTAATTGGGGGGTTCCTACTGATATTATCGCTGGTTCTAAAGGATGGGGCCACCTCGGTGCCCGTGATGGAGGTGGATGGGTGACCTGAGCCCCATCACCATGGGATGCGTGGAGCTCTGGTCATCCCTGCGTGCATAAATGCTGCAGCTCCCATTTCTTCCCCAGCTGGATACTGCTGACACGAGCGCTCGGCCCCCGCCGACAGTCATATGCCATCAGGAATGCTTTTGACCAAAGAAAAAGGGAAAAAAAACCCACCACTGTTCTTTTTTTCCCTTTTTTTCCCCCCGGTTTTGCTTTTTAATGTTTTGCAAATAGCTCTTCTAAAAGTTGCTTCAGTTTGAGCCTAGATGAATATAGACACTTAAATAAGTAGCACTCCCCCTGCCCTCCGACTTCTGATGAACTGACAGCTCAACAACCCAACAGAGAACCTTCCAGTAGCAGAGGACACCTTGAAACTACAGGGGCAGCTTAATACAAAGGGGTCTTCTAAATTTATTAATTATTTTTTTTAAATAAATCCCCAACCTACACAAACAGCAGGATGAGGATCACGTGAAGCTGGAGTTAGCGACTCTGCTTTACGGAGACAGACACAAAACTTTGCTTTCTCTTCCCGTGGTAAAACACAGGCAGCTTTGCCTCTGAGTGTAAACCATGCCTGTTAGTTAACGGGTTATCTGCCACAAAATTGTAATTAATTTTTAAAATAACCAACAAAACCCAACACAAACCCGCCACCAAGCAGCGGCTGCAGTTGCATTTCAAATCAATACCTGTTCGATTACACAGCTGCTTCCCGCTATTTCCCCTTGACGCTGGCCTTACATTAAAGCAAATCAAAACATCCCCTCTCTGACAGCCACGTACTTAATCTCCTCTCTCTGAATCCTGCAATGACAGTCACTCGTTTACTCTAAATACAAGATTGCCCTGACTATAATTTTGTCGTCATGTGTTGCTTTTTTGGGAAGGATGGCAATTACACCTCTACCTTGGCGACAGGCAGTGCCACGATCCTACTGCAACATCCCCTGGTGACTCGGTACAAAACCCTCCCTGCCCAGAAAACTCAGCCCAAAACCCACCTCTTGAGCTGCTTTGGCATTTTGTACTTTGAAGACCCCCTCCCTTCCCCCTCTTGTTTCTCCCTTAGCGTTGATTTCAATACAAACCCCATCCCATCAGGACCGCTAATACAATCTTTTTCCATTTCAAAGCTCTCCAGTAAAGCTTTCTTCCCCTTTCCTCCCCAAGCACTCAGCTAATTGAATCCAATTCTCAGCTCCACTCCATCATAATCTCATTCTCTCCATTAGAAAAAAAAAAAAGTGCATCTTCAAGGACTCTGTAGCTCAGATTATAGTAAAGGTAAATATTAGATGGGGCAGCATTAAAGGGAAAAGCAGCAAAGAGGAGCCCAGGCACCATGAGGCAGCTGCTTCCACCCCTGTTTCCCCAGGAGCTCGGTGATGCTCAAAAACCTCAGGGTGTTCAGGATCCAGCATCGTTTCTTTAGCAAATGGTGCTCTTTCTTGTCGTTCTCCTCTTTTATCTGACCTTTCTTGTCTGGTTTTGCTTGGTTTCTTGTTGGGTTTGGCTGCAATTACCTATTGAGAACGTGGCTGAGATTTCATCCTAAGGAAAGCACCTCTTGGGTTCAATTTTGAGGGAATAAGTGCGCGCTCACAGTCCTAAAACGCTGTGGGTTAGGAAAGTTTGCCAACTCAACCCCATTTTTAAAGTCGCCGTCTCTCCCACAAGAGCTTTTCCTCCAGAATACACAATCTTTTATGCTTTCTGTGTGCGAGCATCATCTTGGGTTTGGTCACTTGGGTACCACAGAAGGATGCTCTTGTCGTGTTGTCCCTGTCCGTTTCAGGCAAACCCCCAGCTAAATCCCAGCTCAATCCCATCCCGCTCAGACCTCCCGCGCTCCTGCCAGGAATCCCTCTCCCTGTTTGCACTGCAGTCTGGTTAAATTTAGTCCCCCCTGCTGCGCTGAAGGTTATTTTCTCCTCTGCTCTGTCTTGCTGAATACCAAGCGCATGTCAATGAGAGCCAGAAAATGGCATCTTGTTGCTATTTATAGGACACAGATTTGTCTGTCTGACCGTGTACGGGAGCTGCAAACTGGAAGTCAGAGTACGTGAGGGAGGACATGGCCGTTATAAGCCAGAACGTTGTTTGGGGAGGGGAAAAAACCCATACCTCCTTGATATTAACTTATTAATATTCAATAGCAGAGCTTGCCCTGGGAGAAATGACTTTCCAGCGCTAGCAGACCACCTCTCAACTACCTGGGACCCTGCTGTTGTTCCTCAAAGAGCTCTTCCCACCTCTGCATCCCCTCTCGTGCATTGGCCAAGTCTTGGTGGGCTTCCACAAGCCTCCTCTCAACCCCTCCATCCCCATGGCCACCCAAAGGCAGCAGGACCCCGGCAGCAGAGCCACCACTGTGGCTTGGGCTGGGTTGTCCCATGCAGTTTGGGTTTGTCACAGCTTGAATCTATCAATAAACCCTCTGGATCCAGCAGTGCTGCTTAGCCTCACTGGCCACCAGGGACTGGATCCAGTTGGGCACGTTTCTTTCCAACCTTCTCGCTTCCAGGGCGGTTTTTGGGGCACAGTAAATGAAAGATCAAATCTGTTACCCAGCTTCTTTTGCCATTATTTGCAACGCGCCTTTCCCACCCGTCTGTGCTAGGTTTTCCTTTATGTTGTGACCCTTCGCTCCTGCTAAAACGTTGAGTTGACCTACCACCACAAAAGAGGAGAGAAAAAGCCACAGATGCCTGTGCTACAGCCTCAGACAATCTGGTCTAAATTTCTAAACCGATGGACTCTTGTCTTTCTATCCATCTTTTTCCCCTCTCAATGGTGCTGGTCTAGTCCCTCATAGCTTCTTTTTTTCTTTCCATTTTCCTCCTAGCTTATACCAAGAACCACGTGGACATCGCAACGCAGGGCTGGTTCATCGGGCTGATGTGTGCCATAGCTCTCCTGGTCCTCATCCTCTTGATTGTCTGCTTCATTAAGAGGAGCAGAGGCGGGAAATATCCAGGTAAGAGCGTTGCACGGCACTCGTTTGCGCTCATGGTTTAAACATCTCCAGGCTTCCAGGGGCTAATCAAATTGTATTGCTCTCAGATAGATGCTTGTGATTACAAGGGCTTTTCTTTCTCTGTAGTGGGAAGGCTATTATTAGTGGGAAACATTTCAGTTAATTAAAGGTCAAGCAAGAGCTCTGCGCTGAGCAGGCTTTAGGCTGCAGAGCTGGACGCTCCTGCAATGCATGACCCAACCTCTACTCTGCATATTTGCTTGTCCTCATCTAGAAGGAGATCTTTTCTAGCAAAAAAACCCTCATTAAAAGTTTTGCAAGGCAAATATGAGGCTTCAGAAAAATATACCCATTAATACATCCTCTTCCTCTATCTGGAGAGCCCATGCCCTGGTGCCACCACAGCAGCACCTTCTCAAGCTCTTTGCAAGCTCTCCCTGGTGCTGGTTTTTTTACCAAGTCCATGAAAAGCTGTGCTTCACCCACGACACAGGCTGCTATTCCTGCCTCGTAAGCTTTTATCTTCCCTGCTGCTTTTTAACACCTGTGTTGGGGCTGTGCTTCCTTGCAGTCCGAGACAATAAAGATGAGCATCTAAATCCTGAAGACAAGAACGTAGAAGATGGCTCGTTCGACTACAGGTACGCTCCCCATCGGCATGTGTACCCCCGTCCCCCCCATCCGCCCCCGTTCCCAGCCATCACAGATCCTCACTGCTCTTCCCCTACCACGTACCCGCGGTGTCACACAGCCTCCTCAGGTATTTCTCCCACCTTCCTCCTCCTGCCTCCTTCCCCCTGCAAGTCCTCAACCAAAGGAAGCATTCCCTGGGAGGTGAGGATGCTGCCAAGGGTTCCTCCTTTCCCTGTCTCAGCCTGGAAGGATCGGTCCAGGCGGAGAGCTGGGATTCTGGCATCAGCTACCCTGGGCACAGCTCTCAGCAGGGACACAAAAACTTTAAGGACCTCCCTAAAACAGATGAAAAACACACAAAAACNCCCTACCACGTACCCGCGGTGTCACACAGCCTCCTCAGGTATTTCTCCCACCTTCCTCCTCCTGCCTCCTTCCCCCTGCAAGTCCTCAACCAAAGGAAGCATTCCCTGGGAGGTGAGGATGCTGCCAAGGGTTCCTCCTTTCCCTGTCTCAGCCTGGAAGGATCGGTCCAGGCGGAGAGCTGGGATTCTGGCATCAGCTACCCTGGGCACAGCTCTCAGCAGGGACACAAAAACTTTAAGGACCTCCCTAAAACAGATGAAAAACACACAAAAAACCCCATCCCAAACCCCTCAAAACCTCTGAAGCAGCCTGCGGATATTTGAGGTCAGTCTCTCCTACCCATAAGGGATTATCCAGGGGAGAAATGCCTGAAATTCTGTTTGGGTCAGCCCTGAAAGNTTCCTCCTTTCCCTGTCTCAGCCTGGAAGGATCGGTCCAGGCGGAGAGCTGGGATTCTGGCATCAGCTACCCTGGGCACAGCTCTCAGCAGGGACACAAAAACTTTAAGGACCTCCCTAAAACAGATGAAAAACACACAAAAAACCCCATCCCAAACCCCTCAAAACCTCTGAAGCAGCCTGCGGATATTTGAGGTCAGTCTCTCCTACCCATAAGGGATTATCCAGGGGAGAAATGCCTGAAATTCTGTTTGGGTCAGCCCTGAAAGCGTGCAAGTATAGTGATTTGGGGGGTCTGTATTCAGTATTTCACCCAAAAGGGCATCCTTGGCTGAGCAGCAGCACCCGCTTTGACTCCAGGAAAACCTCCCAGGATATTTCAGAGCAGGGTGGGAGCTCTGCCAAGCCTGCCTTCGTGCAGTGCAGCATCCACAGCTCTGCTGCTCTCCCTGGCTGCCCCTGGGGAGCAGGAGCAGGTAAGGATGTCAGGTCTCATCAGATTCCCACACCTGACAGATGACAGGGATGTATTAACAGCACCTACAGTGGGCTTTGCTTTCCTTTAAAGAATTAAAATGTACCTTTCCATCCAAGCTGGATCCAAAGCCCAATTAGGCCAGCGGGAATTTTTCTCCTGACTTCAAAACAGGGGTTAATTAAACCCCATGTCATTACCAATACTCCTAGCATGGCAAATTGAGGTAGCAAAGATAGAAAGAATTTATTTACAATTCAGCAGGGGATGTAACAAGACACACGTGTTCCGCCAAAGACTTTAGAGGCAGCAAAATGAATGTATCTGCCTTCACGTAATACATAAATGGAAGTAAAACAGCTACAGCCCTCGATATGACCACATTTATATTGTTAGTAGCTCAGTAACTCTATTTCAGTAGCGAGTCTTTCTCCAAAGGACATTGTAGAGTCCAAAGCTCCCCAGTCTTCCCATAGCACGATGCAGAACACAAGTACACCCCATCAGGAATGTTGTAGGAAGAGGTCACCATTCCTCATTGACCTAACCACCACCCCAGGACAACACCTCTCTCACCTTCCCGAGAGATTTGGGTGGCACTTCCAGTGGTGGCACTTCTACCCCGGGGAAATTCCATTAAATCCACATAGAAATCACAATTTGGGAGTGATGTTTCCTTCAGATTCCTGGCCAAGACAGAGAACAGCAGAGGAGAAATTAGCTCAGCTTGGTCCCGTTGCAGGCTTTGCCCTGGATCACACCTGTCTCACACCAGGTGTGATTTCACGAGCTCCTTGTACAGATAGGAGCCATAACCACCACTGCACAGTACACAACTAGTGTCCAAAGTTTGACCAAAACAAGCCCCCTTCATGCTCTGAGTCATGACAAGGATCCTCTTGGTTCCCAAGTTAGTGGGATGGTGTAAACACCATGTGGCGAGCCTGAAACATCTCATCATCTGCCCACACACAACCCTGTGGGCTCAGCTCCGTCACCTGCATCTCAGACAAGGTCTCCACAGCCGAGCTTCTGGCAGTACGCACTGATTTCAGAGACCTGCTTCTCAAGAGTCCATCGAGGTGCTTGCAAGTCAAGCCCTCCTCACCCCCATCGCTCCTCAGGCTATCCCATTGCCAGGGACCACTCGCCTCGCAGAGAAGGAGGACCAAGCCCTTGGCATGGCTGGCAGCATTGCCACAGGCAGCAATGCTGCATTTACTGCCCCAGCGCCATCCAAGGGGCATTGCCTTCCAGGGAACGGGAAGGAATGGGCTAAATCCTCCTTCCTGTGACTCAGTGGCTTCTGCTGAGCTAAAGCTCAAACTTTTATCGACAGCTCCAGTCCCAAAAGTTTGCAAGCTAAAGGCAGAAGTTGGTAGAAACACAACTACCAAGCTCCAGGATGCTCCTGCATTTTCAATCACATGTTCCATAGACTGGATGGGAAAAAAACACCCAACAAAACAAGAACAACAACAAAAAATCCCCCAACAACCCATAAACTTTGCCCCCTCCTTCTCAGGAACAACAGGTTTCCTGAGAGAAGTTATAGGAGGCTTCCCCTCAAGGAGGCAGAAAGGAAGGTGAACCTGCAGGATTGATATGAAACACTGTTGGCTGATTAAGATTCAAAATGATTGCGATGTTAGGCTCAAGGAGGGTAGCAATTAGTATTTCAAGCAACGACAGGAATTGAGCTGACGTGAGTTCTTCATTGGTTTCCCTCCCCACCTCCACATAGCATGTCTGATATGCTCTCATCATATCTCACGTCCTTAATGCCCTGTGCATGCAACTTTCAAATCTCTGCAGCCTATAATTAAGAGATACTGTCACATCTTTCTGTTCCACTAACAGAATAATGGTTTTCCTGAGCAGAGGCTAAGCTGAGAAGCTTGTTTTCCAAGCAGGAGACCATTATCCTCGGACAATGTTCTGTGCCAGTGACTGTGCCTCATTATACCAAATGTTTAAGCTGCACGTGGGGGGAGTCGGCTGGAAACCCTGGCCGCTGGGATGGGAAGGTTGAGTGGTTTTAGCTTCTGGGCTCCAGTTCAGATTCAGTGGCACAGGTCACACACTGCCAGGCAGGGCCACCTCGCCCAGCGTGGACCATCTCAGCAGACATCAAGACAGGAGGACGCAGAGCTGTCCTCCAAGACCAGCGAGGGGAGGAGAGCCCTGGCAAAGTAGCCCGGGGAGGTGTAGCCTTATCCATAGATAACATGATTTTGGTGCATGATTATCATGGAAACCCAGCAGAAACCCCTTCACGTGGCCCTCGTCCTTCTGCATGGCACTCCCTGGCACTGACCGCTGCTCCCTGTGGCCACTGGCCAACAGATTTTGGCCACAAGCCCTGTTTTTGAGCAGCCCGATGGCAAACAGCTTCCCACCCGCCCCATCCGCTGCCGCATTCGCTTCCTCAGGGAAGCAGATGAGGCTCATCCAGCTCCCGGCAATTACCCCGGCTCTATTTGGTATAACGAGGCAATTAGCTCCATGAGGAATGCAGACGTTTCTTTTTTGGTTTTTAGCACTGCCCCTGTAAATGCAGACCTCGTCATGCCTCTCTCTGATCAGGCTCTTTCTGCTTCTCTCTGTTTTATTCCCATTCTTTCTTCTCCTTTTCACCTGGTCTATCCACATGGACCATGAAGGTCTCTTGAAAGGTAGGACCACGTGCTGCCAGAAGTCCGGCACATTTAGCTTTTTTGTTTTAATTATTATTTTCCTTCCTTTTAGCTATTTATTTCTTTATAGCTCAAACTATACCTTCCCCTCCCTATTCCTCGTGTACCTGCCTCCACCTAACACATTAAACAAGATCCCTCTAACTCCTGCTGCCATCGGCGGTACCCCCAGATCCAGCCAGTTGCACCTTGCTTGGAAATGTCCCTGTGAGCTTGGTGCACCCCCAGAAACCAGCCAACCTCCCAAAAAAGCCCCATGCTCCAGCAGCTGAGCCCTCCTGGTGCTGAGCTCCAAGGGTTGAACCTGGGGATGATGCCCTTGGTGCCCACCAAGGGGCTGGTGGCAAGGGACAGGAGGAGAAAAAAATAATAATAAAAATGAAAAAAATCAAACCAACGCTGGGGTTTCTACACAATTTGCCCACTCTCAGTTCTGAAAATCCTTCCCCTCCCACTTCTCAATGATTTATGCAACTCAGGACAATGTTTCCCAAATGGTTTTCATCTGGGTGCTCTGGTTCTCTAATGCACACATCAGCAAAGCCCCTAGAAATCCATTTTAACAGGGTTAGAGCCCATCAAGACGCTGATGAGTATCTGCTTCGCCCTCCTAATGCACTAACAGGATAAATAGGACCAGAGAGAGGTGGAACCAGGGGGCAGGTTCGGGAAATGCATTGCCGGGGAGTTTGGTGCTGCAACCCCCCCCTGTTTAGGGGAAATCTGGCTTTAAGTGAACCCCAAACCTTGGGAAAGGATCTTGCAAATAAAGGGATCTGGGTTTTGCCACTCTCTAGTTGGCGTTTACTGGGCTTTCTAACCAGCAGTCCTGCTTGCAGACTGAATTCTCTTCCTCCTCCCCCCCAGAACGAAGCTGCTTTCTCAAAGCTAACAAGTTATTTTTATTTCTTTTATTTTTTTACGGTGATGCCAAGTTAACACAAGGCCTCCAATATTGGTTTTGTCTTATTGCTTAATTCACAAAGCGCTGATGGAAGGAAACGCGTTAAAGAGCTGCGTGTTGTACTGTGGGATACCAAATTCCTCCCCCACTGCAAAGAGCTGATGCCATTAACTCCATGGCATGAGAGAGAGAGATTTAATTCCTTCCCCAACCAAACAGCATTTTACTCCCTGGCCCAAGCAAAGCGTTTCTCGTGCTTTCACGAGAGGCAAACACTCGAGTGTGGGCACCGACTGTCAAGGGCTGCAATCAAAGCCCAACACTTCTGCCAATTTGAAGAAAAAGAAAAGAACAGAGTGAGCCTGAGCGAGTCCCGAGCTAAAAAAACAACAATAAAAAGAGAGGAATGGAGGTGGGAGGGGGGAAAAATAATTGTTTAAGGTACCCTATGATGTCTTTAGGAAGGGAGCCTACAGGAGAGCTGGGGAGGGACTCCTGGTCAGGAAGTCTAGTGACAGGACAAGGGGTAATGGTGTTAAATGGAAAGAGGGGAGATTGAGATGAGATCTTAGGAAGAAGTTCTTTCCTGTGAGGGTGGTGAGGCACTGGAACAGGTTGCCCAGGGAAGTTGTTGATGCCCCATCCCTGGAGGGGCTCAAGGCCAGGCTGGATGGGGCTTGGAGTAACCTGCTCTAGCGAGAGGTGTCCCTGCCCAGGGCAGGGGGGTTGGAACTTGATGATCTTGAAGGTCCCTTCCAACTCTGACCATTCTATGATTCTATGGTTATGCGATGTGCATGCTGGACACAAGAGCAAACATGAACCAAGGACTAGCCAATATGAGAATTAATTTTTATGTATAGCAAGCCACTCATGCTCCACACATCATCTCTATTTATGAGATACCATCCTTGCCCTCTAGAGAGAAAACAGCTTTTCCATGTTTTTTTTTTGTTTTTTTTTTTTTTTTTTTGTTTTTTNATCTTGTTTTTTTGGTTTTTATTTTTATTTTTTTTTTAAGATTTTCTTTAAAGGCTTGGGTTTTTGTTTTTTTATCCTGTGGGTCAGACTATTTATTTTTTCAGTGACCTGGCTTAATCTTTCTACTGGAAGAGAGAAAAGGATAAAGAACTGAGCAAACAAGCTTAGATGCTCAGAAATAAGCTTGGAAAGGTAAATTCCCATGAGTTTTGGAAGCTGCACAGAACTTGGCATCCTCTACATGCCCCCTCGCAGTGTTTTGAGAGCTCTCCCCATTGCATGTAGCTATCGAAACCAGTGTGGTTTTGCAAGGAAATCTGGAAAAAAAAACCACCTCAGGTTACACCAAGGTTGGCTAAAACACTGAGAGAAAGAAAGAATATCAGCAATGACAAGGAAAGGATATTTATAACATACATCCAGTTGGACAGATCCAAGCATCCTATGTAATATAGGCTTAAAAAAAATAATAAAAAAGACATAAAGGCTTTCTAAAAAGAAAAAAAAACATGAAGGTTGGGCTTGTAGAAATACCAACCACAGCCCCAACTGCTTGGCCAGCTGTGGGTCTCCTACACCTCCTCCCCACCTTCACCTCCGTGCCCAGACGCACCATGACTTGCCAACTGCGGCCAGAGCACCCCAAATTTATGGTCTCTGGTCGGTCTTATTTACACACTGGATTTATTTTTGAATATCCAGACCTTGGATGAAGGTTGTAAGCCCCGTTTTCTCAACCCTTGATGTGTCTGTCTGTCTGTCTGTCTTCTGCTACCCAGCGATGAAGACAACAAGCCCCTGCCAAACAGCCAGACCTCCTTGGACGGCACGATAAAGCAGCAGGAGAGCGACGATAGCTTGGTGGACTATGGAGAGGGGGGAGAAGGGCAGTTTAACGAGGACGGCTCCTTTATCGGCCAGTACACGGTGAAGAAGGACAAAGAGGAGACCGAAGGCAACGAGAGTTCAGAAGCCACCTCCCCAGTCAATGCCATCTACTCCTTGGCGTAGCACGATGCACTGAGACCACCAACGGCCCGAGGTGTTTGTAGTGGATGGAGGGGGTTAAACAACAGCCGCCGCCACGACCTCCGACAGAAACGTGGGAATGAAACCAACCAATGATGACAAAAAAAAAAAAAAATAAATTAAAAAAAGAGAAAAAAGTTTAACAAAAAAAAGAAAAAAAAAAGGAGTAAAAAAATAATTATCCAAGCAACCAGGCAGACCAGGTGGCTGCCGATGCCATCTTATCCTTAGCAAAACAAGCCAACGGCAAGGACTCCCGGGGCGCGGATGGGTTGTAGCTGTAGCTGAACTCTGGGCTGAGCCGGAGGAGGAGGAGCGGGATGCTCGAGCTGCACCCCAGCTTCGGGGCTGGTCCCGGCACCCAGAGCCAGCCTGGTGGGGGCCACCAGTGGCTCCTCCCAGGCCCTTTTTGTTCTTTCGGGAGGCAGTTAAAAATTTCTTCTT
>VXBW01005304.1:28822-49154 GCA_013400375.1 Thinocorus orbignyianus
GTTCCGGATAAGAGGGGGAGGGAGGGAGGGGGGAAAGGAAAAAAATAAGTTTTGGGAAGGGAAGAGGGGTGAGAGGGGCCTGGGCGGAGCAGCAAGAGCAACAGAAGTGCATGAAAGGAGGAAAGTGGTGGATCTTTGGGTAACGACACCACGGCACTGCATTACTGGGATGTCCATCCTCATGGCAGCATCTTGGCCATAGCCCTTCCCAAACCGGGCTGCGCCACAACCTCCTTCCCAAAAGGTCAAGCAGCATCTATGCAGGGAAGAGCAGGTCCCCACCACTTCTCTTGGTGCCCTAACTCGCATCAATGCTGAGCCTCCACAGTCTGTCCATCTGTCTGTCCATCTCCCCCGGCAAAGCCCATAGCAGGGGGTCACCCGCCACCCCCACAGGGCTCCAGAGCATCCTCGGAGGACAAGAGGTTGCAGAAGAGCTTGTGGGATTCATGGAAGGACAGTCAGGTGTCGCTCGCCCTCCAAGCCCAGGACAAAAGCATCGCTTGCCTGAGGCACTGCAAGCAAACCATTTCAGTTTGGCCTTTGCTTTGTAAGAATTTTTGGGGGAAACCACCTCCAGACCATGCCTGCTTTCTTTCAAAGGCAACTCCATAAGTCTTATGTAGCAAAGAGGGAGTGGAAGCAGCACCAGTGTTAAGGTAGGATGAGAGGACCAGAAATCACTTAATTTTTTTTTTTTTTGTAAAAATAATCAGAGCCACCTGGTCAGGATGAGAAGCACCCACCAGGATCGGGTGGAGGATCCCCTGCACCACAGCCCCCCATCAGCAGCTTGAATGGTTCAGGGGGACACGTCCCTCAGGGGACACACAGGACCTGAGGTCCACGTCTCCCCCCCAGGCACCGGAGATGAGCCAGATGGATGGTGTTTCCCACTAAACTCCCCTCCTCATTTCTGACAGTGGCCTTTCCCCACATGCTCCCAAACCTGCATCCATCAATCAGCCTGAGTGAGACCCTTCCAGGAGCGAGCGCCTGCAGCGTGGGACCCCCCCTCCGCTGTGTTACCGACATATCAAGATGACAATTAACCCATTAACGCACTGTAACGACGTGTCTCGGACAGGAGTGCTCCTTCACATGCCTTACACAGCTTCGAACTTCCCGGGAAGTTTAATAAACTGAGACTATTCTCCCCACTCCCTGCCCCGGCTTACTCGCCCCTAACGCCATGGTCTTCGATCCGCCAGACCAGTAGGAATAGGATGCCTGGGCGGCTCTCCCAGCTGAGACAGCATGGATCATTGTAGAAGGTAGGATTTTATACTAGACAGTACTTAGTGGCCAACGCCATGTGTATTCTCCCACTTCCTGCACTTTTGAAACCAAAGGTACCTTCGCTGAGAGAGATCGGATTCCTTGGGACCGTTTCACACAGACAGCGAACGACGTCAGGATGGATTTTTCTTTCGTTCCTGTTTTTTTCTAAGGAGGATGTTGTTTGTTCAGCATAACGGATTAAATGCAATAGGATTAATGCAATTATTCTTTTAGCTTTCGAGCTGGTTTGCTCTGAAGACATACTGCTAACGAGAATACTTCTACTAATATGGATTGTCGAGATGGACTTTGCCACTCTCTTTAAGCTGCTAACGGCATAACTACGCTGTGCTTCAGGGCAGAGCCCGGACACGGTCAGCACCTACTGCTGGATCACACGGAGAAAAGAGGAGAGAGCTGGATGCAAAACCACACGGCACAGGAGTGCCCTGCCCCACACAAGGGTGTAGGCTGGTGGCACCAGGCAGAGGAACCCCCTAGAGCTGGGGGTGGCTCCTGCTCCCCCAGGGATGTCCCCGCTCCTGCCCATCTGCTGGGGTCCTCCATCTGTGTCATCTCACAGGGTGGGAGCCATGTGTCTTGCTCCATGACCATCGACATAAGTCACATTCGTGCAATGAGCCCATTTCTACTGCTGCCACCAATCCGGCCCAAGGAGAGCATCTCCCAGCCCCTTCCCAGGATGTGGATTCAGATTTTATGCAAACACACCAGGCAGCCCTTGGTCATGGAGATGAGCGCTTCCCAAACCTACGACTGTCCTTACAGTCAGAAGTTTGTGCAACTTCTTGCCCAAGCACTGGTGGAAACGAGGAGAGAAAGAAACTACAGCCTCTGCTGCCAGAGCTGGGCATCCATGCTTGCACCCAGCACCCCAGATCCTCACTGCTTTGTAGGCCAACCCCTACTGGGAACCCCAAGACCCTTGGCTCCCACACACCACCTCCAAAACCTCAGGCGTTACTGGGAGCAGGGTGGTCTGTGTCATGTATCTGTATCACGTGCCATTTGTATTAAAGCTGGTGTTTCTGTCCCGTCACGATCCACCACTTCACTGAGCAAACTTGGAAACGGAGAATCCTTTCCCCCTGTAGCTTTTCCACTGTGTACCCCACAGCGTGGGAGGGAAGGAGCCAGACCCAGCCCAGCTAGTCCTGTCCTAGCCCCCAAAAAGCCTCACAAAATCCACTGGAGTCCTACCACCACCTCGCTTTAGGTACCTGCCTAAGGAAGGTGCCTGCCGAGGGCTCGGTGGACAAACAATATTTGGAGTCTTGTATTGGCTTGGTGTAAAAAAAATCACTCAAATATTAGAAGGTAAAGTCAAAAATCTATTTGAAACTTCCCCTAGAGTTTTGGAGCCCAAAGAAAACTCTCCACAAGTTCAAAACTTAATGTGTTTTACTCCTAATAAATGCTCAGTAGGTGTTTGCACATGCAGTTACTGCGTCGTGGGTTGCAAAGCCCTCACTTGCTCCCACCACTAAAACCTCTACAGGGTGACACACACACACCCCCCCCAAAACACATTTGCCCCCAGAATTGGAGAATCAGCCAGGGCCAGGCTGCACCAGCACCTTGGGGTCACATATGGATGGAGACACTGTGTGAAGACCAGCGATGCTGAGGGGTCTTGCCCACCCAGCTCTCTCTATCTGGGTGTCCCAGTGTCACCCCGTGGGAGCTGATTTGCTTCTCCATCCTGGGCTGTCCCTATCCAGAGGGGACAGGACAGTCACCTTGGCTTCTGCTACCTACAGCAGAACCCCAGGGTTTGCAGAGATGCTCAGGGGGACCCTGTATCAGCACCCTCTGCTCAAAGGGCAGGATCCATCCGAAGGGGTCAGACTCCATCACAGGGGTGACCGTCCCTCTCTGGAGCAGAACACACTTCCACCTTTTCTTTTGCAGAAGATATATCTCCATAAAGGGTTTAAAGTAGGGGCCAACACTTAATAAATACACAAATAAAGAGAAAGAAGAGCCAGACCTAAAAATCAAGTGCTCTGAGAAGCTGGGGGAAAAGCAGTTTGGGTCCGATGCCCAACTTGCAAAGTTGAGCCTGTTCCTAAAACGCTCCGAGCCAAAAATCTCATCCATGTTCCGGAGGCAGATCCAGACTCTACCGGCTGCATCCGAGCCCAGGGACACAGCCTGTCCCTCCCTGATTCCTTCTGCTGCTTGGAACCCTGCACATGTACGGATACCAACTAGAAGAGCACGAGTGTGGGATACGAGAGGCCGGTTTACACCATCCTGGGGCTGCTCCTGATCTCCCTGAAGGGACAACGCAGCAGGAGATGGAAAAGGAAGTGGGGAAAATTTAGGTACGAGCCTGGAAATCCTGCTCACAGGAACCCCATGGGTCTTGTGATGTCCCCACACCACACCCCCGTGCCAGCATTGCCTTCTCACAGATGACAGACCCCGAGTCCATGTGGTTTGGTCGCCTTGGACCAGAGGATGAGGGGTCACAGCTCTCGCCGGAGTGGGCCGGGTGGGAGGGCAGAGCCACACAGCATCGCCCCTCACCGTGCCTTACCTGGCATGCAGTGCCCGCTCTGTCCTTGCCACCAACCCCTCCTGGCATCGTCCCCACGCCTCTCCGACCCCTCCTGGCATTGTCCCCAAGCCTCTCCTCGCCAGGTCCCAGCAGAGCCACGAGTTCAACCCGCACCGTTAACGTCCATCGTACCAGGCTTCACCGCGTACTAGCAGCAACCGATTTCAGTTAAGCAATAAAGATAAATAAACCTTATAAAACAAAACGAACAACAAAAGGATAAAAAAAAATAGAGACCACGTTCTATTTCTTGCACTAAAACCTGTTTTATTAACGAGAATAATGATGCTTTTCTGGTCCTAACAAGAACCCCACCGCCTCAGTAGCTCCCCTCGCCCAGCAGCGCCTGTCTCTCCATGTCCTTTGCCATCGGGCTTTGGTTGTCAAACGCCGTCTTAAACCCCCGTGTCAACCCCCCAGAACAGACTCCTTCCTTTGCAGAACAGAGTTTTAAATGTTCGTTCCTCCTGCTCACATCAGAAAGGAAGTATTGGACTGGTTTTGGTTTTGTTTGTTTGTTTTTTTTCTTTAATTTGTAAATATATTGCCAGCCATCCGTCCTCTCTGTAAAACCTCCCGGTTGTTCTAAAGTATTCTATGTATTTATTTGCCTTTTTCTTTTTGGTTTTCTTTTCTTTTTTTTTTTAAACAAAAGCAAAAAACCAACACCTTTGCGTTAACCCACTTGTTCCAATGAGAAATGTCTAGCTGAAGCTGTAAAATTCACAGTTTACAGCGAGAAGATTTACGGACTACAGGAAAAATAAAAATAAAAAAAGTGTTTAATATAAGGACTTATAAACCGACTGCATGAGAGATGAAAGAAGGCCAAAATACTCAGATATCATTTTTTTGAATCACTGTAAAAAGAAAAGACTGGATTTTTTTGTATAGAGAACACTAAACATATAATAAAACATTGTTCAAAACTCATTCTAAGCCTGTGGTTTATTTCTCTCTGCTTCCTAAAGGCAAAAGCCGGCCCCATGGCTCACCCACAGCCAGCACCGGGTGAGAGCTCCCCAAATGCGTGGTCCTGGGAAACCCTGCTGGTCCCCAACATCCCCCAGCACCACCCTCCCTCCCCAGGAATCCCCAGATATTCCTCTAAAAGCACCCAAAGGGGAAGCATTGCTCAGCTGTGGAGATGCAGGACCATCCTTCCAGCAGGTTTGTGCTTCTGCTGAAGAAGACTCAACCACAAGGTTTAAAAATCCCAGTGGGATTAAAAATCCCTCCTTGGTTGCCCTTCTAGAACATATTTTTAAGTTTATCCAGGCAAAGCAGCACAAGCCCTGAGCCAACACTGCCAGCAACAAGACCCTGTGGATGCTCGACCTTTCAGGAACATCTCCCAATGCTCCCTGAGCTTAGCACAGCTCAGGAGGACACCAAGATGCAAGAGCAGCAGCCAGGGTGGTGGGGTGGGACCTGACCCTCCATCACAGCCCTCTTGTCCCAACTTATCCATCCTGTGGGCATGGGGGACGGTTCCCAAAGCTCTCACAAGCTCAGACAAGCAGCAGTTCTGCATTTCTACTGCTGCAATACAGCATGGGAGGCTGCAGAAAGGGTCTGAGGAGCTGTGGTTCCTCACACCAAGCAGGCTGTGGGGATGTCCTGGACCAGGCAGGACAACCCTCCCCACTAGTACTTTTACAGGCCCCCCTCACCCCGGCTCTGGGTGCAGGAGATCTGCTCAGCCTCATTAAAAAGTGGGAGATGCTCTTTTCAACCTGATGGAGGGTTGAAACACCGGAGTTTCAGTGCCCGGACAAGATGCTGTCTCTGCTCCAAGCCCATCGTCAGCATCCCTGGGGAGTGGGATGAGGGTGGTCACAGGGACACGGAGATGCATCGCTGGCACATCTCGCCACACATCACCCTTGGAGGCTGGTTTGCACTGGGGGAACCACCCCAAGAACAGCAATAACCACTCCCAGAGTGGGAATCATCACAAAATCCTTGCTCAACACCCTGACCACCAACAAGGCCTCAGCACAGGCAACCTCATCCTGTCCAGGTGGGGAAACTGAGGCACAAAGGAGCAATGTTTGCTCAGGGATGGGCCCTGAGCTTGGCACCCTGGCACTGCAATGCTGGTTTGGCATCTTTGAGACACCCTGTCCTGGCACACAGCAGCTCTGCATCCTTGCCAGGACTGGCTGTGGCACAGACACCCTTCAGAAGCTCATGATATGAGCTGGAGAAGAAGCAGCCCCCCCTCCACAGCCCAGCAAACATATGGGAGCATCAGGTTTTAACCCAGCTCCCCCCTCCTGACCTGGCACGTCCTGGCAGCGAGTGATGCCTCCCCCTGGGACCAATCCTGCCCCCTCTTCCCCAGCCCTTCCTGCCCCCGAGGCTCTGAAGTGCTCTCAACAGCAGCTCCCTGGTGCAAAGCCTTGCCGAGAATGGGCTGAAGGAAGGAGGAGGGGAAATAAAAAAAAAACAGCAGAGCCAATTTGGCTAATGAAGATGTAATTGCTGCAGCCCTCGTTAATAGGATGAAAGTATTAGTGCTTCCTGCTCCAGTGCTGCAGTGGGGGCTTGGTGTCGTGTGTGTCTCCCCTCCACCCCCCACTCACTCGAATAGCACTGAGAAAAAAACAGAAAAAGCACTTTTTGGGTGGGGTAAAAACTCCCCAGTGCAGACTGGGGGGATGGAGGTACCAGCCACACTGGATCCCTACCCTAAAGAAGGATGAAGAAGGGATATGAATTAGCCTTTGATAAGAAATTCAAGGTACCTGGAGCCCAGGGACCCCTGTGTTACCCCAAAGCCACCCCTGCATTACGCCAAAATCACCCTGTCCCACCACCCACAGCCACGAAAACCATCAGGACCCAAGGTCTCAGGCTGCCCAGACAGCTGCTTCCATCATTCCCACGGGACACACGGCGTTTTTATCATCCAGGAGCGAGCGACAATGGACCCATCCTCATCCTCGGGATCGATAAGGGGGAGACATGCAGGCATTAGCACTCATCCCCTTTTTACAGTGGGATAATGACACCCATCTCTTCCCTGACCTCTACCCACCCCGTGGGGCAGCAGGGCTGGATCGATGCCGACAAACTGCCTCCAATTACCCTCCTCCTCCTCCTCACAGAGGCAGCTCCAGCCCATTACTATAGATAAGAGCCATCCACTGTCGGCACCGGGAATATCCAAGGGAGCCTTCACAGAGCCCTCTCCTCCCCCAGCCACTATGGCTGTGGTCTCAGAACACTTCTGCATGAGGACAAACACCCGAGAAGTCACTGGTGTCATTGTCACCTGCAGAGAGACCCCTTGGGGACCTGCTGGTAATAGAGCCACAGAGGAGAGGGGGCAGAGGGCAGGTCCCCCTCCTTCCTCCAGGGATGGGGCTCATCACCTCTCTTGGGTTTCCCTCTGCATGATCCCTCCAGCAGTGCTTTTGCTGGGTAGAAAGGAGCTGGATCCTGATCCCCAGCAAAATTAAGTGGAAAAAATACATGCTGGCTCCTGCTATTCCAGGTGAGGTCTGCAGGAAGAACTGTGGCCGGTTTCTCCCAGTCTCACTCCAAAACAGCATCGAGGAGCAGAGGACAGGGCAGCTGGACAAGGGGAGGAGAGGTGGGATCAGCAACACGTCCCGCTCTACCACGGACACTCTCCTCCCTGCACCCATTCACCGGAGGAGTCTGGGCCACTGGAGCTTTGCCAATCGATAGAGATACTAATGCCTTAATTACTGCTCTGTAATTGCAGACCATTAACCTGTGGACAGCCCCAGCGCCCATTGATCTCCTTACATCATTAACAGGTCTGGCCTGGAGCTGGGAGGGATGGAGAGGGCAGGGTGGTCCCTGCCTGAACCCTCTGTTTCCCACCTCACTGCACAGCCTGGCACCACCCTGCCCCCAGCAAAACCCACCACGGGGGTCCCTCACACCTCAGCAGTGATGGGAACGGCAGCATCTCTTTCCCCCAAACCTCAAGTGCCTGCAGGGTGTCGTGGAGAAGGTCCTGAAGTGTCCCCGTCACATCTCACGGAGTACATCCACTGTTTGCAGAGCGCTGCCAAGGTGGGCACGCCCAACCCTAAGCCCCTTGGACCACAGGAACAGCCAAAGGCGGCTCTGCACACCCAAAAATCCCGAAGCCAACCCCGGCTGCCACCCTCCATGAATTCCCAGCAGCCTCTCAGTCCTGTTCTGCAAAAACCTTCTGTGAGGAAACCCCATCCTCCCCTCCCCGGCACAGCACAGGTTGGGTACCACCTACAACACCCACACGCAGCTTGATGGAGCTTCCCAAAACCCTGCCATAAAGCAATCCCTGCAGATATAAGCCTGGCTCTGTGTGTGTATATACATATATATATATTATTTTATATATTTCATATATATACTATATTTTTTTGATGCACAGGGGTGTGCATCTCCACAAAAACACACACACACACTGCACAGAGGTGGGCATCCCTGCCCAGACACCCCCTAAGGGCTAATCCTTTTGCTGATTCCACCCCACAGACGTTGCCTCAGACCCCCCTTCCCTCCTCCCCCAGGCCCACACCTGCTCCAGCCCCAGGGATGGAGGGGATTTGGGGAGGGGACACCATCAGCACAGGCGAGGGCTTTCTGCTGGGGACTGGTGGCTGAGGAGAGGCATGAATTATGCATGATGCTGCAAGTCGCTCTGCCTCCCTGACTGGTCCTTGGACTGTGGCAAGTGAGGTAACGGCAGAAGGATAAAAAAAAAGTAAAAATAAATAAATAAATAAATAAAAAATACCCTCTCCAGGGACCGGCGTGGTGGTTGGCAGCGAGCGAGGGAGCGCGCACGCAAAAGGAGGAGGAGAGGGAGGAGCACATCCTAATGCAGAGATGCTGCAGTGGCTCTGGGCACACACATCCACACTCGGGCAAGCACCAGCCAAGCGCTGCCTCCCAGCCCAGCCGCCGGCACACGCACCCGCCCCGCACAGGGTAAGTGCCTTCTCCATCCTTTCTCCATCCTTCCTCCAGCCCAGCGCGGAGGAAGGATGCTCAGGGTATCATTCCTCACCGGAGACAACTTCCAGGCTTTGCTCTGGAGAGAGAGAGAGAGGGAACCTGCCAGATCCCGCTCGCCTCCGGCAGGGATGGGGAGGCGAGAGCAGGGCTGGGGTTGGAAAATTCTCAGCAGGAGATGGCTTTCGCAGGCGATGCGGGATCTGCCTGAGCTGGAGAGGAGCTGGGGGTGGAGGTGGGAGGAAAAAGAGGGGGTTCTGGCTGTGTCACTTGTGGCAGGGGCTGAGGTCGACGCAGCTGTTGGGGGGAATGTTTCTTCTGGAATAAGTCTGAGAATATTTTTTGTTATTATTCTTCTAAATTATTGCTGTTATGCTTTCCCCGGTGCATTCTGGCTGGGGGCACTTTGAGAGCCCGCTGGCAGGGTCAGGCATCTCAAAGCGGCACCTGGGAGGGGTTGGGGAGCTCCTACAGCTTTTTTGGGGGGGCTCCCACAGCTTTTGCTGCACAAAACTACTTCGGTGTCTCCAGCACGGGCTGGCAGAGCCCAGAGCAGCCCAGATTTCCTCTCCAGGGAGGGAGAATGAGGAAGACTATGGTGTTCTAAACACTTATACACATTCCCACGAGGGCAGATGCTGGGGAAGGGGTGGGAGTGAGGCTGCTCTGGGCACCCGGGGGTATTTCTGTGTCTGAGGCTGGTCGGGGGGATTCACAGTGTGCCAGGGAGGCTCAGAGCATCATGGAGCTACAGGGGCTCAGCACAAAGTCATGGACAAGAACTTGTCCCCTCCCAGGGCATGGGGGGCACTGCTTTGCCCTTTCCCACTGGACAGATGCTGGGAGGGGGAGGCAGCTGGCAGCAGGATAGGCTGGGCTGGGATTTTGGGGGGACAGTGGGGCTCCAGTCCCCATGTCTTAAACTTCCAGAGCTCCCCCCCTCCCCTTGCCTCTCACCCACCGGCTCCCCCAGGGCTTGCACCACTCCCACCAGCCCCAGCTTTATTTTCCTGGCTGGACTGGGGAGTATTCATACGAGCTTGTCATCTCTCGAAGGAAACACTAGTTGCTTTGAGGATGGGAGGCAGCAGCCTCTACATCCAAGAGCCTGGAACAACCCCAGCCCTCCCCAGCAGCAACCTCAGCCCAAAACTTCAGCCAAAGCCCCCAGAGCAGCTCTCCCTCCTCCCAGGCCACCTCCAGGCATGTCCACAAGAAGTTCTCAGGGTACAAAACTGAAGCACAAGCTCTTGCAGGGAATTTAGGAGCAGGTTTGCATCCAGAGGAACCTCACAGGGCTGTACATTTGGCACCGAGCGCACCCGACAGCAGCAGCACCACCACCCCCAGAAGCCACTTCCTTTGCTAATACAGGAAAGCAGGTTTTCCCAAACTTTCTAGAAATAACTGTACTTTCCAGAGGCAGATGAGAATGACACAAGACTAAAGAGAACAGAAAGCGAGAGGGTCATGTCAAGCCCAGGTGCGTGCTCTCCCCGGAGCACGATCAGAGTAGAGCGAGACAAAGTGATGCTAATGCTCTTCTCCATCGCCCGATCAATTGCCACCAAACAGAGCAACCACGACTTTTGTCACTCAAAATACATCTGCAGAGAATTTAATGGCCTGCGTTATCCTTCACTCTGCAGATTCACCACAGGCAAACCAGAGAGGGCAGAAAATCCCAACCATGTCGTTAGGGAGGCAGCTCCCACGCACGCACCAGGAGCAACTGAACACGGAGGGTCTGGTCCATGGAGCTGGGAGTCCCCACAGAGACAGGTTTTAAACCTGTGGACACACTTTGTGTGTGTCCAAAATCCAAATTATCCATGAAAAGTCACCAAGAGCCATGACAGGCAGACAGAAAGACACCTCCCCATGTTTCTCCAAGTCTCCTCTCTTCAACTCCTGCGAGCCCACAGGTCTCCCGCAGAATTTTATCCATTTGCAATGGCCACGTCACCCCCCCAAGCCTTGGAGAGTTTTCCTTGAGGGTGCTGAGCACGAAGTAAACCCACGCAGTCACCTGGAACACAGCACATCCCGAGGGAGCCTCCCAACAGCTCCTCAGGGCTCCCTGCTCACCGGAGCAGAGCTGTAAGAGCCAGCAAGCCCCAGGGCTCGGTGGCCACAGGGCTGGCTCCTGGCACCGGGTTCACCCACCCTGGCCATTCCCCTCCTGCTCAAAGTATCCCCTTTACAACAGGTTGGCTTCCAGCTCTGCCGTACAAAAAAAGAAATAATAAATAAAAAAAATCAAAAATACATCACACAGGAAACTCCAGAATTGACCAGGGGCTTTCAAAAATGCTGTTAAAGCGCAGGCATACAGAAAGAAATAAGAGGAGCTTCCTTAGAGACTCCTTTAAGAGAGAGAAAACATAGATAGAGGGAAGAAACATTATTAAAATCCGCTGTGAGAGGCTCTATCGGGCTCTTTCTAGACATTTTCTGTCTTTTCCTGACATGAGATGTCTTTGGGTGCTTGCGGAGCTGTAGAGAAGGAACAGGTCTCTACAGACATGGAAACAAAGCTAGGTCTCAAGCTGCACACAGCTGCTTCCTTGAACCCAAAATGTTTTCTTCTTTATGACAAGCACTCTTGGTCCCATTGCCACAAAGCAGTTGTCAGGTCCAGGATCTTATCAGAGAGATGCTTTAACACAGCTGTGAGGGAGACATCCCAAGACTTCAGGGAGCACGAGAGGTATTCCCACCCACGGCTGGCTGTGAAATACCAAACCCAGCCCCCAACAGCAGCCTAGGTCCTAAATTATTACATGTATTATTTATGGTACAGCCTGTAGAGCTGTCAGTCCTGCACCAGAAAACCATAAAACAGGGAGCCTACGCTGGAGGAAGGAAGAGGGATTTACTTTTTGTGCTGGTTGTCACTTGCCTTTGCGAAGAAGAGAGCAGCCTGGCACTATTTGGAGACTGAAATCCAAAAACCACTCTAACAAAGACAGATGAGAAGGTCAGACACGGGGATGACACCTTCCAAGGAGCAAAACAAATATGACACCATCGCAGGGGGTGCCCTAACCTTCTCCTGGGAGGGAGAGGATTTTAGCACTACTTCAGCAAGGTCCCTTCAGCCTGGGGGTACTGCATCCCCCAGCATCCCAGTGCCCATCACCCCCCCAAGACAAGCAACACCAGTGCAAGGGCTGAGGAGCTCTGTGGAGCTGGGGCAGATGCCCACAGGGCACCAACCCTGAAGGGATTTACACGCTGGGTAGACACGGTGTTTAGTGACATGATGGTTTTTATCAGAGTTAGGTTGATGGCTGCACTTGATGATCTTAAAGATCTCTTCCAAAACAGACAAATCCATGATTCTATGCCTGCTGTCCCACACAGATCACCATCACCCTCACTTCTGGTGTGACTTTGCCCAGTGACACCAACAGGACAGCCCATACTGGTGTGAGGGGCTGGCAGACCTTAGGGCTTCCCCATGTAACACAGCACCTCTCCAGGGTTGTGTTAACCAGAAGGTTTCCCCAAGCTCTGCACTTGTTTTTCCTCCCTGCAGCCTCTCCCAGGCTCCTGCCAAACAATTTCACCAGGCAGCAGAGGGGAGGGGATGAGATGGGATGGGATGGAGCCAGGCTCCATCACAGGTAGGGAGCTATTTATACCGGTGCCACATCAAAGAGCTTCTGCTGCTGACGCCAGGGTGGCACTAATAGCAGAAAGTGGGTGGGTTTGCGGGGCTGGCAGCGCTGTGGATGTCCCAGGGTTTAGGCAGAGCTCCCCAGGGATGGAAGAGGAAGGGAAAACCTGCAGCGTGAAGCTTTATTTTGGAGTTTTATTCTGGGGAGATGATGGCAGCACGTGCAGCCAGACCTCAACTCCCTCCTCATCCCTTCTACCAACACATCAGCCTGATATCCAGCCCATCTCAGCAACCTCAGGTTAATAACTTGTCTTTCCTAAGCAGAGAAGGTGTAAACTCATGCTCAGCTGGGCTTAGAGAGTGGTTTTCCATACAGGGAACCGTCTACAAGACAGGTCTGATACCTGGAACTTCAGCAACTGTAAATCAGGGCATTAGGGAGGATTTCAGGCAGGCATCACCTCTCAAACACCCGTGTGCTGAACTGAAGACACTCGTGGCCTTGTTTTTCAAAGACTTTGAGCATCCTTCCAGCTGCTATCAACTCAGGCTATTGATTGAAACACAAGTCTTCAGGGAGAGCTTAGGAACTGCATGCTGGCAGCCTGGGGTGGACACGGGGCTCGTGCTCAGCCCAGGAGACAGCAAGCAGCTCCTGGGAACCCCCCTCCCCAGCAAAGCTTCCTCCATCCCCCTGCCCTCAGCATCCTCAGACAGCATGGCCTGGTTTTGTCCATCTCCTTTGCTTTCTAACTCACTGCCCTTATCCCCATGGCATTTCCCTGGGGCTGAGCTGCTGCAGCCACCCTGAGGTCACACCTGGAGGTGGCACGAGCCTGGTCCAACTGCAGGGAAGCCTCCAGAGCTTCAGTTCCAAAACCCCAGGGATTTACCTAGGCTTTATTGCAGGAGAGCTGAGGATAGAGCACAGCTCAAGCTGGATTTCCAGCACCTTGAGGCAATAAGGTGATTGCAGCCAGAGATGGGATCTGGCAGGATAGGGAGGAAAAAAAAGGAGAAAAAATTAAAAGCAGTGAAACCACTAAGTGCAAAACTCAGATCTGAAACTCAAACTGCCCGAGTAGTAAAGGCCCATTCATAACATCATCAGTTTTATTACAATTATTTATGACAAATTTACTACAATTTATTACAAATTTTACCACGGCAGTGACTCCAGTCCCAAACCCATCACATCCCAGCCCGTGTCTCCGCACCAAACGCGGATCCCAGCTTTGTCTCCTGCACAAAGAGGGGCTGAGCTGGGCAGAGGCACAGGCACTGGGAGGAGGGGGCTGAACCAAAGGAAAACTCCCACTGAGACCCTCTTACAATGAGGTGCCGTGACCCGCGATGTACATGAATGCACCAACCAATTATTAGGGGGAAAAAAGCACTTAAAAAGACACAGAGAAAACAGAGGGTACTTGAAGATCCTGCCTTAATGCAGCTGCCCTGCTGGGACCGCATCCGAGAGCCCTGCCTACTCCCTGGGCTGGGATGAGGAGGACTAGACAGGTCTATTTTGTCCCCAAGTGATGCTGAACCTCTCCCTGCCACTCGGGCACCAGGTTTGCCCTGCCTGTGACACACCACACGTCCATCCCCGTAACATACCGTGTAATCCACTCAGAGAAACACAGCCCTGGAGCAGCAGATCCTTCTCCCAGCACTTTGCTCAAACACGGCTCCATCCAACATAAAAAAAATGAACGCAAAAGGCACGAGTGAGGCAGCCCCCATCCCCTCCCACCAGCCCAGGGCTCTCCTCAGTCACACCAGTGATGCATTCACTGAAGCAGAGTTTCCCATGTCCCACAGGTAGAGATTTCCCTCCCCTCACCTAAATTTTTCTCTCATCTTTTCCAGGATATTGGATAATCTGTGCTGCCCCCTCTCATTGCACACCCCCAAAACCTCTGAGCTGCTCCCCTCCCTTCACCCACCTCGAGAGGAAAGCACAGGAGCCACTGATTGAATATTGATCCTTATCAAGCCAGTTGCATTGCAATTAAATTAATCAGTGATTGATAAGACACAGCAGGGCAGCCAAGGGGCTGGGTGCAGGGTGAGAGGACCCATCCCAGCACGTCCCCTTCCCAGTTGGTCTCTCAGCCCTGGGAAAGGGATGCCCAGAGCCTTCTCCTCCCCAGTGCAGGCAGCACAGAACCTCCTGAACACCCAGGAGTATTAAACACACCCAGATGGGGTCATCACTGACCATTCCCTGGTGCCACATCACGCCAGGCACACACACATGACCAGATATGGGTACCCCAGACATTGGGATGTGCCATCCAGCAGATTCACACCCAAGGAACAGGTTAGTTTCCATGGATGTGGTGGTTTGGAGCTGCTCCCAATGCCAACTGGGATGCAGCAAACTACAAGGGGGCCCTGCAGCATCCCCTGCCCAGCCCCATGAGGCAGGACCACAGCACTGGGACCATCCAACTAAAAACAAGAGGACCAGAGCCAGATCCAGACCCAGCAACCCCCCACCCCAAATAAAATCCCACTCCTGAACTTCAGAGATGCCCCCAGCAAACACAACTAACTTTTCTTCCAGCAGCAGGCGAAGCAGGTTTGCAGAGACTGGGATTTTGCTGCTTAATTTTTAAAAAAGTACAATATAGTTCAGCCAACGGCCCCCAGAGGCTGGCAGGGCACTGGAAGCTCTTGTGAGGGAAGGGACAGGGACACCGAGGAGATACTGGGGGCTGAGACCACTCAGCCAGGGCAGGACACCCCAAAGTGGCACCAGTCACCAAGCTTGCAGCACAAACCAGTCAGGGCTATGAACTACACAGAGAACCAGAGCAAACACCCAGCACCAGCTCCCAGTCACCCCAGTGATACCTGAGGGAGCTCAGCCCACCCTTCCCAGCCACGTTAAGGGGAAAACTCCCCTCCCCTCCCATTCCATTCCCTCTTTATGGGGTCCTGCCACACTAAAACCCCCCACTCTCCTCCTCTGGGTGCTTGAATACCCCCAAATTAACCCTTTTTTCCCCTCTTCTTTCCCCCCTTACCTTTCTCCATCACACTCTCTAATCTCCACACCGAGCACAGGACAGGGAGCAAAGCCCAGCCCTGCCTGCAATTATACTAACGAGGCGCTGGTTGCAATCACTCACACCTGGGACACAGAGTCAGGGCTGTGGCTTTGGGGGTTCCAGGTCACCCTGGTCTGTGAGAGCCCCCTCTCCTTGCTTGGTGGCCCTGCTCCCATCCCAGAGCTCAGACCCTCTGCCCCAGATTGTCCCCCCCTTGCTGAACATCACAGCCATGGCACGGATGTCTCCCCCCCTGCCTGCTGCCTGCCTGGCCCAGGTGCAGAAGCAGACAGACAGACAGACATACAGCTTGGAAAGACTGGCTTTAACCCACCGCACCTGGGCACCAGTCCCCATTTAGCTGTCCCCCGTCCCCCAGGACACACGGTGCTGGGCACTGCAGTGGGGGTGCAGAGCGTGTCCCCCCCATCTCTGTGACACCTCCTCAGCCCATCGGGCAATAACAAATGCATCCAGACAGCAGAGCCCCAGGTCCAGCCCCAGCTGCAGGGGGTATCAGCATGGGGGGGGAGGCCAGGCTGTGAGCACCATCTGCTCCTGCAGCCCCAGGCTGGGGGCTCCGAGCATCCTCCACCAGCCTCAGCTCCTCCTGGGCACGCACAAGTCCTCCTCTGCCAGGTCCCTGCTCTGTCCCCTCTCTCTCTGTCCCCTCCCTGGCTCCTCTGGGTGATGCCAGGAGCATCAAGCCCAGGAGAGATGGATGCACCCATGGAAGGTGAATCCCACCCTGCAGCAGTGACAGCAGCCACCCCATGGGCTCCATCCTGGGTGAGGGGGACAGGGTGGCACAGGGACAGCAGGACAGAGCTGACGGCCAGGAGTCTCCCCAGGGAGAGAAGCTCACACTGCTCCTCTCCCTCAGCTTGCACAGCAGAGGAGAAGACCTGTCCAGAGGTCTCCTCCAAAGGCAGAGCCTTGGGGACTTTTTTAATGTGCCAAGAGCCATCCAAACCCTCCCGGGCAGCAGAGAGGGCACACAGGACCCCCCAGCTACTGGCAGAAGTGTTTCTGGGACACAGCTCTGCTCCAGCTGGGGATAAAGCCGTGCCCACAGCACTCCTCTTCATCAGGTCCTGACCTGCAGTGGGGAGCAGGGCTCCCCCAGTGACTGCAGACAGGGTTTGGTGTCTGTAATGGGGTGACTGGTGAGCCTAGGGAGGGCTAAACTCCACTGCTGGGCTCTGAGAGGGTGGTGGTCCTCCTTTGGACCTTGGGGACTCCACTGCTTAGGATGGGGTTTGGGTGGCCCTGGATTTCTGCAGCAGGGGCTGCATCAACGGATCTGAACTTAAAAAAAAACAAAAAGAGAAAAGAAAAGCAAAGCAAAGCTCAGGAAAGGCTGAACACAGAGTTTGCATCTAAATCAACCTCTCCCGAGCGCAGGCGGTTTTACAAGAGCAGAGATACGTTGCAAGAAAACCATTTGCAACTCATTGAAACCTGCTGTTCTGGAGACGGACAAAATGTACCTAACCTTGAGCAGGTTTTGTGAGCAAAAAACCCAGCGAAGATCAAACACCTGCCCTTTGCAGCCCTTCCTGACGAGCCTCAATGAAAGGGACGCTCGCAGCCCGGGACAAATCCCTGCGTCACCCACCCCCAGGAGCAATCCCTCCCCGGGGAATGCGGCAGCAGAAGGAGCTGCCCCACTTAGACCCAAATGCTCATCTCATCAAGTAGCTGCAGGAGATTGAATTACACTCATTTAGCCCGGTAATAGATCGCACTTTGCCCGTGATGGCTGTGTCATCTCCCATTTAAAGCCCTTCTCCTACCCAAAGCCATCCCTGGCCCTCTCATCCCATCTCTAAGTCCTGCCGGAGCTGCCTCCTCCAAACGATGCTGCTCCACACTCAAAACTGGAGCTGTGGGCGCTGGACCAGGCAGCACCTCCTCTCCCAGAGGCTCAGGAGGACTCAGAATCTCTCTGTAGCTCTTTAACTCTCCCTCTTCCACGCTAATGGATCGCTCCCAGGGGCTCCCGAGGAAAGGGCTAATGCACGTGTTTTCGAGTGTGCCCCTGCCTCCCCTTGCTACTGGAAGTATTAATGACAGCATCCATTAGCGGGGATGACAGATCCCCTTTCAGTACAACAGAAGGCTCTCGAGTGATTGTCAAAATACCCTCTGAAGAGGGGGAAAGAACAGGTCCCCGTGGGCCCTCTCCTAATTAAGGATGGAGAGCAGCCCTAAGGATCAGATGCAAAGCGCTCGCCCACGCTGCGGAGAAGTTCAGAGTCAGATGCAGGAGCCACGGCTTGGGGTCATGGCTCTGAGATGCCCCCCCAGGGTCCCAGCGTCACCCCAGGTGCCATCTCATGGTGTCACCCCCTTGGGCACAATTTGATCGTGGCACTTAGGTGATAAGACAATCAGGAACACACAAAACAGTATCCGAGAGGGTCATTTCATCCAGTCTCTAATTGCGAACAAATACGGCATCAGCACTTGTAGAAACCACCGTGTTACTCTCTTGTGTTTGCTGTGGATCGGATTGGAGCTCTACCCATATTTCCAAATCTTTCCTCATATTTTCCAAAGGAATTAAAGCAGGGGTTGGGCTGAGGCTGGATTTAAAAGAACAAACCAGCAGCATCTCCCCGTGCCCCAGCGCAGCCCATGGACCACACATCTCGACTCTGGGAAGGGCTCTGGGTGTTTCAGAAGCAAATAAATACACAAAGAGAGGGGGGAAAGAAGGGATTTTGGAGCAATGGAAGGGACGGACACAAGGAAGGCAGAAGAGAAAATGATGTGGACCTCACAGATCAAAGCAGATGGGGAGGTCAGGGTGGAAAGAGGGAAGCTGCAGAGCTGGAGCCAGCAGCAGAAGAGGGGATCAAAGCCCTAGTTTACATCATAAATAATGAATCAATAAGTAATTAAATAATTCAAATCAGCTTAATTTTTACAAGATACCAGCTTTGCTTCGCCACAGGGAAGGAAGCTGCAGGGTGATGCTGGCAGAAGTGTTCCTGCAGAAGGGCATCCCAGCTCTCCCTCCTCTCTGGGTCTCAGCTCAGCCCCTGGGACCCGCTGCTTGTTTGGGTGAAAGCACCCAGGAGAGGCTCAGACACAGCATCCCCCTTTCCTACAGCACAAAGCGTGAAGTGTTGATAAAACCAAGGAGGTTCAGAGAGGCAGGAGCATCCCCAAGGAGCCTCCAGCATCCCCGAGAGGGCAGGTGGCCAACACCACCCTCCCCAGCCTCCTCACGCTGCCCGCTCCTTATTAAATATGACAAAACATGACTTTCCCACGCTCTTTGCTATTTGTTTTAAAAATGAGAAGGGAAACGAGCAGAGGAGAGCAAAGCCACAGCCAGGCAGAGCCTTTGTGGGTAGAGGCAGAGGATGGAGCCTCCAAAAACGGAGCTGGCAGAGACGGAGCAAGACTCTCCCGCTTTGATTTGCTGCCGCTGGGTGCAGGAACAGCTTCGAGACTCACAAACCTTGGGCACTGGAAGAAGAAACCAAACTGCAGAGACTGGGAAAAGTCTAATTAGTTAATTAGCACAGGGCTGGCGTTGCCTGTGAGCCCACGTCGTAGTGCTGCCTGCCCAGCAGAGCCAGCAAAAAAAAGCTGGTCCTTGTCCCAAAGCGCTTACGCCGCCAGCGCCAGCCGCAGGAGGGAGAAGGGAGCCGAGGGGGAAGGCAGGGGAACAATGTGGGCAGTGTTCCCCCCGGGGCCGGGGGTTCAGGGCAGCGTTTGGGGGCATGATGCTCGTTGACATCAAGTGATTTCATGTGACTGACTCACTCGGGACAAACTGCGCCCAGCAGCTTTCCCGGCGCTGCCTCAGCGCCCTGCCTGGTTTTGTCCCCAAATCTTCTGTCTCTCAACTGAATCTCAGTCCCCTCCTGCAGGATCTTCACGGCAGGGGTCCCTCCTTCCCTGGCCATGCACTGAAATTAGGCACCAGCCTTATTTAACATGTATAAAAAAATATCAAACCAGGGCAGCTGGGATCCAGCCCTCCCTCCCACCCCATTTTTATCCAAGCAAGATAAAAATCCACCCCATTTTTATCCAGCCAGATAAAAATTTTTATCCAAGAAAGACAAAAATCGAGGAGGATTTGGGATGGAGTGGGTGTATGTGTGTGTGTCTCCTCCCTTCCAAACATGAGGAGCAAAACCTTCTCCTCGGGGTGAGGAGGAGAAGCAAACACGGGACTATCGCTGTTTGCTCAGGTGCGTTTTCAAGGGCTGCTGTTAATGAGCGGGGCTGCATCCCGTGGGGATAACGAGCTAATCCCTGCTCGGAGGAGCTCGGGAGCAGCGCTGCCTGCTCGGCAGATGGGCAGGGAGAGGGGTGGAAGAGGCACCANGGGAGGGGGGTGGAAGAGGCACCAGCTGGAGCAGAGGGATAAGCGGCATTCGCAGCCCGGCTCTTGGCAGTGCCTTCGGGGGTGGGCGTTTGGGAGGGCACTGGGGAACACGGGGCTCCTCGATGTGTTATTTCAAAAGCGTTTGTTAACAAAAAGGGGGGAAAAACCTCCAGTCTAACATCCCTGCTGGAGTTACGAGGTCAGGGGTGCGTGTCTGAAGCTGGTCCCGTGGGGGGTTTGGCCAAGAGAGAGCAAGGATCGGGGTCTGCACAAACAGCCCTGGGTTTTGTTCAGGTTATTTTCTTATTTTGGAGAGATCTTGGAATCATAGAATCACAGAATGGTCAGAGTTGGAAGGGATCTTCAAGATCATCAAGTTCCAACCCCCCTGCCCTGGGCAGGGACACCTCCCACCACACCAGGGTGCTCCAAGCCCCATCCAGCCTGGCCTT
>VXBW01005304.1:50844-92820 GCA_013400375.1 Thinocorus orbignyianus
AAATCGAGGAGGATTTGGGATGGGGTGGGTGTATGTGTGTGTGTCTCCTCCCTTCCAAACATGAGGAGCAAAACCTTCTCCTCGGGGTGAGGAGGAGAAGCAAACACGGGACTATCGCTGTTTGCTCAGGTGCGTTTTCAAGGGCTGCTGTTAATGAGCGGGGCTGCATCCCGTGGGGATAACGAGCTAATCCCTGCTCGGAGGAGCTCGGGAGCAGCGCTGCCTGCTCGGCAGATGGGCAGGGAGAGGGGTGGAAGAGGCACCAGCTGGAGCAGAGGGATAAGCGGCACTCGCAGCCCGGCTCTTGGCAGCGCCTTCGGGGGTGGGCGGTTGGGAGGGGACTGGGGAACACGGGGCTCCTCGATGTGTTATTTCAAAAGCGTTTGTTAACAAAAAGGGGGGAAAAACCTCCAGTCTAACATCCCTGCTGGAGTTACGAGGTCAGGGGTGCGTGTCTGAAGCTGGTCCCGTGGGGGGTTTGGCCAAGAGAGAGCAAGGATCGGGGTCTCTGCACAAACAGCCCTGGGTTTTGTTCAGGTTATTTTCTTATTTTGGAGAGATCTTGGAATCATAGAATCACAGAATGGTCAGAGTTGGAAGNCCCTCTAATCATCTTGGTGGCCCTGCGCTGGACCTGCTCCAACAGTTCCATGTCCCTTCTATGTTGAGGACTCCAGAGCTGGACACAGTGCTCCAAGATACTTCCATCTTGGAAGACAGGAGTCTGCAGAGGGGAGTGGAAATCACCGCTCCACCTACTAACACGTCTCACGGCATCAGGAAATGCCTTGGGGTTCCCTTATCTCTTGATTAAATATTCAAATGCATTAAACTTAGCCAGGCTGCAGTGCACTCGGGGACAAGCTGGGTCCCCCCAACTTCTCCAGAACAAGCGACGTGGTGCTGGCACAACACCCAACAGCAGCCCCTGCCTTCCTGAGGAGCTTCAATTAAAGATGTCCTTTTTTTTTTTTTTCACAAAATAACAAGAACAAATTATTCCCTCCTTCCCTGTCCCCTCCTCCTCCCCCCGCTACCAATATCCTGTGTGCTTCTGCCTTTGTGGTTTTTAATAAAAAACGGTAGGAAGGAAGCCTTATTTTTGGGGGGAGGGAGAAAGAAGAGCAGATAGTAAGGGAGGAGGAAGAATTTCCCAACCAGATCTATCATGCCAGAAAGAAAAAGAGCTCCTTCAGCTCCTCGTGTGTTCCTCACCAGGCAGCTGGATGTTTGCTCCCCAGTGACTGTCACCCCGGGCCGGTGGCCAGCAGGGACGGGCAGCAGAAAGGCTGCAGATGACTGGTTTCTCTGTCCCTCACAGGGCTGCCATCCCCACTCTCCAGCAGAAGCTCCATCGTGGGTTCTGTGACCCAACCGGAGGAGCAGGATGGGAATCACCGATGGATTTCTCCGCAGGTTCCTGCCTGTCCTCACCGCCCTGGGTAAGAGCAGCCCCTTGTCTTGCCGGGCAGGGGCGGTCTGTGGGGAGATGAGGGGTGCCCATGGGGACATTGCCTGGGACATGCCACCTCATACATGTTGTGTTGTCCCTCCTTGCTCCACATGGAGCTTGTGTGGCCACAGCGATGGTGATGCCTGATCTCCCGGGTGGTTTATGCAGCCAGGTGCTACGTCCAATCTCTCAGGAACAAGGACTTGCACCTGGCAAAGCCTCTTCGCCTCCTGTTTTCTCCAGGGATGCCTTCTGGGCCCTATCCTGACTGCAAAGACTCCCCTCATCCCTCAGGGACCCTTTCTGGATCTCAGGGAGGCTCAGGCTGCGCTCTGAAGGTCCCTTTTCAGCAGGGAGACATTTCATTTCGGGCAACTGAGAATTAGATAATGTCTTCAAGCTAATTCATCATCCCGGGCAGAGACTGCTCGCCTCTCCTTATAAATATCTAATTACCTTTTAATGTTCTCTGGATCCCCAAGGAGGCAGAGGGAGGGGTGGCTGCCCTAGATTGGGAGGCAATTAGCCTGTTTGGAAATTGGTCTGACCCAAATCTGGTCGAGGCAGCGAGATGGGGTTGGGTTCTCCCATTAACCAGCTGAGTTCGTGCAACTCGCTCCCCATCCAAGCTGAGCCCACCCGAAATGCCTCACCATAAAGCCTGGGGGATGGTGTTTATTTTCTCTTGACCTTTGGGCTGATGATGCAATGGATCTCAGGAGCCAGCTGAGAAATCCTCACCGGGAACATCGATGAGGAAACAAGAGCAAAATGATGCCAGGTATCGATGGGGCTCAAGGAAACGTTCCGGGGGGGCTTAAAGATCCAAAGTCTCCAGCTCTGGGGAGAGAGGTTGGCAACACCACTTCTCCCTCGGCCCTGTCACCAAAGGATGGCTTCCCAGCCATACGTAAAGGTTTCAAGCTCATGGAGCACAGAGAGACAACTCTCTAATGAACAGATCCGACAGGAAAATCTTATAATATCTCCATCCCTTTCTCATTCAGCAAAAGGCATGGAAAATCTGGAAATCTCTGGCCAGCCAAAGCGCCATCCCTTTGTTCCTCAGACAGCTTCTCGTTAAAAATAACCCTCTGGTCCTCAGAGAGCTGCTCTTTAAAAATAACCTCTTTGATTTTGTGCACATGTGTGTGTGTCTGTGTTCAGGTTTCCTATAAAACCAATTAATTGTCCAGCTCCCTCATGTGCTGAGGCTCCAGGCTCTGGTCAGGGCTCAGGACCTGCCACAGGACGAGCTCGGTAAAAGGATCATTGCCAAAGGTCCCAGAAACTGGAAAACATCTTGGAAAACATTCAACCCAGACATTTATCATTTCCTGGTCTCCTCAGCCAGCGAGGAGCTCAGCACAAATGGGATGCATTTGGCCTCCTGGACACCTGGGCTTTCCAGGTCTGACATTCAGCAGATTCCAGATACTAATAATAACACAAAATTCACCCTGCCAGAAACAAGCCATCCCCCTGCTCACTGCAGGGGGCAAAGGAGAGGAGGTTGGAGTTTTGTCTATTCTGGCAATATCTGGTATAAAGTTTGGAATTTTTTCTTTATCAGCAAGAGGCTGCTGTGTCCTTGCTGGTGTATTTCATAATCTGGGATTTTTTTCTCTCCCAAACAACAGCACAAGTCACTCCTGTGTGGAACCTACAACCCTTCCTGCAGCTCTTTTCCCAAATCTTAATTTTCAGATGTTCTCTTTTCACCTATTCCTATTTATTTTGGTGTTCACATTTATTTTTCCCACCAACAAATGTTGTTCAGAGAGGGGTTAACAGCGTATGTACCATCACTTCTGCTCTTCTACCTGGATTTTAACACAGAAAGCAGGGCTGCATGAGGCATGCCCAGTTCTGAGCCCATCACTTTGCTTTTGCATATTTGGCTCAAAGACCTTTTTTGTGTGTTTTTCTCCCCATTAACCAAATGAAAGACCCCAGGCAAGTTATCTAGTTTGGTGACATTAAGAATTAGAGTCCTGGGGTGCCAGAAGTAGCCCAGAGGATCAGGGGTACTGAGATTTACTGCTCCACTTCACTCTCAATCCTCAGTCCTAACCATGCCCTGAACCTGTAACTGTTTAATTATTACTTTAATCTCACAGTTGTTCTGCTTAACGAGTGAGATCCAGGCGTTTTGCCCCCAACACTGACCAGACACCTTGGAACTGCAGATAAAAATTCATCCGAACTTCTGGCATTGATTACCTTGGAGAAAATCGATGTCTGGCAGTCGTGTAGTCCATAACCTTGGCAGAGAGAAAGGGACAGCAGCGGAGAGCAACGGGGTGCAGACTCCGGGTGGAATCAGGAGGGATGATTAGCATAATTTGGCTTGATCGGGCAAGAGCCCCCCGTGAGAAAAGCCCTGCATGTGAGTGTTAGTAACATAGTTTTTATTTGTTAAATAAATAGCAATCACCCACCATATGCTACTGATTAATCTCAAAATGTAAAGCTGTTAAACCTTAATCCCTTCACTACCATCTATCAGAATGCAATTAATACCCTACTTTCTTATTAATTCTCCATTAATTCATGATCATTTTACCTGCTGGCCGGAGGAGTTCCTCCCAGCTGAGACTCGCTCAGCCCAGCAGAGAGAACATCTCCAGCTTACACAAGCTTCTCCTTCGTGCATATAACTATTTTTAGACAGAAAATGGCACCTGCACTGATTCAGAGAGAACACAACCCTCAAAATGCTTCTTTTCCCTCTTATTCCAAAGTATCAGGCACAGGCTGGAGTCTCTCTCCCCTGTGTGACACCGGGGACATCAGGCTCCCTCGCAGCAGCACGTCCCGGCTGCCGGAGCCGAGGGCTGGGTAATTGGCTGCTGGTGGGACACCAGGAGCAGCCACCAGCTGCTCAAAACCCACCGAGCCAATTAGTGGAGCCCCTCTCCCCTCTCACCCTCCTCTCCGTGTGCGAGAGCAGCCGGAACATGAGAGGAATCCCAGGAGCTACAGGTAAAGGGCTGCTCCCCCCCTGCCCCGAGCCCAGGAGAGCCCAACCGGCCCTTCCCTGCTGGAAGTTACTCTTGCATAAAACATCACACTTCCTGGAGTCACTTAATTTAACCAGTGACCATGCTGCGTGCTGTAGGGAAGGAAACAGCTTGCTGGTTGGCGAGGCAGTTTTAAGACAGTTATTAATTCAATTACAAAGCGTGGAAGGATCCTGGGGCCAGCTAAGCATCTCCCAGCTCATTGCTGCGGAGGCAGAGGGGAGTGCGCTGGGATCACACCACCCCGGGGTGGCTCTGTCCCTGCCAAGGTGCCAGGGAAGGAGTAGACCTGCAGTGAGGAGATTTCCAGGCAGCTTCTGCTTTGTTCCTACTCTGTTCTTACTTATTTGCACTGCTGTTTCCATAAAACCTGTGTGGCTTTATGTCACAGACATCTATCTGAGACACAGAGTCGCTGGGAAGAGCAGTGAAACATCATCACCACGCCAAAGGGTGGCCCAGGCACAGAGTAGGAGAAGGCAGGCAGGTTTCTTATGTTCCCCTCGTCACCTGAGCCACGCTTGTGACAGCAAGATCTGAGTCAGACCCACGTCTGAACGCTACAGAGGTAGATTAAAACTCAGCCCATTAGTTCAAAAGGGAACCGATACCGGTTTGAGGACCAGCAAACAGCAGGCTGGAGTGGTCAAGAGTTGATGATGTTGTCCAGGCAGGGATGGAGGGGATCTGCCAGGCGTCTGCAGGGAGCTGAGAACGTCCTGTGACCATCCATGTTCTCCTCTCTCCTCCCCTGTCCTGGAGAGGACTCAGGAGGAACCAACCTGTGCAGACAGAGCAGCACGTCTTCACTGCCAGGGAGAAGGAAGGCATCCAGGCGTTCCTAGTTCCAGTTTTATCTGTGTATGATTTTCCAAGAGGTCTGTGTCAGTATTCCTTCATCCAGATGTCTTTAAGTGTGTCTGGTCCCCCTGGCAGGGCAGAGATGGTGTGAGATGCTCAGGAGATGCACATGCACATTCTCTGCCCAAAGCCATGGCTAGGGCTGGGCTGTTCTGGCAGGTGGGTTGCTATTTTCACATTGCTCCTTCTTTTATTCCAGATGCCATTCCCAGGCGGCCAGGGACACCCTACAAAACTAAAAATGAGAAATTGTTTTTTAAGGAAAAGCTAAATTGAGCTGAGCAGGTTTTCCCTCTCTTGCAGTTTGGTGCCAAGCACAGAGCAGCACGAGGAACTACGGGCCCGTGTTTGAAGAGCAGCCCGTGCACACCCTCTTCCCCGAAGGATCTGCAGAAGAGAAAGTCACACTTTCCTGCCGAGCCAGAGCCAGCCCTCCCGCGACCTACAGGTGAGCTCGTGGCTCTGTACCAGAGAATTTTGCTTTCCCTTCTCCGTTTCTATATAAAGAAAATCACTAACATCAGCCTCCTCATCCACTCTTTGTCAGGAAGTCTAGTGACAGGACGAGGGGTAATGGTTTTAAATTGGAAGAGGGGAGATTTAGATGAGATATTAGGAAGAAGTTCTTTGCTGTGAGGGTGGTGAGGCACTGGAACAGGTTGCCCAGGGAAGTTGTTGATGCCCCATCCCTGGAAGTGTTTAAGGCCAGGCTGGATGGGGCTTGGAGCAACCTGCTCTAGGGAGAGGTGTCCCTGCCCAGGGCAGAGAGGTTGGAACTGGATGATCTTTAAGGTCCCTTCCAACTCTGACCATTCTATGATTCTATGATATGCATCCTTCCCAGGTCACAGAGATATAAATCCAAACCCTGACACACCACAGCTGGAAAAACACACCAGCACAGCCTCCTGCGAGGGCTGTGATGAGTATTTACCCCCCTCAACTCTTTATACTTGCTCTTGGCAGGTGGAAGATGAATGGCACGGAGATAAAGATGGAGCCAGACTCCCGTTACAGGCTGGTTGCAGGCGACTTAGTGATAAGCAACCCCGTGAAAGCCAAGGATGCTGGCTCCTACCAGTGCGTGGCATCCAATTCCAGGGGCACAGTGGTCAGCAGGGAAGCCTCCCTCCGCTTTGGCTGTAAGTTTGTCTCCACAAGGTAAATGAAATGCAGCCACAGTTACCCTGGGGGTAAACTGAGCCCCCCCCATCCCCTGGCTCACATTAATCAAGGTTGGAGAAAAGCTCTCCTGTGCACGGTAGACTTGGAGAAATCCCCCAGCACTTTCCATTAACATGGATATGCTGTAGGAATGTGATGCACTGCAGAGAAACTCAGTAATATTTTTGGATCTCGCTCTTTACAACCACTGAAGAGACCAGCCTGTGGAGGGAGAGAGAAAACACAGTCATTCCTCCAGCTGTTTGGTGGTGTTTTTTTTTCCATCCACGGACAGGTTTCACTTTGCATGTTTAGTTTTGCAGGAATTCTCTGCAGAGGAGAGAGACCCGGTGAAGATCACAGAAGGCTGGGGTGTGATGTTCACCTGCAGCCCCCCTCCCCACTACCCAGGTAATGTACAAAACCTAAAGCCATGAAACAGAGGTAGGGCTTGGCATGTGGAGAAAACAAAGTCCCATCCCAGGACCAACTTCAGCTTAGGCTGCTGTAGAATCTGGGTTTAATCCCACCCAGGAGGTGACAGGCAACTTGTGCAGTTTGTTCCCTCTTTCTTTTCCCCACAGGTTTATCCTATCGATGGCTCCTGAACGAGTTTCCCAACTTCATCCCAGCCGACGGAAGGCGTTTTGTCTCTCAGACCACAGGAAACCTTTACATTGCCAAGACAGAGGCTTCTGACCTGGGGAACTACTCGTGCTTTGCCACCAGCCACATTGACTTCATCACCAAGAGCGTTTTCAGCAAGTTCTCTCGGCTCAGCCTCGCTGCAGAGGGTCAGTGCCCTTGGATTATCAGAAGGGGAGCGGGCAAAATGCAAAATTAATGAGCCACCGCAAAGCATCCAGGCTCCACAGGACTCCAGCAGCCTCTCAGGGAAGCTTAAGAGCTTCAAAAATATTAATTAATTGGCTGGAAGCTGGGGGAAGCAGCCATCTCTCCAGGCTTTGCTGCTTGTGCAGCTGCAAACCCCATCCGTGGAGTTTCTTTCTTTGTAAAAGAGGAATGGCAGAAGGTGCAGCCTCTGGAGGCTCAAGATATCCCTGAAACTCCTCTCTTTGGTGGCCTTGCAGAGGGGCAGCTAAAGATACCTCTTGGGCAGGGTGAAGGGACTTAGAGCAGGTAGGGAATTAAGGAGAAATAACCCTGAGATGATTTGAAGAGGTTTTTAGAGACTTTAGTAAGAGCTGTGGAATGAAACTTAGTCTTTGCCACCTGTAAATTATCCAAACATGAATATTTTGTGAAGCAGTGCAACCTTGCGGGTTCCTCTGCCCTGTAAAACCTCCCGTGTGCCCTTTTAAAGTCACCCAGGGCTCCTCAACGGTGCTTTCCTTTCACCAGATGCCAGGCAGTATGCCCCCAGCATCAAAGCCAGGTTTCCTGCAGACACCTACGCTCTGACGGGGCAGATGGTGACTTTGGAGTGTTTCGCCTTTGGAAAGTGAGTGCAGTCGGGCTGGGGATGGGGAGGGCACTTCAGAACCTACAGCTTTCCCAACCCCTCCCCTAAAATGGGTTTGCTGTAGATCAGAGATGATGGGGGGACAGGAGGAGGGAGGAATTGGTTAAAGCCATCTGTCCTGCTGGCCAAGACCCAGCTGGGAAGGGACCCGGGTGTCACACCACGTTTTAGGGCAGCACGGGGTACCCGAGAGCTGACCTTCACCAGATTTCCTTCTACACAGCCCTGTTCCTCGAATAAAGTGGAGGAAGCTGGATGGCTCACAGTCCTCCAAGTGGATCGGCAGCGAGCCCCTCCTGCAGATCCAGGATGTTGGCTTTGAGGATGAAGGCACTTACGAGTGTGAGGCTGAAAACATCAAAGGGAGAGACACCTACCAGGGGCGCATCATCATTCAAGGTAAGACATTTAAACATGTGCCTTCCCGAGGCACAGCAAGGTGTCCCTGGCAACGGATCGAGCCTTTGGGAGTGAAACCACCACCCCCGATCCTTCTATCAGCCCCAATTAAACCTATTGCAAAGCCCTAACAAAAACCTGCAGAGATCACTGACAGCTTGCCCCAGTGGATACACATAAGCCATGGCAAGTAGAGAGAGAGCTCCTAACTTGCTCTAAAATAACACCACCAAAAATAAGGCAACCAGGGAAGGAAGCATAGTGGTAAAAATCAAACTTGGCTCCCAACCAGGATCCAAGCCCGGGGTACTTCCCCAAGGGTTAATGCTTGGGTCTAGCCAAGTTAACTTGGTTCTCTCAGCCGGACTCCAGTCCTTCCTGAAGTTCAGGAATGACTGCGTTTACTTTTAAGAAGAGAAACCATAACGTTCTTCCTCAAGTTGGGATTCTGCCTTAATTTTGTGCAGTCCACACGCACAGCTGCAGCCAGAGCCAGGGAAGACTCAGCCTCACACGGCTGTTACTACGGCGCAACACGCTGTGCGAAACGAATCTGCCAGCAGAGATGACACAATGAGCATCCTTCTGCTCGCCTGGCATGCCAAACCCTCTCATCCCATTTTCTTGGCTTTGACTCCTCTCTTGTTCCTCCACAGCTCAGCCCGAGTGGCTGAAGGTGATCTCCGACACCGAAGCTGACATTGGGTCCGACCTGCGCTGGAGCTGCGCGGCCGCCGGCAAACCCAGGCCAACGGTTCGATGGCTTCGGGATGGGCAGCCGCTGACCTCCCAGGTACCAGCAGCAAAAGCCAAGGCACAGCAAAACCTGGGAGAACCAAATGCACAACTCTAGACTTAAAACCCTCTCCCGCCTCCCCGCAAACACATCTCAACCCCCTTCGATCACCCCGCATCCCTATTCCATGTGCCCCCATCAGGCTGCAAAGCGATGCCACAGTCCTTACCGACGGCAAGTTCCTTCTCCTGCCATCCCAGCCATTGCTTCACGCAGCTACAGGAACCCATAGCGTGTTATCAGGGTAGATAAATATCACCCTGTGCTGGTCTCTGTAGGACCTGCACGTCGCTGATCCAGCACTCAGAGGTCTCAGCAAACAGGGTGACATGGGGCAGCGACCGGCCACATGGCCTGCGGTCTTCTCCCCTGGAAAACCAGGCTGGCTTCAGAGTCTGCAATGAAACTCAACCCTGAACCCAGCAGGCTTGAGTTCCATTTGTGTTTTTCCTCATCTAATGGGTTCATCCTCTTGTTTGCACAGAACCGCATCGAAGTGAGCGGTGGAGAGCTGAGATTTTCCAAGCTAGTCCTGGAGGACTCTGGCATGTATCAGTGTGTGGCTGAGAACAAGCATGGCACAGTATATGCAAGTGCTGAATTAACAGTGCAAGGTAATTTCTCGGTTCCCAGTGCTCTGGGTTTCAATGGGACACGGAAGCATTTCAGATCTCTTCCTAATATCCCGCGTTTGCGATCTCAGAGTGAGATGAGAGCAGACAAAAACTGCTTCACTCACCATTGAAATATAGTTACTGGTTCAACAAGACACTCGACAACCCTTGAAAATTTGCATCTGGTGTAAATTCAGTAATGCTGGAAGAGAACAAGGACATCTGTTCAGCTACAGAAAGTGTACAGGACAGAGGGCAGCACGAGCTCCCTTCCACCACCACAGCCCTCCTCTTTTTGGGGGGGAAAGAAAAGCTTTCAGTATCCATTCAGCCCGCTTTGATGGATGGTGACTGGAGCTGGGCTGATGCCAAACCTGCTCCACGTGAGTCTAAAAGCTTATCTCCTCCTGGTCAGTAGATGCCAGAGATAAATTAAAGGCCTTAAGCATCAGCTCTTCAACATTAACACGCTGCAACAGATAAACCCCAACCCTATCTCTGCAGTACCAGGAGCTGGATGTCTGCCTTGGTGACTTTGGTCAGGATATTACGAAAAAACATCCTCTACATTTTCCAAAGCAGCTGTTCTTGTGTCTCTCCAAGACCTTGCACTTGTTAGGGTCACATCCCATTGCTACCTACGGCCCGTATGTCACGTAACTCCTGCCTCAGCAGGGGTTAGAGACCTCCTGGCAGCAGAGGAATCACTCCTTCATCTTGCTCCCCAGATACAGCCACGCTTGTTACTGACTCATCCAACAGATCAATACCTAGTTACACAGCAGCTAAAACGCTCACAGAGCAGGGTTTTCTAACCATTCCTTAATCCTTCTTTTCTTTCCCCCCCCTCTCCAGCCCTAGCACCAGATTTTAGACTAAACCCAGTGAAGCGACTGATCCCTGCAGCCCGAAGCGGGAAGGTCATCATCCCGTGCCAACCACGAGCAGCACCGAAAGCCACCGTGCTCTGGACCAAAGGGACTGAGCTTCTGACCAACAGCAGCAGGTAGCAGCCACAGAGTCAGCTTCTACCTAGAAACCACAGCTAAAATCACATCTTTTTTTTCTTTCTCACCAGAAGACCAGACTCGATGACCCAAAGTGTGCAGCTACATCCCTGAATAAAGCACTTTTTTACTCCTCTAATTTCTTCTTTAAGAAAACTGTATAATATTTTGCAGTCCTGCTTCTACCACCGATTTCTCTAAACTCAGCAGGTGCTGGAAATTGTCAGGTGTACAGAGCAAACAGATACTTTAACCTTCCTCTCATCTGGTTCTTCTCCCCTTCCAGGGTGACTATTACCACAGATGGCACCTTGATCCTCCAGAACATCAGCAAATCTGATGAGGGAAAGTACACCTGCTTTGCTGAGAACTTCCTGGGCAAAGCCAACAGTACTGGAATCCTCTCTGTTCGAGGTAGACATTTTTGCCTTGAGTTGGGGTGAATTGAGCAAGAAACATCTAAGGATGTTGTGATGTGCTACTTCTCCTCTCCTTATACTCCCCCAAATCAATGCAATCCTCAGGGAATCAAAGGCATTACAACCTGTGGAGCAGCAAATCTGCCTGACCCACCAAATCCTACCTACCACCAACTGGTCCTTGAGACAAGCATTTCCATTTTCTAACCACTGTAATCCCTCACCTTCCTCCTGTAAAACTATAGCTGTTAGAGAGGGGAGACAACTTGGAAAGTGTTGGTTTGGATGTTCTGCAGCATGAAAAAAACATCTGGAGCATGGACATTTGCAACTAACAGGCCTCCCTGCTCTTTCCCTGCAGATGCCACCAAAATCACGTTGGCACCATCTAGTGCTGACATCAACGTAGGTGAAAACCTCACTCTACAATGTCACGCATCCCACGACCCAACCATGGACCTCACCTTCACCTGGTCACTAGATGATTTCCCCATTGACTTCGACAAGTCGGAAGGGCACTACCGGCGAGCCAGCGCGGTGAGTAGAAAAGACAATCGTGTGCCATCATAAAAGGGACAGAAAACCATCAGCAGCCTCTGTGTTTGGATGTTGAACGCTGGATTGTGGTCAAACGCTCTCCCCAATGTCTTTTCTCCGTGCAGAAGGAAGCTATTGGAGACCTCCGCATCTTCAACGCCCAGCTGAAGCACTCGGGGCGGTACACCTGTACGGCCCAGACGGTTGTGGACAGTGCTTCGGAGTCAGCTACGCTGACTGTCAGAGGTAATTCCTCTGTCGTGATGTCCCCTGCTGCTTCCAAGCCCAAAGGGATGACATGGTCCCTGTAAGGACCCTGTAAGGGACCACCTCGCTCTTCCCTTGCCACCATCTAATATTTGAACCGCATGAGACAAGCTCCTGAGCTTTTCTGGAGGCCAAAATTGGACATGAGGCTTCCCAGAAAAGAAAGGCCTGGTTTTAATTTATGATTTGTACAATATAAAGAGCGGTAAGTCTCCAAATCTTTCCTCTCAGTAACGTATCCATCTGTCTCCCACCTCCCCAGGACCTCCAGGTCCCCCCGGAGGGGTGGTGGTGAGAGACATCGGTGACACCAGCGTCCAGCTGAGCTGGAGCCGTGGCTTTGACAACCACAGCCCCATCGCCAGGTACATCATCGAGGCACGGACCCTCCTCTCCAACAAGTGGAAGCAAATGCGCACCAGTAAGTGTCTTGGGGGCAGTGGTGGTGACAAGTTCTCACTGCCAAGTTCTTGCTCTGCGCTCCTACGCCGGCTGCCACTCGCTCTCTTTCTTCTCCTCTTCTCTTACTGGATTATATAGATCCTGTAAATATTGAAGGCAACGCGGAGACAGCCCAGGTGGTGAACCTCATTCCTTGGATGGATTATGAGTTTCGGGTCTTAGCGAGTAACATTCTTGGAGTTGGGGAGCCAAGTTTACCCTCCAGCAAAATCCGTACCAAAGAAGCAGGTACGTGCAGGTACTCAGAGGCAGAAAGGGGACCCGGAGGTCTCCATCCCTCCGAGAGGCTGGCTCACAGCATGCCTTGAGCCCAAACAATTAGTCATCTCCTTGAGCACTCCCAGAGGTGATGCCACCACAAAATTTTCTGCCTTTTTGCCCATTTACACACCAAAGACAAAGCCATACCACAGCTGGTAGGTAACTTCAGCATCAGATACATATAACCCTTATAAATCCTAGCTGCAAATTCTGGGCAGTAAGGATTTGGAAGGGGAAAGGGCCCTGTTACATCACAGAGCACAGCTCTGCAAAGACAAGGGGAATTTCCCAGCTGTGGATGTTCCTTCCACCTTCTGCTGCTTGAACGTGCAAGCAGAAGGGATGGAAGAAGAGCAGCAGAGCTGCTCTCAACACACCAAATGCACATTAACTCTTCTCCAGTAAAACCTCTCCTCCATATCCCTGCTTTTGAGCTGGATTCTTGTCCCCTCTGAGAAATGCCGCCTCCAAATAAGCTCCATCAGGCTCTGGCCAGTATCCTAGGCCTGACTTTCACGAACATTCCAAACACGAGCTGAAAGCAGAGAAACCAGCACTTTTATCCAAGCCTGGCTACTCCCAGTCCGTGTGCTGTCTGAGCTCATCTCCTGCCATCACTATTGTCCCCTTAACCCAACCCTTTGCTGTCTCGCTTTTGTTTGGGGACACGACAGCACCTACTGTGGCACCATCTGGGCTGAGCGGCGGCGGAGGAGCTCCCAACGAGCTGATCATCAACTGGACGGTAAGTCGGGCAGCAGGACACCAGGGAAAGGACCTGGGAAAGGGCCAAGGGGAGGAGCCAGTGCTGCTTCTTTTGGGAAATCAGTGCTGTGGTTAAATTTTTGATGCGTGGACAAGCCAAACGCTGTGTTCAGTCCAAAGTTTTGCTGGTTTGAACGGACCCAGGCTCCTCTCTCTTCCCACCCAACTCACAGCCAACGCTGCGGGACTATCAGAATGGAGATGGCTTTGGGTACATCTTGTCCTTTCGGAAGAAAGGCACCCAGGGGTGGCTGACGGCCAGGGTGCCGCACGCCGAGTCGCTGCACTACGTGTACCGCAACGAGAGCATCGGCCCCTACACCCCCTTTGAAGTGAAGATCAAAGCATACAACAGGAAAGGAGAGGGACCAGAGAGCCTCACGGCCATCGTGTACTCCGCAGAAGAAGGTAAAGCGGGACTGAGTCCTCCCTGCTTTGTCCAACCTGTCCTCAAGCAGCTCCCTGCAGAGCTCTGTGTGCCTGGGAGCTCAACGATAGGGTTCTCTTACTCGAAGAGCGGCTGACAGTGATTTCGGCACATTTATCATCTACTACAAATTCACAACGAGATGTTTCCCTAAGCCCAGCCGTGGTTGTACAGCCAGAGCTGCAGAGCACAGCCAGGCATCCTCCCAGCACACAGCTGTGGCCCTGCTTGTCCTGCTAAATCCCTAAATCCCTTCCCCTCGCTCTGCTCCGTACATGTAATACCACAGAATCATAGAATGGTCAGAGTTGGAAGGGACCTTCAAGATCATCCAGTTCCAACCCCCCTGCCCTGGGCAGGGACACCTCCCACCACACCAGGTTGCTCCAAGCCCCATCCAGCCTGGCCTTGAACCCCTCCAGGGATGGGGCAGCCACAGCTTCCCTGGGCAACCTGTTCCAGTGCCTCACCACCCTCACAGGAAAGAACTTCTTCCTAATATCTCATCTAAATCTCCCCTCTTCCAATTTAAAACCATTACCCCTCGTTCTGTCACTCAACTTCCTAACAAAGAGTCCCTCCCCAGCTCTCCTGGAGCTCCCTTCAGATACTGGAAGGAAATAATACCAGCCATCTGGCAGTGCGGTAACGGTGCTGAGGAGAGCCCTTCGCTTCAGGATGGTGATGAGGCTGCCCAGAGCAAGGAAACGATTCTTATTCCCTTTTGTTGTCTTTTTACAGAACCAAAAGTGGCTCCTTTCAGAGTTACGGCCAAGGCTGTTCTGTCCTCAGAAATGGATGTGTCCTGGGAGCCCGTTGAGCAGGGAGACATGACCGGAGTGCTCCTGGGCTACGAGGTAGGAGCCTGCAATGGGAAGGAGAGCTCCTAAAACTGAGATTCGAGAGCCCAGGAAAGGAAATGCCCCCAGGCCAAGTGAGGTGAAAGGAAGCAGTATCTATTTCCAAAGAGGGATGATAATTTATGGACAGCACGAGGCTCTAATGGGGACAATACTACTGTCACAAGAGAGATTAGGAAGAGAGAAACATCCCTTTTTTTTTCCTGCTTGTCTTTCCATACCAGCTGTCACCTTATTCCTGGACACAGGAGCAAATACCAAAGGGTTTCCAGGTGGTGATGGGGCTTGTATCTGCAGATGCCTCTACCCCATCCAACCCCATCACACCCTTTTCTGTTTAGATCCGGTACTGGAAGGACGGTGGCAAAGAGGAGGCAGCTGACAGAGTGAGAACAGCGGGGCTGGTCACGTCGGCTCATGTAACCGGCCTGAAACCCAACACGAAATACCACGTGTCAGTCAGAGCTTACAACCGGGCTGGGACCGGCCCCCCCAGTCCCTCCACCAACGTCACCACAACAAAACCACGTGAGTGAGCCCTCACCACCTCTGCTGAGCATGGTGTACCACCTGGGCATGCTGTGTCCTCCAGAGGATCCCCACTGATCAGCTTTTGGTCAGAGTTGTTTTAACGCCGTTTAATTAGTCCATAAAACAGTTCCCTGAATTTCCTCAGATCAGCCTGATGGTCTGTGGTTCCCTTACCTGAGAACATCTGTGCTCAAAGTCATGTTTCATAGAATCACAGAATGGTCAGAGTTGGAAGGGACCTTAAAGATCATCAAGTTCCAACTCCCTGCCCTGGCAGGGACACCTCCCACCACACCGGGTTGCTCCAAGCCCCATCCAGCCTGGCCTTGAACCCCTCCAGGGATGGGGCAGCCACAGCTTCTCTGTTTGCCAGGTTCTTCCCTCTAAACCAACCACAGTAGTGTTATCAGCCCTGCTGATGGTTGTAGAGTCTCAGGAGACTGTTGGAACCAGCACAACCTTCTCGTCAGTCCCTGATTTACTCAATCTCTGTCTTGCTTTGTGTTTCTTAGCACCAAAGAGGCCACCTGGGAACATCTCCTGGACTTTTTTGGGGTCTACGGTCAGCATCAAGTGGGATCCAGTGGTGGCGAAGGCAGATGAGTCAGCAGTTACGGGGTACAAGGTACAGGCAGCCTGCAGCTGGCCTTCTAAGGGACCTTAAGGAAATCCCAGTGAAGGTAAACTCAAACTTGCCTCTTCCAACAGATGCTTTACAGGCAGGATTCCCACTCTGCTCCCACGCTATACCTGGCCAGCAAGAGCCGGATCGACATCCCTGTCCCTGAAGATTTCACTCACGCCTTTGTGCAGATCAGGGTGACGGGTCCTGGGGGAGATGGAATCCCAGCAGAAGTTCACATCCTCCGAAACAGTGGTACGTTTGCTCCTCTGACCATCCACACTCCATGCACCAAGGCTCATTTACAGGGGGCTTTGCTGGAAAACGAGCTCAGAGAGAGGAGTTAACCTGTAGGACAACTTGCCTGTCACTCACTGTCACTCTTTGGTAACTAATGACTTGGTCATACCTCCTCCCCTACAGCCACAGCACAGCACAACAACAACAATGCTATTAAGTCTTTAAATCCCACTCTCCCTTCCAGGAACACAGGGAAACATGTTTTAGGCTGAGACTCTGGTCTTTGGCTCCCTCCTGCTCTTCACTCAAAGGACCTTCTGACATGTTCCTCCCCAGCTGACCTCCCCCCAGACCCTGAGATCTTCCAGTCTAGTCTGCACCGACCTTGGTTATTTGCAGCTAAAGCCCTCGAGGCTCCACTTGAGCTCAACTCACACTCAATCCTGACTGTTTGTAGGGTCCCAACCCCAACTCCAGCAGGTTCCCTTGATTCAGGGGTTAAGTCCTCAGTACCCACCCCCAAACACAACAGTTCCTGGGAGGTTCATCAGCGACAACCACAACACAAGCACAAAGAACCCCAGAGCTACGAGTTTACCAACCCTCCCAACTCTTTCCCCGAGGTTGTGTTTGCGCAACAGGTCAGTTGCTTCTTCCCCATTCCCTTTCTTTCAGGGACAAGTATGATGGTGGAAGATTCCGTGACAAGGCCAGTGCCACACGCTGTCATTATCACAACCAACTCACTGGTGATGGTGGCCCTGATCAGGTACCTGGAGCTCTGACAATGGCCAGCACAGCTCAGGACACCCGGACACGTTTCCTCCCACGCCAGCGGGGAACAACGTGGTATTTGGTACCAAGCTCCAACTTTGGGCCACAGCAGCATCCCAGAGAAAGGATTTGACAACGTTGTTTTAAGGGAGGAAGAAAGAAACAGCATTTTTTTGGTTGGTGTTGTTCTTTTGGAAGAATAGAAGCTTTCCTACAAGACATGGGTCTTTAACCAATTACATTTTTTTAAAGAAACGAGTAAAACGAAGAAGAATTCGACGTGAATTCTGACAGCCAACTGCCCCAGGCACTCTATCCAGTAGGTTTTCTGCCTTACGAAGCCATGTACTAAAATAACCAGACTGCTAAACTTGACTTTTTTTTTTCTTTTTTTTAAATATGTACAGTGAATTTGGGGTGGGAGGGTGGCAAGGGGAGGACGGGGACTGAGGATCTCACAGCGAGCAGCATGTTCCATCCCAATCCCAGTCACAGCCATCTCTAACAAATTATGGCACAGGATGGTTTTTTCCCCCCACCCTTATCCATAACATCAGCCAAATTCTGCAGCGACCAGCCCGAGGAGAAAAAGCCACGTGAGAGACTGAGCTCTGCCCCATCCTGAAGATTGAAGAACGCAGAGTTTAGATTGGGAAAAGGTTTTTTTTACAACACTGGTGTTAACCTGCAACCCCAGCCCGTTGTTTGTATCACCTTTTATGCCCTGAGGCACAACATTCAGTGTTACCCACATCCCACATGCTTTTGGGGTGTTTCTGTTATACTGTTTGCTTCTTTCCTTTCTTTTTTTTTGGGGGGGAGTGTGGGAAGGAGAAGGGGTAAAAGAAAAGGAGATACTTCTCTAGCATCTGCTAATTCAAAGAGAGTGCTCTGCCTAATAATGGAAATGTCAACACACCTGATTTCAACAGTCTGAAAGGAGAAAAAGAAAGGAATATTACAGAATTAAACCAAGAACTAGAGACTCGAGGAAGCCCTCACTGGGGCAACATGGAAAATCTGGACTCAGTCAAATTCTTCTCCCTACACAAACAGTTCCAGCCAGCCAGAACAGCAGCATCAACTTGGGGAGTGCAGGACTGAGACTGAGTCACTGGGTCAGCCTGGTTTCAGGCCCAAGGCTCACACAGCTGATCTGAGTGGGGGGACCGATACCCCAAAGATGTACAGGGATGCTGAGCTGCACCGTTAGTTAAAATGGTTGGGAATAGATGCTGTGTATTAAAATCTCTTCATTTCCCAGTAAAGCAAGCAAACGACCAAAGTTAACCAGGAGATGATCTGTATCGCTTGCTGGTAAGATCCCAAGGGAGGTTTTAGGGACCTTAACCTGCCCATTCCTTCCCCCTTCCCAGGGGACAACACTGAGCAATCTCAGTTCCAGAGTTACCCAACAAAGGGCTAAACTTGCAGGATGGGGCAATGACGAGGGACTGACACACAGTTTCTGCACCAAATACCAATTCCTTGCTAATAATTTTCCAATTCTCATTTCCAAGGCCTTAGTGAGCTTTTGAGAGATCACATGCGTAAACCCCTGGCCTCCCCAGGGAGTTATGTCTATTGCATTTATCCACGCTACCCCTTTACAGTTCTTGTAGCATCTGGAATCAAGAAGGTAAACACACCAGGAGGCTGAGAGGGTGGGATGCAAAGAGGAAAGCTCTGGAGTGAGGAAGAAGGGCTGCTAAATATTTAACAAATAAGAGAATTGTTTCAAAAAACAGGCAAAGAAAAATAAACTTAATGAAAGAATCTAACTATTTAGAGCACAGCTGCAGCAAAAAGAAAAGGTAACTCATCTTTTCCATTACAAATAACACCCAGGATAAAGTGGAAAAAAGAAGAGAAGGGCTCCCAGTGACACAGGGCAGAGAGAGGCAGGGAACCAGCACCCCAGAACCCATCCTGAGCTCCCTCCGGGTCCCCCCACCGCTCCCCAGGAATCACCCCTCGCTCCCTCGAGCAGGCTGAAACGCTGCCTTCAGAAGGGCAACAGCTAAATAGAAGTTATATTTTTGTATGATTTATGTTCTCGGAGATTTTAAAGTATTTTTATTGCTGTCTGGAAGCTTTGTTTGGCAGAACTATTTTATGTTGTTAATCCCACATTTTCGTTACCGCCTCCATCCCGCTGGGCCTTCAACCTTTCTCTCATGAACGATGGGATGAAAGGAGAATTAGGAATTCAGTGTTAGCTCAAAAACGAAGCAAATTAGGTTTTGGGCAACAAGTTACCTGAATGATACGTAGAACATGGTGACAAAAAATTAGGAGACACAAACTAAGTGGAGCTATGGAGCTTCAGAGCCCTCTGCAGAAGCATGGACCCAATTAAAGAGAGGAGCAAAGAAAAGCAGCAAGGCCAAATGACGTGCCCAGAGCCTTCACCGAGTGGAGATGGAGATGCTGGAGGCAGCCAGTGCTCTGCAAGGAGGGACCAGAGCAGAAATCCCTGGCACTGAAAAGGTTTGCTGCACTCCTCAGGTGGAACTGCTGAGCAGGAGGGAGTCTTTTCGGTCCACAGCCCCACCACTGCCATGAGGTTTGTACTGGTTTCAGGTCCAGAGTCCATGAAGGCAGCTGTGGTCACCCCATCGTGCATCAAATTCCCATCCAGGGAAACCAAAACCTCAGCTCCACCAAAGGGCTGCTCCGCCTGCATGCCCACGGACACGGCCAGTTCCCTTCAAGGGGAACACCGGGCACCTCCAGGGCTGAAGAACGTTGCAGATGAACTCTCACAAGCAAAGCAAAGCAAGGTCCTCCTGTCAGATTCCAGGGCTTGAGGTTCAGCACCAGCCCAGGCCTGACCACACAAGGTCCCTTTGCAGATATTTGGTCTCAACAGATGGCTGGTAACGCTGGGGGCTCTGTTTTATTGAACTTGACAGTATTGGAAAGCAAGATGCTTTGTAGCAGGGTGAAAACAGTATCTAAAGTGGGTTTTAAATAGCAGCCACCTGCAACATTGCCCTGGTAAGCTTAATACAGCTCTCTGTTAAACTAGATCACAGGCACATTTTATATAAGAAGTGAAAAACTACATGAGTTGGATTTCAAATGTTCCAGTTTGCACTGCTCTGCATTGCAAATGGGCTGAATATATTCCAATTTGTAAAATTGATGGGACAGTGTTTTCTAAAGCCTTCAAATGACAAGTAGATCCTCTTGAAAGTTAAATGTCTTCAGTCTGAATTCAAGCTACGCTGCTTTTTTTAAAGAAAGTAAATGATCAGTACACAGAGTTTCACCAGTATGAATTTTCAACCAAAATACTGCTGAGCTTCTGCAACATTTTAAGGATGAGATATGACCTAGTGGTTCAAACCCCTGCAGGCTCAGGCTGATGGGTCCCTGTCCCAGCCCTTGGTGACAAACCTGTCCTCGTACCTGTGCTGTCTCTGCTGCCCAGTCCTTCCCCGATTTGGCCACCACAGCTGAGCTGACAGCAACATCTCCTGAGCATCAGCATAAAGAAACTCTGAAAAAAGCACCTGGCAAACAGGCCGTCTCTCCCCCACAGGTTTTCTTTCAAATTTTGGGGGAATTTGTTGATGCTCCAAAGCTGCAGAGCAGGAAAGATAAATGGCACGTGATGAAACTGCCCAGGGAAACACCCTGGGTGATGGACAGGGGACACTGGGAAGGAAGAGAGACAGAAAGTCCTGGTGGTTACAGGTTAAACCCTGCTCCAGACAAGGCAGCTCAGATTTTGTGTGCAGACACGAGCCACATTAACTCAAAACCTGCCTTGCCTTCAGCACTCCCTTCTGCCATTTCATTTCTCAGGGGTTAGGTGACCCACAGAAAAGGAACTGCAGGATTTGTACCTCGTTAAACTTCATCCAGGCTATAAAAGAACATAAAAAGCCTGGCCAGAGCCACCAACGTGGGAACATGGTGTGGAAGAAACCTTCTGTGAAGCCACTTGGAGCTTCCTAAAATGCAGCCCCAGGGGGTAAAAGGAAAGGTGTTCAGAGCTGGGGAGAAAACTTAAGATTTCAACACCTTAACAGTATTTACTGGCTTCACTATTGCATTATGTTGCAAATCAATCTCCTGTCTCGTTAAGAATCCCCTACATTTAATTGCCCTGAGCATTTGCTTTAGAGATTAACTTTCGGGGATGAGTTAATTGCTGTGGTTTCTGTTCTCAGCGCCTTAAGGGCTCACTAAGGAAATGCAACTAATTTCAGAGGGGCCACCAAAATTGCCAGCAGTGAAACCCACCCTGACCAGGATGCTGCAAGGAGTTTGCCACAAGGGTGAAATGCTTTCAGCCTCCAAAATCAGAGAGGTTTTACAGTCCTGATTTAGTCATATTTAATGTAAAGTTATCTTCTACCTGATGCTATTGAACTTTCAGATTGAAGATTCCTGGGTTTAGGTTGTCTGGGCTAAACCCAGCCCTGAGCTGTATGGCTTTGGATGAGAAACAGCTCAGGTTTGCCACAGGACAGATGAAGTGTTGTGTGCCCTGAATGAACACTCACATCCTCACCCAAGACATCACTTGGAGAACTCAGGCATCACATCCAGCTAACTAACGCCTGGGGTGGGGGGGTGTCTAAATCCCATCTGCTCCAAAGCCATCCCCCATCCCCAGAAACCCTCTGCTGGGAATGTTTTAATCCAGCTCCACTACAGGCAAACAGTTTTCTTCTCAGTACCTTTCTTGTACACTATTTTTTTAAAGAAAACCAAATGGGAACCATTGTAAACATACTGTACTTATTGTAATTATGGTTATTTATTGGCTACAGTAGCACGCAGTTCATAAATAAAGACCTTCAGAGACTTTAGACAACAACTGGAGCCTGAAATACTTCTGTCCAGCCTCAAATGCAGTTAGTTCCTTGATTGCTCAGGAATCCCCCTGGCCCAGGACTGTTATTTTCCCCCCCGACTGCCAATTTGCACCCACTAATACAAACAAGGAGCCCAGTGAGACCCCATCTACATGGGGCCAGTCCCCCCAGTTAAGTCAATTAATCATAGAATGGTCAGAGTTGGAAGGGACCTTAAAGATCATCAAGTTCCAACCCCCCTGCCCTGGGCAGGGACACCTCTCCCTAAAGCAGGTTGCTCCAAGCCCCATCCAGCCTGGCCTTAAACACTTCCAGGGATGGGGCATCAACAACTTCCCTGGGCAACCTGTTCCAGTGCCTCACCACCCTCACACCAAAGAATTTATTCCTAATATCTCATCTAAATCTCCCCTCTTTCAATTTAAAACCATTCCCTCTTGTCCTATCACTAGACTTCCTGACAAAGAATCATAAGATATTAAGATACAGCAAACATAAATTCTATCCCATGACAGTGATAAGGAACCAAAGAGGAGACACTCCAAATGGAGCAAGGAATTGCAGGTGTTGAGGGTCTGGTTAGAGATGTCAGTGTAACCCACTTGCTCTGGTGAGGAATGCTAGAAAACTCAAAAACTTCATGCATCTTATTAGCAGAAAGGGTAATTGATTGTTGGAATAATTTGCCAAAAAGCTTCATCATCAATCAGAGCCTTTAAACCAAGACTGGAAATCTTCCAGGAGGATACTCACTACATCAGCCAGGAGCAGGCAGGATTGGGAAGGGTCACTTACATCAGAGAAAATCATTTCCTTTCACTGCAGGAAGCGCCGCATGAAATCACCTCACCCAGGTTATGTCAGATTAACTCAAAACAGTAATTTCTTCTCAAAAAATAATAATATTCTACTGGCTTCCTTCTCCCTTTGGGAAGGATGTCAAAAGAGCAGATAGAGCAATGGTACATGGAATGGCTCTGAGCTCACTGGAGTTCACCAGCCACGCTGGGGAGCAGATAATTGGGAAACTGGGCTCAGAAGCACCAGTTCGTGGGGAATCTCATCCCAAACCCTTTCCTCAGCCCATCCTGGATGCACTCGCTTTCCTACAGCCCCTACAAGAAACACCATGGTTGACCATGGGGTGCACAGGGGGGCTCGGGCTGCAGCAGGATGTGCCTCCAGGATCCCTCCGAGCTCTGAAGGATGGAGGGATGGAGCCACTCCTTCTCTTCCTACAAGATATAGCCACCCACAGCTCGAAGGGATGAGTGTATTTGATTGCCATATAACACTGCCCAGCTCCAGGTGGCCGAAGAAGCTGGGCTCAGCTGGGCTCAGACCCCAGGCAGGCTCCTGCCCCTCTGCCCCCTGCCCTGCAGAGCTGTAGGCGAGGCTGCTCATCACCGGGGCCGTAATTAGCTCGGGGATTTATGCTTTGTAAAGGTGAGGGCAGTATCATTAAGGAAATCAGCAGGGAGCAGCCAAGACTGAGATAAATCCCTCCCCGCTTCACCTCCTGCAAGGGCACTCCTGCTTTCTCGGGAGCCGTCATTAAATGCCACTGCATGGGATATAAATCAAGGAGACAAATGCACCGTCGCTGAGAAACAGCGGGTCCTACCAGGGAAGGCAAGTCCAGCTCTGCAGAGAGAGCACAGGGATGAAGGATGCTGTGGGGCATCACTCGCACCCATCTGTCCCAGATGAGCCAGCACCAATGGACCACGGTGACCTCAGCTGCATTTAAGACCAAAAACCAGTTTATCCAGGCATGTCAGGGTGTTTCCAGCCAAGGTTCCTGTGCAGGTTTCAGGCATTAGGGCTGTGGTCACTCCGAGTACAGCCCTTGCCATATTTTGCCAAGTCTGGTCCCAACAGAGTTATTTTTCTACGTGTAAATACCAAGAGGAAATAGTTAGCTAACTTTCTATGAAACTTACAGCATTTCAGGGCAAGGTTCAAATGATTATGGGTTTTTTAGGGATTTTCCTAGAGAGAGAGGGCAGCTGAAGGAGTTCACTCTTTGTTTAAAGTCACAGAAATGATTGTTCAAGCAAATTTCTGTAAAACTGTATCTAAATAAAACACTGCAAGAATTGAAAGGCATCTACCCCAGAGCTAGTGGGTTTGTGTCCCACCTGAGAAAACATCCTCCTCCTTTACTGCCCCAAGGACACTTTAAAGGACTTCTTGTTTCTAGGACATACATTGTTGTGTCTAATATTTGCTGTTTGCAGAGCCCCTTATGCTGCTCACCGGGTCCCCAGCCCAAACACTCACAGGGATGTTTCCTTCCTCACTCTCTATACTCACTTTACTTGCAAATATCAAAAGGGTGAGCAAAGGATTTACCCTGATCCTGCCCTCCTATGGCTATAAAGAGATAAATAACCATCCTCAGAATGAAGTACACACAAAACCTGGTGGGCTACCTCTGACTCAGCACACACTGATTCAGAGTTAAGTAAAACACTCCTCCTTAGGACTGGTGCTGCAGTAGTGAACTTGCTTTTCTCCACTCAGCCTAAGATGACGCATCAATTAAGCCCACGGAATTCAGCTTTACCAAAACACCCTGCTTTGTACACGAGTTCCACAGGTCTACGCTGGCATCACCACAGCCAGGCAACAAACACACACATTCATGCAGTATTCTGTGCCAGGAATCATAGAATCATAGCATTATCCAGGTTGGAAGGGACCTTTAAGATCATCGAGTCCAACCATCAACCCAACTGTGATAAAAAACCATCACTAACCCATGTCTCCAAGCACTGTGTCAACCCAGCTTTCAAATCCCTCCAGGGATGGTGTCCCAACCCATTCCAAGGCTCAACAACCCTTTCAGGGTAAACATTTTTCCTAATATCCAATCTGAACTTCCCCAAGTCTCCAACTTGAGATAATTTCCTCTTGTCCCATTGCCTGTGACTTGGGAGAAGAGACCGACCACCCTGGCTGCACCCTGCTTTCAGGGAGTTGTAGAGAGTGAGAAGGTCTCCTCTCAGCCTCCTCTTCTCCAGGCTGAACACCCCCAGCTCCTTCAGCCTCTCCTCTTAAGACTTGTGCTCCAGACCCCTCACCAGCTCCATTGCCCAAAAAGCTGCATCTTCCTTGAATAAATTCAGGGAAGAACCCAGGCAAAACATTGATAGTGACTCGATGTGTACACGCTGAGAGAAGGCAAAAGGAAAAGGGGAGAGAGCAAAAGGGAAGGGGACAGAACTCTGAATCTCCCTGGTTTTCAAAAGCATCACTCCACGGACTTGGAAGGAAAAGCTTCATTGGCAAAGTGCTTCACTGTGGCTGAACCCCTGCCAGCAACTGCGGGAAGGAGTGAAAGAATTAACACAGAGCAAGGTGCAGAGGATGGAAGAGCCACAGCCCCATCCCGGCACAAGAGCAGCATATGGGGTTTGTTTTCCTCCTGGTTTTTTTTTGCTGCCACTGGAGTTCCAGCAGTTAAGGCAATCTAGTTATTCAATTTAGATAAACTTCAGTAGCTAACAGCAATTTCAGCAGCTGCCTGTGCCTCACCATTCTGTTATTACCTCCTTCTTTCCAAGTGCTAATGCCATTAGCAAATTGACTTCCTCCCTCGCACAATCTGTCTGGCTTTAGTACGTACAATACTAATTGCTTTCTAATACTTAGGACTGTCAGCAGAATTTTGTACCACAAAAGAAAAAAAAACAACCCCAACAACCCTCCTGCTGGGAACTGGCAGCACATTCTGGGGTCTGCACACAGTCCTGGCCATCCTCTCCTCCAGGTGAGGCAGCCAAGGATGGGAAAAAGAAATTTAGGCTCACTATTACCAATTCAGAGCAAAAATAAACACTTTTTTTTTCCTGCATTTCAGCCCGTTATGTCAGGAAGAATGGGGAGAGTGAGTGAGAAAACACTCAGATTACCAGAAGACAAAGAAATGGAGGGACAGGGAGAACATGCTGGTTTGAAGGGTCCTCGTTCCAGCTGCTTTCTCTGACCTCCCTGTCCCTCCAGCCTCCCCTATTCCCCTTTTGTGACCTTTCTTTCCCTCAGCTCAGGCTGTTCTCCCCTTCCTTCCCCTCCATCCGCAGGCCTGCTAATGTAAACAGCAGCCAAGCTACTTTAGATTGTTGTAAAATTCAAAAGAATACATGGAAAACACCTTTTTAAGCAGCAGCTCCACACAAAAGCCTACAAGGGAAGTGTCATTTCAAACAGCAACTACATCAGCCCCAACCTTTCCAACAGCTGGAGTCACACTGCCCATCACAGCCCTTCATCTTAAAATAAACATAAAATAATATATATTAATCTCTTCTGCTCCAGGCATCTGCCTCCCCTCAGAAAAAAAACCTCAAAAAAACACAAAGGGAAGACACAATGAAAAGCTGAAAGACCCTTTTGGTCCCAACTCTGACCCCCTGAGCTAAGCAGTGAGAAATGGATTGTCCTGGACCTCTCCTGTCATCTTCCTGCATTTCTAAATCCCAGCTGCCCACAGGAGGACAGCCCCGCATTTACATTACAAAGTGCAGAGAGGGTCTTCCAGACGGGACAGCTTCTCTTTGTGGATTTGAACCATTAGCTCCCACACCAAGCATATGGCTGTTGCCCTTATCCAGAGGCTGTGGGAAGAGGAGAAATTCCTGGAGGGGGGTGAGAAGAGTTTTGTGGGATGGAAATCTAGGGCTTGTTTTACTCACTGCGGTGTTAAATCTGGGCAAAGGCCTGAGTCAACGTGCTTCCTCCTGCAGAGATGAGGCTCATCCTGGTTTTAAAGCCAATTTCTAATCAATCTGGGTAAGATAAGACAATTAACCTAAAGCAGGTATCAATAGGGCAGTGTTAAACTAAACCAACCCAAACCACAGAGTTTACTGTAACTGTTTTTTCCCCCCATTTATCTTATAAGCAAACTCAAAAAAAAAGAAATTATTTCATCTCCCACCTCTGCAGCAGAATGAGGAAGCGATGAGGAGTCCTACCTACAGACATCTCCTTCCCCAGTTTGGGGAGATACTGCTAAGCCTCTGAGCTGTTAAGGCTGTAGAGAGCTACTGGTTTTGGGGACTGGGGAGCTCTTTGGCGAGGTGAAGGAACTGTGCATTAAGGAAGAAAGAGAAAAGCAAGGCAGAGCCACAGGGAGCAGCTGAGCCAAGACAAAGACAAAGGAGAAACCTCAGCGTTGTGGAGCTAAGTCAGAGGAAACCGAGGAAGAACAGAAGCAAGAAAATCTCGGACAACTGGATCACCAGTTGCCATGGGATCAGGTCAGCAGATGACAGAAGGACAGTACATCTTCACTGAGGCATCTTCTACCTCTGCAGAATGGTGTGTACCCCCAGCATTTCCAAACTTCTGCTGGTGATTGCACCCATTAAAGTCTCCCCCCAGAAACAGGGAGCTCAGCAGAGCTGCAAACTCACTCAGGCCCGATGAGAGGCTTGATCCTCCACTCAAACACAGGTAGACAACCCCAGGGTCCACTTATTACCACCTTCACTGGACACAAAAATTTGGATCAGTACATCTCAGTCTGATTTTTTTTTCATGTAGGATTCTCTACAAACAAGGTATTTACACCCATAACCATCTCTTTCTGTATTAAAGCTTTTCTGTTGCTGCTCTGGTAAAAAGAAAAAAACCAAACCAGTATGCATCAACCTGTAATAATAGAGAGCTGTATCAGGATTTTCCCCAGAACTGCGTGTGCTCTGCATTCCTGTACTTCAGTTCCCAGAAAAAAAGGAAGAAAAAAAAAAGAAAGAGAGTCAGTAAATATAGTTGTTTACTGTAAAATAAAAGACAGAAAGCAGAAAGAAGGCACTTAATAGGTCCCTGTGTGGATTCTGCTACCAAAGGGGAAACAACGCTCCCTACCGAGTTGCTGCATGTTTTAGCCTTATTAATCATCAGGAAAAATGAAAGATCCACAAGCCCATTGAACTCTCCCGTTCCTCCCCCTTTAAAGATTTTAGGAGTGAGCTCAGCTCTGAGCCTTGATTAAAACCTCCCAGTTATGTTCCTAAGCAGCAGTGCTCAAAGGGAAGGTTTGCTCGTGTGCCCCAGAGCTCCCTGCGTCACTGTTCTACACTACAAAGCAAACAGGGTGAGCTCCAAGCTGTGGCTTGAAGATACTCACACTTTTCTGGGATCTAATAGAAAGAGAAACCTCTTTGGGGGAATCAGGCAGTGGTGGCCCAACCCCTCAGCCCCATGGCTGCTGAGACCAGAGCACCTGGAGCTGATGGAAAGGACACCAGGGAGCCAGGAAACCCAGAGCCCACCTCCAGAGCATCCTTATTTCTCTTCATCTCTTGCTGGAGAAACACCATCTACCAAATACTGAGATGTGTCAGCTCAGGCCACCACAGAGTTCTGGGCAAAGCAGAAGAAATTCAAGGAAAAAAGACAGGAATCAGGATTGTAAGTTATTAGCTTAATGAAAAAATCCAGATATCTAGATATAGAATAAAGGCCAGCTGGAGGAACACGGCGAGGAGCAGGCAGTTTCTCTGGCTCAGTGTCCTTTAATTCCTGCCGAGACCATTCCTGACCATCTTTTCACACAAAGTGGCTGAAAACTGCCTTGCTCCATCTGGAGCTACTGTCTGCACCACTCCATGGAGACTCAAGCTCTACAGTCCTGCACTAACTCAGCAGACTCCGAAGCTTAAGAAAGTATTTGGCGATAAACTGTGTCAGGAAGAAAAAAAACCCATAAATTACAAACATTGCCATGAAATACTGCACCAATACACATTGAATCACAGCTCATTTCTTTGCAGCTCTCCTTCTCACAATCTTCTGCAAGTAGTAGAGAGCCCCACTCAGCAGGACACCCCCCAGCACCCCGCTTACAACTCCTATCAAGCCTTCAGAGAACAACCCTCCTTGCCAAAAATTCCGCTGCTCTTGCACTTCTCCATGGGTGCTGTTGTCTAGGTAGTATTCCAGCTCCTCATTTGCTACTAACTTCTGTTCCCAATTCAAGAATTTTTGAAAGTTCAGATCCATTAAGTTCTTTTGCACCACTCTGACCCCAAAGTAGATCCTCTTGATGACTTTGCCTGTCTTCAACATCTTCATGTCGCACCGGTAGGTCCCCGCATCGGACTCCTTGGTAGGGGAAAACTTGACGACAGAATCCAAGTTATTGAAAGGTTTGAAGAGAAGATCATTTGTGGTGATAAGACCTTGGGCAAGCCTCCACGTATAGCTGTAGGCTTGGCCACCAGAGCTGGCTGGGTCCGTGGTCAAGCAGCTGAGCTGGAAGGGTTGTCCCACCGGGACGGTGAAGTGGAGCAAGCCACAGACCCAGCTGGTGAGGCAGTAGGACCTGCGCGTGGTACAGTTCCTCCTCTCTCCGGCAGGAGTGACCTCACACATCTCCTCCAGCTTGACACCCAGCCCACAGGTGACACTGCAGGACGTGGCATTGACTGGATATTTCAGGACAGCTGACTTCACCTCTGCTGGGATGGTCACTTTTTCAAGGGAAACCACCAAGGGCAGACAGAGAGCACAAGATAATATCCCCAGGATGTGGCTGTTCCCCAAGGTCTTCATATCATGGTTATCCACCAGACGTGCTGCTTTCTGAAGCCATGCAAGTTCAGTAGCCAAAAAGAAAATGATTCTTTGTAAACCTTCAAACTAAGTATTTCAAACTCCACCAACATCATCTTCAAGACCTAACTCTTCCATTAGGAAAAAATCCTCCGACAAGCCAGGCCTGAAGTACAGCACTGCTAGAAGAGATGTAACACATTATTACGTCGGTCAGAATGTGAGTGGTGAATTCCAGTTCTTGTAACAGGCAGCAGTTTCAACCCACTACATATCCAAATTTGGATATATTTGACAATTTAATAAAGACGAAGTTCTCCCTTCTCTGTAAGATTTTACATCCCAGTTTAAGTTCCACTTTAAAGGCGTACTCTTCCAGTTTAATCTTCCCATCAAACTACAAAGCAATGTAAGGAACCATTACTGCAACCCTTGGAATAATGCTCCTGAGCATAAGGAAATCTTAATTCCTTATGAAGCACCTGTACAGTTCTGCCTTACATATGTGTATCCTAAAATCTATTCCCCAAATTACCAAGCTCACAAAACCACGATTTCAGGCTGTAGGTAATCTGACAACGCTGACATCGAAGGGAAGCTGAGGGGTGTTTTCTGCCTGATGCCATCCATCTCCAGGCAGGGCTCAGAGCAGTCACTCACATCTCCAGGAGCCCAGGGTTCTGGGGGAGCGACACTGATGTCACAGTCCTGCCGCCCAGGTCAGAATGTGGCCCCAAACCTTCCGAGGGAGAACACAGAACTTCCCCCAAGTCTGAAGCCAAAGAGAATCCTCTGAGATGAGGATTTAGGATAAAAGCATTGTTTTAGGCTCTTGACATCCACTGTCAGGCTCATAAGATGTTCAAGAGCACTGGCCTGGTGGCATCAGAGGAGCTGTGAGGCTGAGCCCTGTGATCTGTGTCACATAGAGCCACCAACTCCGAGGAGATCAGAGCCAAATCCTCCACCTTCAACCAATACATCCGTAAAACACAAACCACCCGCGTGCTGACATCTCAGCAAGGAGCTTCCTTGGAGAAGGAGAGGAGACATCCCAGGGTTCCAAAAGAATAATGCACTGCTAAAAAAGGTTCTTTAGGAAAACATTCCAAGTTACTTATTTTTGATGGAGAAATTGAACTATGGGTTTCAATAACCAGCAACTGCCTTATGGATTGCAGAAAGGGTTTGGATTGCCATGTCCTTCAACCGTTCTGCTGATGAATATTCAGATTTCCCTTCCAAGCACTCCTTAATTTATTGAATTGAAAGCTCATGAAGATGCTAAATATGTATTTTCCACACTCAGTTTCCCTGGAGGTGATCAGCTTTGCGTTGAGGTGTTCAGCTTTGTGTCCAGCCCTGCTTCTGCACATCTGTCTCCGGGAGCCCAGGCTGCACTCAAATCTACAGAGCTTTTTCTTAGATTACAGATTTATTCCTCTCTCTCTTCAGAGATCATCAACCAAATGCCAAACAAAACAAAAAAAACCCAACCAGATTCCTAAATATTGTCACAATACAGTCACAGTTGTATGGAAAAGCCAAGACTTACCCATGGACTTTAGGAAATAAAACATACCTCTTTATTTACAGACACAAAACCTAACATCACTGAGATATCCTACCATCAAGCCAGTATCTGACAAATATTGTACAAAACTACAGATACCAAAAAAATTAAAATAAAATAAAGAGATGGAAGAAAAATAAACCAGGGACATATACACTGTACAGAGAAGTTTTAACAGAAATGAAGGCTGGAGCCTGTGGTTAATCACATGCTTTAAAAATCATCTAGAGAAAAATGCCTGGGCATCTTTTAAAGCTCGTGGGGTCGACCACACCAGACACGGGTGGGTTGGACACAGCAGTGTTCCAGGAAAGACACGAGTCATCCTACAAGCAGAAAGAACAAAGGAAACTGACGCTGTTCTCATGGGAATGAATTTCATTAAATGAAGCAGGACACTCCACCAGAGCAGGAAATGAAAATACCAGCTTGAAAAAAAACCCTTTTCTGATTTCAAACATCTCCTCCCTTCCCACGCTTCTCTCTCCTGCAACTGCTGCATTTTTTCTGACTGCAAATTAATAAACCTCTTCATGACTCTTCTTCTTGGTTTTTACTGTCTGCAGGATACTTTGAGAAATTTAAATAGGCAGTGATAATCTCAATCATTACATCTGGGGAAAAACTGAAAGTAATTGCAGAGGAACTATAAAAGTCTGTAAAACACGAGGCATCAGGAGTGAAACCTTCTCTTTAAGAGGCGGTTGCTCTCGTACAGAGAGGTGCCAGGATGTCAGCATTGGATAAAGCATCCCTTCCCATTCCCACAAGGAAGATATTACAACCCTCTTGCAGGAATAAGTTAAAGCCTGGTTGGGGATGAGCTGTCAGCATTCATCTTTCTCCCATTCTTGATCCAGAAGTGGGGCAAAAAAACCCTGAAAACCTACTGTTTCAGTTCTGAAAAAAACATTGGTTCTGCTTTCTCTCTCACTGTCAGGTCCTACCAGCTAAGGAGGACACCGATTGTTTCTGGTAGGGCACCTCACAGGGAAGAGAGAGAATATACACACTTGTGAGGACAGAAGGAAACTGCCAACAGCAGCTTTTCATATCACAGGCTAGAGGAAAGCACGTAAACGGAGTATTTTATCTAGAGCTACTTTCACTTGTTCCTCCTCCCATAAGCAGAGTCATTCCTCACGTCTATAACATTCACAAGATGAAGATTCATTCTTCGCAGACTTCAGAGGCATCTTGATTCTTCCTGCACCCGAGATGAAATCAAACCCAGCACATGATCATCAGCAGTGTTTCACTATGCACATCAGCACAGAAACATCACACTGAGCCAACAGAACAGCAAAGGCAACGGAGCCGGCCCAGAAGGACTCACAACTCACCCAAATGTAAGTCAGAGAAAGGGAAGTTTGCAGGATACACGGTTGTAGGGCATCAGGAATAAAGATACACACTTTGGGTATTCTTCAATCCAGGAACAACACCAAAAAAAACAATAAGAATGTAAAAGACAATGGTTGGTAAGCTCTGGAGTGGCAGGGTGGTGGGTACCAGCTCACTTTAGAAACAGTTTTATACATCAACACAAAGGCGGTCCAATCAGTCTCTTTGCAAACAGCATGACCTGAGAGTCAGCATCTCACACCGTTCCATGGAGAGGCAGTTAAGGAGCAATGAAGGCCGTTTCTTCTTCCATAGTCATTTCTTACAAAAGTCACTCCCTGAATCCATGAACAATCAGTCTGCTGCATTAGTCAGTCCACTCTGACTGAGCATTTCATCTATTTTCCACCTTATGGCGCCAATATACAGGAAAGAATACAGGAAGATAAAGAAGTGTGTCTTCATAACAACTCTGAGATTGCCCCACCTGCTAAAGAGATCAAAGACAGGTGAAAAGTAAGTAACCAGACTCCAAACAGATGTTACCAGAAACCAGAGTCCACCAAATACAGTAGCACTGCCAGAAAAAAAACACTCAAACAAACGAACAAACAAAAAAACCCACCAACTTTTTCTACATAAAGCCATTCTTTTCAGAACGAGATATAACCAACAAGGTACTGTCTACAACAGATTAAGATCTCCAGCAGTTCTGGGTTTGGATGTGAGATCACGTGCACAGGGATGGCCAAGGTGGCTGAGGAACTCTGAGCTTTTACTCCACTGAGTCCCAGGCAAACTTACCTGGAGTAAAATTCTTTTCGATTCATCAATCCCAAAATCTCAGAGCAAAAGCACGACTGAGAACAAGTTCCACTTAAGTTTGGGTTAAACCAGATTGCCCTAAGATTCTATTTTAAAACTGTAAAGTGAATCAAGCTTCTTACTTTGTTTATACTGAAACCTGATTTTGAAATAGCACCTTTAAGAGCAAGATGTTTCCTGCCAGACACACAGCACAGTGACACGGACACACTTGCAGTTGGCCCCAAGTCCCAGCCACACAGCTCGCACAAATACACAACATTAGGGCACATCACAAACATTTTCCAGTGGAAAACATGCTTGTGTGACTGTTTTGGCAATTGATTAGTTCCTTCAGAAAGCAACAAGCAGAATGAAGAGCTTCATGCACAAGAGACAGAAAGGCAGGCAGGCAGGGTGTGTCTGCACATGGGGGAAACACCAGCAACCCTCAAAAAAATACTAGCTGCCCAAAACTTGAAGTACAAGCCTTAAATAGAATGATGGAAGACAGACACAAACTGCATGGATTAAAAGACTGGTGTGAGTTTGGAAAGAGCCAAGTGACAGTTATCTTTCAGTGGACAATTTGTTCTTCTCACAACATGACTCATACAGACATTTCCAACACTGACTACCGAGACCTACTGCGTGGATCCTTTAGATCCTCTGAAACCAGCAGTGCTGCAGAGGGAAGCACAATAACACACCCTAATGAGAGACAAAAGTCCATGACAGCAGTATTAATTATTTACCTACAGCTCAATCAAGCTAAAGAACAACACCATGGAAAAACACCTTAGAATCTTTACAGTCAAAGGCTAAAAGTAAATCTTCGAAAGCTCCACCTTCCCAAAAGATGGGTAAAGCAAGTAGGGAACTTGGGTCTAAACCCACTTGCTTGTATGAAGAGAAAATTTGCATTTTACAGTGCCCAAACCCCAAAGCTAACTGCACTGAGACAGGTATGCACATCCCAAACTCAGCAGCAGTAAAATCCCACTCTTGTCTTTCTTTTACAGACTTAATACAACTGCAGGGGAGTGTTACAAGCAAAACCACACACAAATCCTCCCAAATATGGCTTTGCAAGGATGCATTAAAAAAAAAAAAAAAAAAAAAAGAGAGACAAACAAAAGAGGAGTCTGCCTAGAATGGTGCTTCATTTGAAAAGTGTTAGAGGAAATGGGAGTGTTATTTTTGCAGCTCTCACAACAGATGAATGCAGCAGCGATCACAAGCTGCAAGAAGAAAGTACAGAGAGACCCGTCTCCAAATGCAGATCAAGCAAATCAGTGAAAGAAGCTGGTGATGAACTCACATAAACACACCTTGGAGAAGCTGAACAAAAAAACTTGCTCTCAAAAGCACTTCTCTGCAAACACGCTGCTCCTACAGCTACTTCAACGTGGAACTGTCAAAACTCCCAGCATTGCTTTTTTTTTTTGAAGCAAATTATGACTGACATTCATTTTGGAAGCCACATTGTTAAGTTTCCAGTGCACGATCCTTTCTCACTTGCACCCTTTCACATACAGTCATGTTAATTAATTAATTAGCAGTATGGTAAAAGAAAGCAATCAACAGGCCTCCTGAGGAAACTACTGGTGACACTCATTTGGTCTTCAAACTGCTCTTGTCCATCCAGGGTGATACAACAGCGCGACAGGACGTGTGACAGATGCCAGCAAACACATCCCAGGACCCACACAATCCAGGTAATTCCACACTCTCATACTTTAAAGCACACTGGATGCCCCCTAATGACTTGAGAAGTCAAAAGAGAATCACTCTGTCCCATGAATCTGACACTAACCAGCACTCCCCAGGCTAAAACAAGGTCCAAGAACATCTTATGCTGTTTAATTTCTGGATTTTGCAAGATGCAGTGTGAAAGGATTAAGTAGAAGTGCCAAAAATCTCCACCACATTTTTCCACATATAGAGTAAGTTTCTTTTATCCCATTCCCTTTTTCTGCAAACAGCAATTATCAGCACTGGTATAAGCAACATAAGAGGAGCTGAGCAGGAAGGACAACGAGCAAGGTGGGCAGCGTAGGACCAGCAGTGAGGGAAGGAAGGAGGGGGGAGATAAACTCACTTCTGGACAGTCTAAAATCCACAGCAGCTGCTGCTGAGTTCAAGGAAATGCAAAATTTGATACCTGAATTACACTCCATTTTTGGAACTGCTGACATATCACCCTTGAGTTCATTAAAATCTAAAAAAATTGGAGTCCACATCACTTAATCTGAACATGTGCTTTCTTTACTGAGCTTCAATTGACTTCTCCCAAATAAGAAGCTCAAGTAGCACATGGGACAGATGGGAAGATGGGGAACACTCCGTTTCTCTGAGACTTAAGTCTGGGCCCCAACAGAGGTGACTGCACCAGTCCCGTTCTGGTACATAACCAACTAAATATCACCAAAAAGAAAAGATAAAAATCCACCAAAATCTATCAACTCCAGCAACTGTTACTTTCTGCAATTTAACTCCGGCTGCTGTAGAGCCAGGAATAGAAAATTCAGCTCCTGAATTTTATCTCAGGGTTCATTTATCAAACAGACCGTTATCGATGCTCCAATTCCTAGTTCTGCTTACACAGCTTCCCTGTTCTTCACCACTCTGCCCAGTATCCACGGCACAAAACGTCAATTTCAGCTTCAGAATCCTTCACTATTGGTTCTTTCCCCCCTTAAAATCAACCCACCAAACCCAAACATTATTCCTCTTTATGTAAAAGTTGATAGAAGTTACCAAAAAGATTAAAGTTGTCCAAATATTTTCCTTTTGAAACAGTGCTCTCTATCAAAAACCCTACACAACCTTTCTACACAACACCACAGACAGCAGTTTTATTAGAGATACGAATGCATTTCCACTTAAAAAATAGTAAAATTTTGCCTATCCTTGACAGCAGCTAAATGTTTAGTGAGCAAGTGCCATTTGGGGAGATAAAAAAATACAAACTATGACTATATTAAGTCAGGGTCTGCACAAAGCAAGGCCACCAAGCAAGGCAACGACGCTGACGCTGGGTTCCTTACCTGTCAAAGGCTGTCCCAGCTCCGCCTGCACTTTACCCTTCGCTGCTCCTTCCAGAGGTAAAGCACCTCTGTCCCCTTTGTAGAGTTTCGGTTTAAATGGAGAATCTTTGTCTTTACCTTTTGATCCTTTAGGCCTGCCTGCTTGCTTCTTCTTGGATTTACCATCGCCCTTCACACCCAGCAGCGGATGGACTTCTGCGGAGAGAGGGAGTGTGTTACCCAAGTGAATTATCCCTTCGGATGCTTTTAGCAGCTCAAACAGCACGAAAAATACAGTTTCAGGGTGCCTTAACTCATTCCTCACTTGCAAAACGCCAGTACATTTGCAGATTTGGTGGTTATAAACAACAGCTTTAAGAAATTACTTCTAAGGAAAAAATTATGGAGTGACCTTCTGAACTTCTGGTCTCCAAGGGAGTCAAGGGAACAACAAAAAACCATCTCAGATGCAGAATCATAGAATGGTCANATCTTGGTGGCCCTGCGCTGGAAAAGGCACTAAAATAAACAGCAGCTTCTACCCACCATCATTAGGTACTCCTTGGAGTTCAATGTTGGTGGTTTTGGGCTTCTTCTTTGGTGCCTGAGGTCCATCAGAGGAGGACTGCCTCTTCTTCTCAGAACCCATTCCCTCATCAGTCAGAGAGCTCTGAACCGCGTCCGGTGGAGGTCCATAGGGGTTCTCTTCTGGATCTTCCACTTCAGGAGCGATGGGTAAGTAAAGCAGAGCCTTGGAGTCCTCCAGTTCTTCATCACTGTGAAGGGAAAAAGTTTGCTTTCACTTAAAACTAGGGTTTATTATAAGGTACGACACAGGGAGCATCAGGGATACATTTTGTATTCAGACTTTAAACAAAATATTCTCTCACCTGCTACAGAAGGCAGCAATGGGATCCACACTGGTTACATCCACTTCTTCATCTTCTGCAGCATCAGCACCTGAGAACCAGGGGAAAAAAGATAAATTAAAGACAGTAAGGAAAATACCAAATTACTTAGAAAGAATGGGACTGACTGCACCTAGATGTCTAAGCCTGCAGAAAATAAACCTGAAATATTTCCTCTTAAATCTGTCAGGTTTTTACTCTTCTATGTTCTCACACAGACCTATTGCTGCAAAACACCAGTAAGAAGCCTAAATAAAGGATTTGAAGTGTCCCAGATGTTTTGTTGTTTTCACTAAACTGGTTCTAAATGTGATTAAATTTATTTTAACACTTAATTCCCAGAAGCCAACATTACACTTGACTACTCAAAACTACTAAGCAACAATTAAAATAAGTTTGAGAAGTGCTGTAAAGGAGGAGAGCTGTGGCATACTGGAATAATCCTCCTCTCTCTCCCTGGTTTAAGCCCAGCCTTTCACAGCACACAATTTTTTGGCACCACCCAGTGGCCAGGCTGCGCTGGTTTGGATTCCATTTCAGCATCGCTGGGGCTCAGAGCAAGCCTGTACGATGATACACATCTATTTGCTACTACTTTCTGCTTAAATACATATCAGAGAGGGGAGGAATCCCTAAAAAAAACCAAATGTTGGACATCAATCAGCAGGAATCACACTGACTGTGTCACTTACCCACTCCTCTTTTCATAGAATCACAGAATGGTCAGAGTTGGAAGGGACCTTAGAGATCATCAAGTTCCAACCCCCCTGCCCTGGGCAGGGACACCTCTCCCTAGAGCAGGTTGCTCCAAGCCCCATCCAGCCTGGCCTTAAACACTTCCAGGGATGGGGAATCAACAGCTTCCCTGGGCAACCTGTTCCAGTGCCTCACCACCCTCACAGGAAAGAACTTCCTAAGATCTCATCTAAATCCGCCCTCTTCTACTGCAAACGAAGCTGAAGCAGTACCTGTCTGTTCTGGTTCACTCTTATCTTCATCTTCAATGTCAAACTCTGACTCTCTCTCTTCATATTCTACATTTTCATCCAGCTCTTTGAAGTCAGGAGCGAAGGCACTCCAGTTTTCCTAAAGAGCAAATTCAAAAGGGTTTTGACCTCACGCAGAGGAACCGCAGCCGCAGAGAGGGCTCACACCACTGGGATCCCACTCTGCTTCACAGCACACATTGAGGACACTGTTTCCACACAAAGTGTCCCTGTGGTGATATTTCAGGCTTCACACAAAGCTGATCTAGTTCAGCAACTGAAGTATGAGCATCCTCCTCACATCCAAAGATAACAAACATCTCTCAAGTCAGGCAGGTGAATCTAACCAGCTTGTTGAACTGGGATGTGGTAAAGGATTTCAACACGCAACTATTCATTCTACTGGGATGGAGACCCGTGGGAATCCTTTTAAGGAAACAAATCTCAAACACTCACCACTTGATTCTGAGCCCATATGGACACAACACCACTGGAAATAGAAGCTATGATGGGTCGGACAGGATGCCACTAGATTTATTTGGAAGAGAAAAGAGGAGGAGCTTCATTGGTAAATGGAATTAAGCAAGCTTAGTTTTCAAAATAACACCAAACACAGCAATAACAGACAGGTTTTCTTACTGCTACATCCAAGAGCAGCTCTCCTCTGGTCCCATGGAGGATTTTCACCAGGTTTCCAATACTCTTCTCCCAAATGTACAGGGCATGCTGTCGTGCTGAGCCTGCCACTATATATTCACCGTCCCCAGAGAAACAGCACTTTTTCCACGGTGTCCTGTGTGCAGAGACAACACCACAAGTTAAACAGTGAAATGACAGCACGACACAGAGGATGGAGATCCTGGAGTGGGTTTGTTCTACTGATTGAGATCTTGCATCAAAAGAAGTGTGAGCAGCAGGTCACAGGAGGTGATTCTCCCCCTCTGCTCTGCGCTTGTGAGACCCCACCTGGAGTCCTGTGTCCAGCTCTGGAGTCCTCAACACAGAAAGGACATGGAACTGTTGGAANACCATTCTACGATTCTATGATCTTACACTCCCATCCACCTGTATTATTTCAACTTCAAATCTAATTGAGACAGATGGGTTTTAAATGAAAACACCTGTCCATTACACTAAGATACTGAGCTATCCTTCATCCAGAGATTCCCATTAGCACCAAGAACACAAATGTCACCTTTTCCAGTCAGGCTGAGCAGCCGTTCTGCTGCCTCTTACCTGTTCACCAAATCCTGCAGCTTCTGCATGGGTTCAGGCTCCCCATCTCGTCCACACGTGAGAATTTCGCGGCCGTCGTACACCCTGATTATCCGGTCAGCCGTGTTTATCAAAAAGCAGCTGCAGGAAGGGGAGCACAGAACACACACTGAATTAAAAGACTAAGAAAATAAGAAGAATCATAATATACTCCATGAAAGAACTGTGGGGTTTTTAAAACCCTGTGTGCTCTGTCAATCTCCCTATAGTTTCCATTAATCTTTGAAGACACCACTCGACAGATGACACAACTCACCTTCCCTTCCGAGCAAATTCAATCGATTTAATAGCTGTGGTGTTGCTGGTTCCAGTTGTCACTCTGAAGGAAGCAACAAGATCCTGAGTGTCTGTTTTTAACACCAATATCTGAAGATGAAGGAGACAGAAGGAAATCAGCATCTTCACTGCAATTCATTCCCCTTTTGGTACCTTTCACATCAGCTACTAACCCTGACAAGAGAAGCCTCAGCAAACTACACAGGAATACTTGAGATCCTGCCACTGCAGTTTCTACTACAGTTTCTGGGACAGTTCTGAGACATAAACATTGGTTTGTTTACATTGGAAAAGGATCCAACAAATACGGGGAAAGACAACAGCAACACAAAGACCTAACTCAAAGTATTACAGCCTAGAGATCTCCAGAGATAACGTGGGATGCTTTGTTCAGAAGATCATATCAGTGTAGTATCAATTATTAAAGAGACATTCAGAAGCCTTTTTCATGCATTACAACAAAGAACACGACCCAGAAACGTTCAGTATCTTGATAAAGATGAGAAGCAATCTAAGCTCTTGCATCCAGTGCCACCTGCTGAAGTCTCACCTTCCCCTTGGCATTGCCTGTATAAATGTATTCCCCTCGCCTGTCAAAGGAGGCCACCACGTTGAGATCAGAATCATCATCCACAGGCAGGACAACATGTTTGGAGTCTGACAGCGTCAGCATCACCGGCGCAGACTTCATGGGACAAACCAAAACTCTGTTTCTACAAAGCAGAAGAAGAAGAGTCAGTAGGTCCTTCTCAGGAAAAGAAGAGTCCACATTTAGAAGTAAGAAATCTCAGCCTGTATCAAGAAATACAGAGTACATCTACATTTTTATCATATTTCAACTTTGTTACTTTAATCACAACACGACATTAAACTGGTGCCTACTTTCATTTCCTTTCTTTTTCTAGAAGCTTCTCCAAGTTTAGGCAGTAACTTGTAAACTCCACAAGACATTTCTACACACATCTCTAAGAATTATTCTCTTGTTTACTCGTCTCCTTTCCTGTTGTTTTCATAATAAAAAGAGGCACAGCAAATCCAGTGAGGGTTCTAATCACAAAAAGAACTTATGCTGACAGCAGCTTCTAAATCTGGAAAGCAGCACTTTGCAACTTAGAATAAAAACAGTTCAACAGCCCTTAGTTCTACCAAAATAAGAGCATTTTTTTTTTTATTTTTACAGAGGACTTACTGGTCTCGAGGGTGGTACTGAACTTTCAAGATAGGTGAAGGAAATCGAAACCTCTGGTCGCAGTCCCCAGAGAGCACGTCCCACTGCGACACAATGTTATCGGTCGAAGCACTCACCAGTTTGTGACCATCTCGACTCCAGCTACAGTAACGAGAGGCAGTTCAAGGAAAAGTTACTCCTTCAATACACAAAACATGCACAAAATTATCAGACCAAATTCACAGAATCATAGAATGGTCAGAGTTGGAAGGGACCTTCAAGATCATCAAGTTCCAACCCCCCTGCCCTGGGCAGGGACACCTCCCACCACACCAGGGTGCTCCAAGCCCCATCCAGCCTGGCCTTGAACCCCTCCAGGGATGGGGCATCAACAACTTCCCTGGGCAATCTGTTCCAGTGCCTCACCACCCTCACAGGAAAGAACTTCTTCCTGATATCTCATCTAAATCTCCCCTCTTCCAATTTAAAACCATTCCCCCTCATCCTGTCACTAGACTTCCTGACCAAGAGTCCCTCCCCAGCTCTCCTGGAGCTCCCTTCAGATACTGGAAGGCTGGATGAAAATGAGAAGAGCCTTCCATACCTGCTGCATAAGCTATGAGCTCAGTTACAACTACACACCAAGCTCAGCCCTTTTGAGGGAAAAACAAGCTTTTCCTCACCACAGCGAGCAGACAGGGTGGATGTGAGCACTGATGATTTTGGCGATGCCCCTGGTGAGGAAATCCCAGATAACGATGCGCCCGTCGTTGCAGCCCACGGCCAGCAGCGTGCCCCAGCGGTTGAAGGTGCAGGTCAGGGCCATGCTGATGCAGTCCAGCGTCCCATCTGCCTCCTGCGGGGAGAGGGCAGCCGGGGGATGGGGAGGGAAGGGCGGTCAGCCCATCCCGGCAGCAGCCGGCGGGCTGAGGGCAGCCCGGCGGGGCAGGGGAAGGCGTTTACCTCAGGGTAGTTCTGGCCAAACGACTCTGCAACAAGGAAAGGCAAAGAGGTGAGGCGTGCCCCATGGCCCCGCTGATCGACCTGCTGGGGAGGCAGCTCGGAACCCACTCACTGAGGGGCCCAGACCCCGGCCCAGATCCGGACCCCAGACCAGTAACCAGGCCCAGATCCTGCCCCAGACCCCGGCCCATCGTTCCCCCCCGGCCCGGACCCAGATCCAGGCTCCAGGCCCCAGGTCCCAGACCCAGACCCCGGTCCAGACCCAGACCCAGAACCCAGCCCACAACCCA
>VXBW01005304.1:93118-121654 GCA_013400375.1 Thinocorus orbignyianus
AGGCTCCAGGGAGGCCTCAGAGCCCCTTCCAGGCCCTAACGGGCCTACAGGAGAGATGGGGAGGGGGCTCTTGGTGAGGGAGGGAGGCCTGGGATGAGGGGGAGGGGTTTGGCACTGAAGGAGGGGAGATGGAGATGATAAAGGAAGAAATTTTTCGCAATTAGGGTAGTGAGACCCTGGTGAACCCCCTCCATCCCTGGAGGGGTTCAAGGCCAGAAAGTTGGGGGGTTCAGCCTGGAGAAGAGGAGGCTCCTGGGAGACCTCAGAGCCCCTTCCAGCCCCGAAAAGGCCCATTTCGGGGCTTTTCGGGGCTNGGGACTGGAAGGGGCTCTAAGGTCTCCCCAGAGCATTCTCTTCCAAGGTGGTGAGACCCTGGCCCAGGTTGCCCAGAGAAGCTGTGGCTGCCCCATCCCTGGAGGGATTCAAGGCCAGGCTGGATGGGGCTTGGAGCAACCTGGTGTGGTGGGAGGTGTCCCTGCACCTGGCAGGGGGGTTGGAACTGGATGATCTTGAAGGTCCTTTCCCACCCAAACCATTCTGGGCTACAAGACAACGGTTGAGCAGCGTTGTTCCCATTATCATGCTGGGGGATCCCTGAAGGTCTCTCTGATATTTCCTTCGACCAGGGCCCTCCCTGGCCAAGAACACGAAGCCGCTGTAAGTACATGTAGTACTAGTCTACTTTTAAGCCCTGAGGGAGGTCAAAGCAGATGAAGGGCCACATTGTCCTTAAAAGTGCAGTGCTGATTTAGGAGAAGAGTAAAGAAAAATAAAAAGTTACTTGTGGAACTTATTGAAGCTAAAACCAGCAGGGCTGGAGGCACGGGGTGTGCTCTCCATCCCAGAACCACACCAGGGCTGTGCAGGTTCCCAGGGTTTTCCACCCTGAAACAAGGCATTTAAGGTCAGTGATGACCCCCTGAATTCCCAGCATTACCCCCCGCCAAGTGCTGCAGCCCCCCAGCCAGGCCCCATCTGGAGCACTGGGACCAGTTCTGGGCTCCCCAGTTCAAAAAGGACAGGGAACTGCTGGAGAGCGGACAGCAGAGGGCTACAGAGATGCTGAGGGACCTGGAGCATCTCTCCTACAAGGAAAGGCTGAGGGACTTGGGTCCGTTTAGTCTGGAGAAGGGAAGGCTGAGGTGGAATCTGATCAACACCTAGAAATACTTAAAAGAGTCAGTGTCAGGAGGACGGGGCCAGGCTTTCAGTGGTGCCCAGAGACAGGACAAGAGGGAACTGGTACAAACTTGAGCATAAGAAGTTCCATCTCAACATGAGGAGGAACTTCTTCCCTTTGAGGGTGGCAGAGCCCTGGCAGAGGCTGCCCAGAGAGATGGGGGAGTCTCTGTCTCTGGAGACATTCAAAAACCCACCTGGACACACTCCTGTGGGACCTGCTCTGGCAGGGGTTTGGACTGGATGATCTCCTGGGGTCCCTTCCAACCCCAGATCATTCTGTGGTGCCTTCTCCCAGCTCACCCCACTGGGTGCAGGGTGAAGGAAAGGCTGAAGGTGGGGCTGGGGAGTGAGGAAGGCAGAGGAGGGTCCACAGCAGCATAATAAACCTCACACCTTTGTACACAAAGCTTTACTCCAAAAATCACTGAGACACAGGGGATGGGAGAGGGGAGGTTTATTCCTCACCCTTCACCTCTGGGATTTACCTCATTTAAAGTGGGAATGACCACTGGAACAGCACATCCACACATGACAGAAGCCAGTCCAGGGCATTGTAAAATGCACAAAGTCCTAAGTACCCTTTTATAACATAAAAACACACCATGACAAACACATTCAGCAGATCGAGGTGATAAAGTAGCCTTGGGTGGGAGCAGATTCTTAGGCAGAGCTGGAGTTTGGTACCACTTTCAGTTTATAGCCTGTGGAATCTTTTAATAAGGAATTATTCACCTTGTTTTCAAGGAGGGGGGAGAACACTGGTTGTAAAGATGAGCAGGTGTGTGAAATCTCTGAATGAGTTTAAACACAACTGGGGGGGGAACAGTAATAATGTTTGAGGCAGGTGGACTGAGTTTGGGAAAACACCAGCAGCTCTACAGCATCACACACAGAGACACCCCAAAGGGAAGGGAGGCATCAAGGGATCTACAAACAACAATCAAAAGGCATCAGATTAAGTGTCTGGAGGTGGCTACGGAGGGAAAAGCTCTACAAGACATTTCTGGAATTGCAGATACAGAGATTTCAGGTTTATTGGTAACGTTTATTATTTACACAAGCTCCCTCTATTCATTCATTGCAAGAGGCTGCCCTCAACTCTCCCCTCCTGGTTTTAAATAAGGTTACTAACCCCCAGCAGAGTTAATACTGTTAGTGTCAGAGGTGGCAAGAGCCCAAGGGTTCAGACTTGGGGGACAAGGATTCCTTCCCCTGCACACGTGGATCTCAGCTGCTGCACTTTCAGCTGGCAACACCCTGTCTGTGCCCAGAGAAATGCCCTGGGAATGCCAACACAGGCCAGAAAAATGCCCACACGTGCAGGTAAATAAAAAAGAAAAGTCTTTTTTAATATATATATATATATAAAAAAAGCATTAATTCTGTTTATTGCACAAAGAAAGGAAGATTTCCACTAAACTAATACTGCAGGGTTATGGATCCCTTTCCGTTGTTCAAGCTGTTTAACAGGCAGGCGACGGGGTTGTAGTTTTGCTGTGGACTAGCCAAGAAATTCCAGCTACAAGGTGCAGTAATTCCACATGCCTACAGCTACTGGGGATGCAGCATGCCAGCTTTCCTGGGAAACCAAGCCACTGCGTGCCCATCCCCTGCAGCTGGGAGGAACAGCAAACCCAGGGAGAACTTGCCAACTCAGGATTTCCTCAGGTAGGAAAACAAGGTGCATTTTTCTATTCCAGCCTCCACCCCACCTCCAACGTTAAGATCAACTGGATTTCCCCCAGAAATGCACAAGGCAAAGGGGCAAGGATGTTATTTTGGGGAGCAGCCCCCTCGGCAGGGCCACCCCTTGCCCATTCCCTCCTCCCGAAGGATTCTCCTCCCTCGGCAGGGCCACCCTTGCCCATCCCCTGCTCCCCAAGGATTCCCCCCCTCCTATTTTTTTCAATTCTTCTTGATACAGTCAAATTAAGAGATCCCAGAGTGAAATGAGATGAATCCACAGCTACCAAAGGAGAATGAATGACCTGTTTTCCCTCGAGTTTGCTCTCACCAAGCACGTGACTTTAAAACAGCTGAAGAAACCTTATTTTTTTAAAAAAAAGAGTATGTCTGTCCTAGTTAGCACAATTTAAAACTGTCACTGCCTTTACAACTAATCCAAAAACCCCCACTTTTAATTAAAATGAATTGGCATTTTCCCCATGGCCAGTCATTAGTTGTAATGACTTTGTTTGGGTATTACGATATGGAGTCTCTGAGCAGTCTTCTCTTTTACTAGAAGACTCTTAAAGAAAGGTCAAGGTTTCTTCAGACATTCAAATAACTATTATGAAGCAAAATGACCAGGAAAAGAAGAGCTTGTTTACATAAGTAAGAGGTGAAGGGTACACAAGAGATAAATAGCTTATAACTTGGGGTATTTGCACTGCAGTGGAACAGTAGATAAACCCCCGTAGGTAAAACATGGAAGCTTTGCTCCTCTCAATGTAAACATTTGGAGTGTTGCAAGAAGCTGATACAGAGAAAAGCTCGGGGCTTCTAAACACTTTCTAGCCCAGAGCCTCTGTTTTCTCTCTCTCCTCTCCCACCACACTGGAACTGGTGCCAGTCAAGAAGTGATTGGGATAGTTACGTGGGGACCAAAGCCCACTCAGGACCACAGGAAGAGTTTTTCCTTTACTGAGTAAAGACTGTCCTGATCAACTCCTAGCAACGCAGACGCCACCCGGAACACACAAGATGCTTTTCTTTGATTGGTATTTCATGTGGGATTGGCAAAACACCCCCTTTTCAGTTCAAAGGCATGGATTTTGCTATCTTAGTTGCACAACTCCAGAAGAAAAGCTGCAGTGGGGGTAACTAGCATCAATGAGCTGTACCGAGGCGGGAAGGGGATTTCTCTGGCTGCTATCCAAGGTGGAACATCCCCACGGTCTCACAATCTGAACAATCTTCTGCTTGCTATTACCTGTCCCACTCAACGTTAGCCACAAAGAGCTACATGTGAAGAAGCCATCTGCAGAGCTAGGGGTTTCCAAATTCTCCCACAATTAAAAATTCCTTCCGTGCTTTCCTTTTCAAGTAGAGTCATCCAAGCCTTTATTGGAGTGCTCAGAGCTTGACTTGCAGAGCCTGTCCATGATCCCCTGCAGCATGGGTTGAACAATCCCCAGGAGAGGGCGCTGGGAAGAGTCTCCGTCCCAGCAGGCTTCCATCAGCTGCCAGCATTCCTCATCGAATACCGGGAGCCGCTCCGGGCGAACCCCTGGAAAACGGAAAGGGACAGGGTTATCCAACAGTACACAAGAAATCAGAGAGAAACAGCTGGATTCTCGTTGCTTCCTGCAGGTTGAAGTGATCAAAGTGGACTGTCTGGGATGTAATGCTGAAATGTGAGCTTTCTTCAAGTGCAATGCCAGTGAGACATCTTTGGGAATGCTGCTGAAGTTGCTCAGGAGATCATGCACGCTCCCAGAGGATGGCAAACAATTAATTTCACGACTTGGGAGCAGAAAGAATACCCTCCCTTATCAACTCCCCCCCAACATCCACTCCTAAGGGTACTCTTGGGAGCAAGTTCAACACGAGAAGGAGCAGTGAGTGCAGCCTTCCGACCAAATCCAAGGCTCACTCATCTGAGTTAATCTTTTTCACATGAGGAGGGGAGAGATTACACAGCCAGGAACTAAGGACACAAAGCAGTAAAGCATTCTCACAACATGATGCAGCATGAAGGATTAAACTACCACTAATTACAGCACTACACTAAACCTACACAGGTGTAAGAATAAGTTTAAGGGTATTTTGGGGAAACACAACCCTATCAACATGTTTTATTCAACATCCAGAGACAGCTTCCCCAGCAGCTGAATGCACAGATCTCTGCTGCCCCCAGAAGTAGCAAGGGATTAAACATTCTTTAGGTGATCAGGCCTGGCTGGCTCTGGGATCTGGTTTGTATCACCAGTGCTGGACTCCTTCCTGGGGTGTAAGCAGGGTGCTAACACAGCTCCTGTCACACTGTGGCAAGCAGCTGGTTAACTCTAAGCTTTTTTTTTTTTCCCATCCCTGCTAATTTTAGTTGGGTTTTCAGTAGAATGTGTCTGAGTTTAGCGAGATAAATGTGCTGCTTCATTGACAGTCCTGAAGGGAGCTCCAGGAGAGCTGGAGAGGGACTCTTGGTCAGGGAGTGGAGTGACAGGACAAGGGGGAATGGTTTTAAATTGGAAGAGGGGAGATTTAGATGAGAAATTAGGAAGAAATTCTTTGCTGTGAGGGTGGTGAGGCACTGGAACAGGTTGCCCAGGGAAGCTGTGGCTGCCCCATCCCTGGAGGGGTTCAAGGCCAGGCTGGATGGGGCTTGGAGCAACCTGGTGTGGTGGGAGGTGTCCCTGCCCATGGCAGGGGGGCTGGAACTGGGTGATCTTGAAGGTCCCTTCCAACTCTGACCATTCTAGGATGATTCTAAGGGTAACAACTTGTTTATACCTCTTCTCACGTTGTTCCAAAGGTGATCTTTGCTTGCACATCTCTCAAAAGCCTCTGGTAACTTCACGTGTCCCGAACAAATGTACCAAAACAAAATGCCAAATGCATAAACATCCACTGAGTTATCGTACTTTCCTGTGACAGAAACACATCTGATCAGCAAAGCAAACATCACCTTCATCACTGGAGACTGAGCAGTCTGAGAACTAATTTAATTGTTCCACTTGCTCAAATTATTTGAAGTAATTCCCTATGAAAGCCAAATATTTCCAGTTTCCCAATAACTAACAGTTTAACTTTTCAGTTGCAAAACTCTTAATCACTTGAAGCAAAGCTTATGAAGCCCACAGGTCTCTTTCAAGTAAACTCTCTTTCAAGATCTAAGACTGAGACTTAAAGTACAGGAAAAAAATACACACGCTATGCATTGTCAGCAGGCAGTCTTTTATTTTCCCCTCCTAAGCACCTTGAGATATTAATTCAAAGGAATGGCCTTCAAAATCCAAGCCAGAGTGAGACAGTAGTGGATTCAATCAAGGAGCCTACCTGTAAAGAGCTCAGGAGCCATATGAATGGGTGTGCCTACAATACTGCCAGACATCATGGCTTCTGGTTTGCAGAACCCCAAATCAGTGATTTTGGCTCGATTCTTTTTGTCAAGCTGTAGAAGAATTCATACACAGGCAGCTGATCACCACACTTCTCAGGTTCAGTATTGCATTCTAGTAGTAAGGTTTTTAACTCTGTTTATGCTTGAAGGGGTTGGGCAGTTGTTCTTAAGCTCCTCTGATTACTTGGTTGCTCTTAGACCTCGTTAAGCTCGGTAACAAGACATGCCTTCACCTGTCTGCTACAGAGGGAGTGGTTTGGCTTTAATACAACTGGGAACTGGAAGCCCTACTTGTAGCTCAAGATCTTCCCCTTCAAGAGAAGTCACTCCACTGCTCACTTTCCCCTGGGGCTTTCTGCCTGAGAAGGAGTTTGGGAAACCTCACTGCCAGGCTGGTTGTGGCTAATAATACAAGTTAAAAAAAAATCCTGTATGAAGAAAGCTATTGCTTCACTTACAGCACATTTCTCCCTCCCACTACAAGGGCTGCAGAAGATTTCAGGATTAACCATATACAGGAAGTTTTCCTTACCAAGACATTTTTCAGTTTGATATCCCGGTGCACAAGCCCCTGACTGTGAAGATAACGGATTCCTTCAACAACATCCAAGGCGATCTGTAACCGTGGTTCTAATTCTAGTCCAGCCTGAAGAACAAAACACACACGGGTTTAATTCTTCCAAGAGGAAGTTCCTTTTGCTGACTTTTATTTGCCAAAAACCTCTGAAAACTAAGCAATTCTAGAGATTTTACAGATTAGCCGGTATTTAGATGCGCAATTTTTAATGTATATATTTTTTAAAAGTACATATATACATAGAATCATAGAATGGTTGGAGTTGGAAGGGACCTTAAAGATCATCAAGTCCCACCCCCCCTGCCATGGGCAGGGACACCTCTCCCTAGAACAGGTTGCTCCAAGCCCCATCCAACCTGGCCTTAAACACTTCCAGGGATGGGGCAGCCACAGCTTCTCTGGGCAACCTGTTCCAGTGCCTCACCACCCTCACAGCAAAGAGCTTCTTCCTCATATCTCATCTCAATCTCCCCTCTTCCAATTTAAAACCATTCCCCCTCGTCCTGTCACTAGACTTCCTGACCAAGAGTCCCTCCCCAGCTCTCCTGGAGCTCCCTTCAGATCCTGGAAGGCTGCTCTCAGGTCTCCCCGGAGCCTTCTCTTCTCCAGGCTGAACAGCCCCAGCTCTCTCAGCCTGTCCTCACAGCAGGACAGGGCCTGTTGTTACCTTTAGTCCTGTATAGAGGTCTCTGTGCAACCGCTCCATTATCAGCAGGACAGCAATGCTGGAGCCTCCTCCATAGCCATAATCTATCACAGAGCCATGGAGATGTACGAGCCTCTCGTGTGTCTGCAGAGACCTGGAGAGATTTCAGCACAAAAAGTGGGTCACTTCTGTACCCTGCCCTCCACCCCAGGTCAAAAAAAAACACCCCAAAGCCACAGCTTTAGCCCACAGTAAGATACCCATCTACCATGTGCCATACAGTAAAAATTCACAGCACCCCACGGTTCTGAGGGCCATAACATCCAGCTGTCTGATCCAATTAAAATCAGGAAAGCCTATTAAAGGTTACAGTACCAAAAACCCACTGTATTATTTCAGCTGTCTGTAACTGCAGCACCAGCCTGTGGCTGTTTACTGAAAATGAGCTCTTTTCTGCAGTGCAGACCCATCATTTTCTTTTGTGAATTCAGACAGGACAAAGACAGACTGGGAAAAGAGGGATGATTCAACCCCCAAAATCAGGGGAGAAGAACTGTTTGCTATCACGCTCTATTAACTTTAATTTACTCTGCAAAACAGCAAGCATTTGAGCAGCGTAGACATGGTACAATCAGATTAAGAGAGGAAGGAGCACGTCTGCCTGCCAGTCTATGCCCGTTATGTTTTTGCAGTGGTACTGGGAAGTTCATAGAATCCTAGAATGGTCAGAGTTGGAAGAGACCTTCAAGATCATCAAGTTCCAACCCCCCTGCCCTGGGCAGGGACACTTCTCCCTAGAGCAGGTTGCTCCAAGCCCCATCCAGCCTGGCCTTAAACACTTCCCGGGATGGGGCATCAACAACTTCCCTGGGCAACCTGTTCCAGTGCCTCACCACCCTCACAGCAAAGAACTTCTTCCTAAGATCTCATCTAAATCTCCCCTCTTCCAATTTAAAACCATTCCCCCTCGTCCTGTCACTAGACTTCCTGACCAAGAGTCCCTCCCCAGCTCTCCTGTAGGCTCCCTTCAGTTGTCTCGCCTTCTCTGGAAACGGCAGCTTAGATTTATTTCATGAGGATCCACCACTGCAAGCAAGGTCCTGCCTAGGAAAAGGCAAGGAGTATCTGTTTGCAGCCATGAAATCTGGGAACTGCACTTAGGATACACACCTCATGTAGTGAAACTCAAGTGCAAGGTCGTTCCAGTGCTTCTCGTCCGGAGGAACGACGGATTTCAGCGCACAGGGGAAGTGCCCTCCCCAGCTGTCACACAGATACACCACCCCATACTGGCCTCGGCCCAGCTCACGGCCCAGCTTCGGTTTGCCTGAAAGGCACAACATCCACTTAGACATTAAAATACATTTCTGTCTTATAAGCTATCAGGCTGGCAGCCCAGAGCTTTTTAGGGGCCAGCAGCTGCACGATTCAAGGTACTTGGTATGTGTCAGCTGTAGGCTGACTGAAAGAGTTGAGCGAAAAGCAAAGCACCCCTCCTACTCCTTTACACCCACCGGCTGCTGCAGAAGAAAGGAGAAGATAACACAGAGAACATCCAGCACAGAGCTCACCGTGTAACAGCACATCCTGCAGGGACCTGCTCTCCAGCGAGAGCCGCGCAAGCCGAGGAGCATGATCCTTCCGCACCTTCAGCCACAGGTCTTCTGTTTTCTCCAGCCTGCCAGAATGGCCATCTTCTAACTACAAGAGACACACAAACACTACAATCCTGCCTGGTTTGAAGCCCTTGAGTAATGAGGTTGAGGGTCCTTGTGCAACTGAGTGGAGATCTTTGAGCAAAGGACCTTGTACCAGGGCACACACAACAGCTCCGCCACCTCTACAGAACAGCAGCAATAACTTAATGAGCTGCTCTTTTAGCCATCTCTGCAATTAAAAACCCTCTTTCCACAAGAGCCAGTGCATAAAATAAGACCTTCCTCCCAGCTCCACGCACTCACCTGTCGCAGAGAAGCTGCAAAAGCCTCATGAGAACTGTTGAGCCTGGTTCGGAACTGGCTGCAAATGCTCTTGGCCAACTTGGAGGCGCTGAGGCTCTCGATAGCGTCCTGAGCAACTTTCCTCTTCCAGTCGCTGGTGATGGCAGGTGGGCTGACCCACGTGATCCGCTGGATTATCTAGGAAAACAGCAAACAGAATTAAGGCCCTAGCACACAAAAAGAAAAGCAAAGTCAGTCCATTTACTCAGACTGCTGAGATTCCTCCTTGTAATGACGCACACCCATCTGCACGTAGATTTGGGCTAAATCATTACCTTGTAGTAAGTACTACTACAGTTTAGAAGTGTTGATCACTCTTTGTCAGAAAGTCTAGTGACAGGACGATGGTTTTAAATTGGAAGAGGGGAGATTTAGGTGAGATCTTAGGAAGAAGTTCTTTGGTGTGAGGGTGGTGAGGCACTGGAACAGGTTGCCCAGGGAAGTTGTTGATGCCCCAATCCCTGGAAGTGTTTAAGGCCAGGCTGGATGGGGCTTGGAGCAACCTGCTCTAGGGAGAGGTGTCCCTGCCCAGGGCAGGGGGGGTTGGAACTTGATGATCTTTAAGGTCCCTTCCAACTCTGACCATTCTGTGATTCTATGATATTGTTGGGTGCACACATCAGAAAAATCAAATCTTTTATTTAGTGGATCTGCTCAGTTCATTCCTACAAGCCAGACATCTTTTCATGTCCAACTGAGACCACACGTAGGCAGGCAGCCACCAAGGGAAAAGCACCCAGTCGTGGGCTTGAAGAGGCAGCATGAGCAGCGACCCAGAGACTCAGGAAGGATGTTCCTGAAGTAGTGAGAGCTGCAGGGAAGCAGCTTTTTGCTGGACACACACACACACAGTCAAGGTGCGGAAGTGCTGGGTGTTGCACCACTTCCCTTAAATTGCTGGGTGATTAAGATGCCCTGCCCCACCCTTCGTTAGAAGCCACAGAAATCCAGCTGTTGCACAGCCCAGCTGGGTCATCCTCCTCCTCCTGGGTGAAAGAGCATTTGGAGGTTTGATACCACTCAGTCTAGACTGCACCTATTTGGGAAAAAAAACTCCTGTTCCTCTCAGCCATCCATACAGGGAATCTCAAGAGGGAGAAGGCAGTAAAGGTCATCAACAGCTCAGAGCAGGAACTTAAGATGAGCACTTTAACAGACAAATTTAAAAATAAGACCTGAGGAAGTCTGGTCCGCTCTGGAGGGAGAAGAGGGCATTCATCTGAATCAAGATACATTGCAAAACAAACCAAAAAACCCACAAGAAATCCCCAAACCCAAACAAACCAAAAAACCCACAAGAAACCCCCAAACCCAAACAATCAGTTACTCAAAACAAACAAGGAGAGTTTCAAAACGCTGATCATCATTCCCTCACTGTTCCAGACCAGAAAGAAAACACTAAAGAGGTATCTGTTTTAAATTAAATATTAGATCCCCGGGAATAAGTCACACACACAGTGGGGAAGCAGCAGCTTTCCAATGCATGTGCCAGGAGTCCAAACCGAGAGGGCAGCTGGGAATATTCCCAACTATTCTTTGTTCCCAAAACATTTCACTGTACAATGACAGGTACTAGAAACAGTCAATAAGATATCCATACCTGTTTGATCTGCTCCCACAGCATCCTGGTTACTGTTGAGCCAGAGTGGAAAGTGACTTCAACGTGATAGGCTGCGTTCAGTATCTGGAAAGCAGGGAAAATTATGAAAATATGGGAACTTTGCAAGCTATAGTCACTATAAAATTTCCTAGACCCTCTGAAAATGAAAATAACAGACACTGTGTGGGATACTTCACAGTTCACTTGACTGAATTCAATCATTGGATTAAGCTCAGAGGTGTATGAAGGCTATAATTTGATTACTATATGCAGATTTAGGAAGTGCTATATGCCTTTCAGTGACTGCTCCCTGCGTTTAGCACCTCCCTCAATGCCACCAGACCCACAGGCACTCCAGGAGCTGTGTTCCTCTCATTTCACAGAGCATTCAGTCTCCTCCCACCTCCACTGGGCCAGGATAAAGACAATTATTAAGAATATTCTAGACAGGCATTTAAGCCACCCTACCTGTTTGAGATAATTGCTTGTGATGTGTACAGAAACATCCTTTGACTTCTCCAAACTCCTTGCAGGATGTACTGAAACCTCCCAAGACTCCTCCAGGCTCTTCAGACACCTCTCCAGAGTCCCTACGAAGCTCTCTCGCAGATAGTCCACTGAACTAATTAACTTGTTGGCAACCGCTTGGTTTAATCGAGAAATAATCAGTTCCTGAATTTGCTTAATGCAACACTTGATGTCCTTGGAACTAACAGGCTCCCCGTTCTCAGGAATGATGATATCTGCACAAAAGAAAACAAAGAGGCATCTTAGGACTGTGTGACGACGGCTACAGGGAGCTGCTTTGAGGGTTTTGCTCCTTCACCACTTTGCTTCTTCAGGGGTTCACATCTTTAGACCCAGATGATAGAAACACTGTTGGTTTCAGTTCATAAATCAACCCAAAACTCCCACAACCCATGAGCAACAGAAGAACATGTATACTGGCTATTACAAAGGATTAAATCTTTGCTGGTTCTGCCAGTTTCACATGAGGTTCCCAACCCAATCCTACAGATCCTGAGTAATTTGATATTCTGCAATAGAAAGTACTAAAGCATTGGAGTAGTTCCAGGAATGCTCACCTGGTTACTCCAGTTTCACAGAAGCTGAAGAAAAAAAAAATCCTATGTGACCAAGGTGGAAAATCTTCTGATATTTGGCTTCCATTCACTGGTGGTTGAATTTACAGGATGCTCAGCTCTAACACCTGGCAGACTCCATTCAAGCCTCCTGTAGCTACTACGGGTTTACAGTGGCACAGTGATGACAAGTCATCATCTCAAAAATTAAATATCAAATATAATCTCAAAAATTAAAGGGCAGAAGCACAAAGCTGGCTTTCTATCTGCAAAAGTGCAGCTCAGGAAATTCTTCCAGGCCATGCTGTAATCTGTAGGCACTGCTGGATGTTGAATCATAGAATCATAGAATGGTCAGAGTTGGAAGGGACCTTAAAGATCATCAAGTTCCAACCCCTCTGCCCTGGGCAGGGACACCTCTCCCTAGAGCAGGTCGCTCCAAGCCCCATCCAGCCTGGCCTTAAACACTTCCAGGGATGGGGCATCAACAACTTCCCTGGGCAACCTGTTCCAGTGCCTCACCACCCTCACACCAAAGAACTTCTTCCCAATATCTCATCTAAATCTCACTGTTACAAAGAGAGTGATCACAGCCACACTGCTCACATGGAATGTTTTTTTTCCTGGTACCTTGAAGAGGTTGATTATCCCTCAGTATTTTTAAACAAACACTGAGCAACCACCCCTCTGTAACTCCTCTGAGCAGCATTACAGTATTCCCAGGAGCTGAAGACCTTGTCTCTGGATTTTGGCCAACAACAGCCTGGCCTACTTAAAAACAAATCTAGTGATCGGCAGATGGCATTAGCCCCTCAAAATAACATCTTCCTCCTTTTAGGATATTACTTCACACACTAAGAGCCAACAAGATGCTACACTAAGTACTCAGAGTGATATTTGTGATGCATATAAACACAGACACACATTTACTGCCAGTGTTTTCATTTGTGCTGCCTCAAAACATACTCCAGCTCGTACAGACTCCTCAGCTCGGTCCCGAGAGTGTTCCATTCTAAGGAGTGGGACAGACAGAACACAGGAATTGCCTGTCCTCATACCAGAGCAATAGCAGCCCCTAACAGGTAGGATTAACACACTGGCTATTTAGCATGTGCTGGGTTTTGTAGCACAAAATAGGTCAATGCTGCAATTAAAACAAGCTCTTTACAAGGCTGACATTTTGCATGGGCACTACAAAGCAAGCACTTCAAGAAACACAAAAGATCTTATCCATTTCCCCCCTGCAGAAGCAGAAAGATCCCGATCCTAATCTGCAGGATTAAACAATCCATCATTTCTCCTCTTGGTCCAAGGAGAGGAAACTCCAGTTGGAAACTGGAAGGAAGTCAGCCAACACAAACAAAATTATCTCGAGTTTTAGCCTCTCTCATGCCTCAGAAGAGCACTCAATTCCCAAAAAATAATTTCTTCTAAACCTACAGCCTAGAGTTATTTCTTATTCCATTTTAAATAGAAAAATCTTTGCCCATCAGCCCAGTGAACTGCATTTCCTTAGAAAGAGAAATGAGTGTGACAGTAAACCTCCACTTAGCAAGCAGAGAAGAGAGCTGTGGAACATCAAGCTACAAATCTTCACTTTGATGTTTATGACAGACAGTATATTCCAGCAGACAGGACATGGACAGCCTCTCACCCTCCACAGTTTACACATCGCTCTGTATCCTTCCAGCTCCTGTGTTCCTGGAAGTTCTGGGACTAGAAGAGGCAGTGAGAATTCTCACATTTCCCCCAAAACACACACTGAATGCCAAGCGTAGGCCTCAGGAACACAACACGCTGTGTTGATTTTTTTATTCTGAAAGGAAAACCTTACCAGCCCAGAAGATTTCATTTTAGGATGTTCCATGCCCAAAAGCCTTATGCAAGCCTCTCTCAGACAAAGAAGTCAAGCAGAAAGTACAAATCAAGCCTTCGCTGCTGAAACTCAAACAGCTCTTCTTTCTTAGATTTATTCCCAAGTCTCAACACATCCACTGAGGCAAAGTTGAGAGCTATTTTCTTCTTCAGCAGAATAGGAAATTAAAACAGAGGAGCAAAATACCCTAACCCAGAACTGTGCAGCAAGCTCCGGGGGAAAAGGTCTGATTTATAAGAAACCAAGGCTTAATATATTCAGGCCTCTCAGTTAAGGGCAGTGCTTTTCACCCAGGAGCTGCTACAGAAAAATTCTTTGAGTATTAGTTCTGAATTTTCCTGCAAAGTCACTTGTCTGGAGAGTCATTCACCCACCCCTTAGAGATGGCAAATATTACTCTGCTACTCTCCATGAAAGCCCCAAACCTTTTCATCCCCATTAGTTTCCTGCCAAGAGTTACCTTTGAATTCCATATTAGCAGCATCCTCCAGGAGTTCCTCTTTCATATTGCTCAGAGTCTCTACAATCATGTCCTTCATCTCCTCCTGTTTGCGGTTGGCAATGTTCATCAGGGACTCATAGAGCTCGTTCTCCTTCTTGCGGGTGTACTCCAGCCTCTTGGGGGTGATCTGCAGGTCCCGCTGCATGTCAAAAGCCTGGTTGATGAAGATGTTGAGGCAGCGGCAGTGCACCTCGTTTAAACTGGTAGCTGCTTCCACGAGATGCTTCTGGAGAACCTGCCTGGAAAAAGTGCTCAGGAGACGGAGCTTCTCAGACTGTTCCACCAACATGCTCTGGGCATCGGCGTCAGGCCCCGGTGCCCCGCAGCTGCAGTGGTTGGTGCTCAGGTACTCCAAGTCCATCAGCTGGCAGTAAAGGGAGGACTTTTCATTACCAGTTTTTTTGGGAGAGATCAGCTCAGCCCCTGACTCTGGCACTTTGAAGAAGAAAATGGGCAAAGAGAACTTCTCTTTGATTTCACGCAGTTCTTTCTCATCCGATGAGGAAAGTTCAGCCTCGCTGATGGCGAAGATGACGACAGGCAGGACTTGGTTCACGTACTCTCCCAAGGTGGCTTCAGCAGACTGGAATCCACGACACGGTGCTACCACAACATCCACTTCCTAGCAAGAGAGGAAGGAAAAGAAATAGGTTTGTACAGAGCTTTTAAAGATCTGATATGTGTGTCAAAAAAGAAGAGTTCCCAGTCCCACCTACAGCATCACGCTTTAGTACTCAGCCTCTCTGCAAGGCTGAGGATAGCCCTCTCCCAGGGATGCAGCCGGATATGGATTAGCACCCACTGACTCCAAAACTCATTTCTCTACCAAGTACCACCTTTAAGACTTAGCCAAGTTCAGAACTAAACTTAGAACAAGTTTCCCAGGTAAGGATTATCACAGAAACACTGTTATTATTTAGCTCAGAGCCGCTCCATCTTGCATCCACCTCTTCCTGCTGATGTTTCCCAGACCTGCAGCTCGTCGAGGAGATATACAGGCTCTCAGTTTGCAGCACAGCTTCCATGGGTAGGAAGTACCACCCCAGCCACTGCTGCCAAAACAAAGGCAGCACAATAACCCATTCCAAAGAGCTCACAGCCAAAGGACAGCTGAGAAAGAACAGATGGTTGTGACAAGCTTAGTTAGGACATTCTTCAAATCCAACCAAAAGCTAAAAGATGTATTTTATTTACTTATTTTTTTACTGGGTAGAGTTTTGCTGCTTTGGGCATACGCTCCTGCTGACATCACTTCTTATTAACACTACTAAGAAGGCCCAGTTCTGCAACCAGCTTCCTTCCCTTCCAAGGAAGGAGACAAGATTGATCTTTGGATATGTGAGAACAGTATTACAGATTGCATAAATCACCCTACTAAACACGGAACAAAACCATCAAAGGCCAGAATTTAAGCACCGTTTTCCCAACTCATAACATGAGGTGATAATATATTAAGAATTCTTCAAGTATTTTTCTCCACCAGAAAATTCAATGATGTGACCAGGTCTCCTGCTGCTCTCAGAACCCACAGTCGGTGCTGCCTCGGGATTCCCGGGGGTTGGACCCAAACCTGTGTGAAGCACAGGAGGTGGAGCAGGAGGGGATGTGCAGGGCTGCAATCCTCACCAGGATGCATGACTCAACACCAGCCACTGTAAACAAAGGAGGAAGCCAGCGCTGTCTCTAGGAGACAGGGAGAAAACCAACACAGACAACCCAGTACAGCAGCAGCAACTGGTCCTTCTGTTCCCGTAGAGGCCTCTCAGGCTTTCCCAAAGAGCACTAGCAACATCTCTTTCCCTTTTTTTTCCCCCCTTCCCTCACATCTTACAGAAGTCTCAACACTGCCTGAGCAGCTTCACACTATTAAGGATCAAGTCTTCCTAGATGGGGAATACCTGTGACTCAGTGGATTCCTGACATTTTTAAGCTGGTTCTTCACAAGGTCACACGGCTACAAACACAGTTGAACACTTCTGACTGGCAAGTAACTTCATTCATGTTCTCCTTAACTAAAAGGCCCTCTTTAAAATATCAAAGCCTCCCACAATCTGAACATCATGTATGTCAATATCAGTTACAGCTCTTCCACTTATATATGATGCAGAGGTGCCGGCAACAGCACTGCAGAAAAGACAGTTTTAAGAGAAAACCATACAGACACTCTGGATCCAGATCTGCATCCCAGAGCCCAGAATAAAAGTTAAGATCAAGGATCAAGTAGGTCCTGACCTACAGCAAGACTAGTGGAGTCTCACTCAGTGCATTCAGGGACCACCAAAGTGTTCCATTTTACTGAGTCAACAGATAATTCCTCATTTCCAAATCAGTTAAAAAAAAGAATTTCTTTGCTGCATCTCAAGAGGACCTTGTCCTATTTTGCCAGGCTTCGGGCAGTTTAATCACTGTTTGCTCAGTTAACTGAGGTGCTGAGAAGCTAACCCAATTTAGTCAGATTTTTTACCCAAACCCCTACCAAGCAGATTATGATGGAGGGCCCAGCTCAGCTCTTTTCTAAGCCAATCTGAACATTCTGCCTTCCAAGAATAGTCTCTGAATCACTAAAGTCTGACAATTACTGCATTTATTACATGTGATCTAATTGCATGGCCTCACTATTAATTTGAGTTACTTATATACACCTAGATTCTACTTAGATTTTTTCATTTTTTAGAATATGCACACAAATTCCCCCTCAATTTGTCTGAAATTGTGCCAGTTTATTCTGTTTCCATGGGATTCAGAGTCAGGGGTTCAGAGTCAGAAGTTCAGCAAATCCTATCTAGAGAGAAATCCAGATAAGAAAAACCAAACTTCACCTCCAGTCTCCAGCAAATCCTAATTCCTTTTATTTGGTGCCATGACCCTGAACCCCACTCGATCAGGGAACTGGTTTTACCTTCACTGTAAGACCAAGAAAGCCCATGAGAGGCACACACTCACAGAACAGCACAAGAAGAAATGCTCTTTTTCTGGCTATGAAGTCTTCTCCTGTAAAATACCCATCACTAAGCCAGCAAAGCTAGAAACAGAGAACAGATTTCAAACAGATGGAAGAATCATTTTGTGGTGCTGGCATTTCCACCATCTTCTACACTTGGTTATGCCAGAGGAAGAACTTCAGGTGTTTGATGCTGGAACCCAGTAGGAACATCTCAGTAAACCTCAAAGGGAACCAATGCTACATGGAAGGAAGAGTCTCCCAGCCAGCATGAAAGCTCTCTGGTTTCCTGTACTAACACCACGACCAAAGATATGAAAAATACTCTCAAGGAGGAGACCAGGGCACATTCTTCCAAGTTTTAAACGGGATGAACATTAAAATAACCACCTGATAGGTACTTAACCACATTCTTTGCTACTTGTAACAACTACTAATTCACAGGATCTGAATCACTGCTTATAGTACCTGAAGACACACAACAACAAACCCAAATTCATTCAATTCTTCTGGTAGAGCTCACAGAACCCTCTTGTGTTACTTCATTCACTTTCCAGCTTTGTCAGAACAGCTGACTTTTTTTCCCCCCTTTCTCTACAAACCCTGGCTAAAACTTTTCAGCCCTAAGCACAAAGCAAGACAAAAGCATGAAAAAGGGAGATTTTGGCCCCGTTACCCTCCTCCCATTCAGCAGCACCACCCAGATGAAAACCAAGACTTCAGAGAAGTCCATTCTGGCTTCCAGGCACAACTGATAAGATTTAGGGAACGAGCCAAGTGTTTACTCCCACTATAAATCTAATAATCTCTCCGGCTAGATGGATTATTCCCCATGACCCAGATGCATTCCTGGGCACAGTGATCCCCAAGGAACAGAGAAGCTTTGCCGAAGTTTTTCCTTCCCTGATATTTTATGTTTAAAAATAACTAAGTTCCCATACCTATTAGCACACGGTAGCATTCTCACCAGAGCCGACCCATGCTAATGAAATTTTTAGGCTCCCTCCTCCTCACCCCTTCTTCTGTAAAACAAGTTTTGATTAAAGAATCCTTCAGTAACCCAGAAAAGTGACAACAGTCCCAACCTGGGTATCAGACTGAAGGAAAAAAACCTCAGGGAGCTCTACTGGCAGTTCAATATTAAGCAGCTGTATATTCTACACTTGTATTGACTTTTTCTCAAGTAAAAATAAGCAGTGAATATCTGGATACTGTTAATTTACAAACAACAGCCCTTCCTGAGAGAGCTGGGACTGTTCAGCCTGGAGAAGAGAAGGCTCCGGGGAGACCTGAGAGCAGCCTTCCAGGATCTGAAGGGAGCTCCAGGAGAGCTGGAGAGGGACTCTTTGTCAGGAAGTCTAGTGACAGGACGAGGGGTAATGGCTTTAAATTGGAAGAGGGGAGATTTAGATGAGATATTAGGAAGAAGTTCTTTGCTGTGAGGGTGGTGAGGCACTGGAACAGGTTGCCCAGGGAAGTTGTTGATGCCCCATCCCTGGAAGTGTTTAAGGCCAGGTTGGATGGGGCTTGGAGCAACCTGCTCTAGGGAGAGGTGTCCCTGCCCATGGCAGGGGGGGGTGGAACTTGATGATCTTTGGGGTCCCTTCCAACTCCACCCATTCTATGATTCTATGATTCCTTACTGGAGTAATGGCTAAGGAGTTTGGATTTAGCAAGCAAGCATCTGCAGCACGAAGCATGACTCAGCATTAGGTGCTTGCACAAAACAGCAGCCTGTGATCGGTGCCCAAACCACCCTCTGCAATTAGGGCCCTTGGTAAGTGATACTTCAGCCTGAGAAGCTGCCCAGCCTCCCCCAGGTCACCCACAGCTCCTCTGAGGGCAGCGACTAGGAGGTAAGTGCCCTCACTATGGGAAATAAAGGTGACTTCAAGCAGAAATCCACACGTGGAATTCTCATCTCCCGTAACTCTTCAAGTCCACAATTAGGACCCATAAATGTTTCTTCAGACACTAGTGAAGTATTTGAATATCTACAACACAGTATTACTAATAAGCACTCTGCTGCCAGGAGGAAAAAAAAACACCCAGATGAAAATAGATGGATTCTAGGTAACAGGTGGGATTCATTTCCCTCCCCTTCTGCCCCAAAGGTGCTGAGCTCCTCCAGATTATTTGGTTCTTGGGCAAATTTAAATCCTTAAAATCCACACCAACCATCACTCTATTACCAAGCCAGCTATTGTCATCAGACTACTGGTTTTGTTTTACAAGTTAAGAAAAAGCAGAAGTACTTTCAGAGTAATTCTGCAGACACACAGTTCTGGAGAGCATCCAAAAAGCCTCATCCATTACTGCTCCAGACAGATATTCCACGAGTTCCAGAAGCAGCCTCCATGACTGGCAGATATTTACTTTAAAAACCTTGTTGTGTCGGTGTGTGCTGAGGAAAATTGGAGAAAGCACATCAGCTAGAAGGGTGCAAAACCCCACAGGTCTCTCAACAGGAGGCCAGGCACCTCTAGGTTCCCAAAAAGGTGTCCCTACCCCAATTACCTGCTAAAATGCATTTCAGTTCTCCCATGAGCCTTTGAAAAAAAAGAACTGATTCCTCCTTTAGCCCCCTGAATTCATGTAAGGAATCCTTTGACTCAATCTGAAGCTAGCTGTGATTCACTCTCCTCCTCTTTCTACTGGAAGAGCTTTTTATTTCACCACCCCTTTTCACATCAATCTGAGTAGCTGTTTTCATCTCAGTGTCCTAAATATAACCAAAGCCAGACAGAGAGAGCTTTGTCACTCACATGAGAAATCTGAAAGAGGGTTGTAAACTGCACTCTGCCTAAACTGGCCCCTATAAAAATGTAACCAAGTAAAATAAATGTAAAGCTAAATACTCTTTTATGCAGAAGCAAGGCGGGATTTTAGGCACAGAAGATCCAGAACAGACATTTCCTCTGCAGCACCAGCAGCTGATCCTGGTGCTCTTTGGGAAAGTAGCTGATGCTTCACACACAGCTCCCACAAACGCAGCGCTTCTGTTCTCTCTCGGTGGGTACTGGAAGCTACAAAGGCACCACAACATCACACTGCTTCTGCTGATCTCATTAGGGTGCCCTTCCAATTAGCTCCAGACTGGGTTTGCAAAATGAATTTCAAATTGATGAAGCCAGACTGGGTTTTCTATTACTATTTACAATCCCACCTCAATTCATACATCCAGAAAAGTTATTTACCTAATACTTTACTGTTCAACTATGAAGCTCATGCTCCTACTCATGACACAACACATCATATTCTCTACAATTTATATTTAAGAATTAATTATCTAACTCCAGATATTCGACTGCCAACCACAACGCCCCAGAAGTTCTATGCTGCAATAACAAAGGCTTAACATAAGATGGGAAATGCAAGGAAAGCTTATGGAAGCTATGAAAAGCTATGAAATACAACCCTCAGCTTTAAAAATAGCTGAGAAATACCAAACTGCAACACTCACAGGACAGGAACACAACTGATAGACAAGTCAAAGGAAAGTCAAAGCAAGTTACTGACAGTGTTGGAAAAAGCACTGGGGAGAGACTCCCACCTTCTTGTTCTTAGCACCTCCAATGTCCACTGACACCAGAGAAATGTGAAAAGCCACCCCCTCTCAAATGAAGTCAGGTCATTTTATCAGATGCTGGAATCAAGCAGCTCTGAATGACCTTGAAACTGGAAGAGAGTTTTAGAAGATACTTGGAGTTCCATCAGAACTGGCTTCTGAGATAGAGGGAAGCCTTATGGAGGAATGATAATGCCAAGAGCCAACACTAAAACAAAGCACATGAGCATAGCCAGTGATGGCCAATTAAAATCCTAACATCAGACTTTCAACTTCTTGTTAATTAAAGAAATTCCTATGTTTGAGAGTTTACACCATCAGGATACATGTTAGACCTTCAGTTCACTACAAGGATGGCAGGTGGGCCACGTTACCTTTAGCAGTGAGTACGGCAGCATGACCTCCAGCTCCGCTATCCGGTGAGCAGGATCTTCGCTGTCCCCATGGATTTCTAAGTCCTCCTCCGGAATGGTGTCCCAGTGCCCCCGGTGGGCTGCCATCATGTGAACCAGTTCATACTGCTCAGGCAGCGCCAGGCTAATCCGTGTTTGTGTCCCGTGAGTGAAACGGATCCGTCGCCTCTTACAATTCTCCTCGTTGCTGATTTTGGTGGTGGGGAGCAGCTTCTCGCCCAGCAGGATGTTCAGTAACTGGCATTTGGCATTACAGTTCTGGCCAAGAATCAGAAGGCAGGGGTGCCAGCTCACAGTCCTCTGGAGATGCTCTTCCTCGTGGCGAGGGAAGGAAATGAAATTCTGCCCTAAAATTGAGGACAGACGGCATCAGAACAGGTTGGCTGAACAACAAGTCTCAGTCTCTAAACCAAGCTGAATGCAAAAGTTCAGACACTGCTGCCCCTCAGCCCACCCAGGAACCCACACAGCACCAAGAATTTGCTTAAGTATCCCAAAATGAGTGTCAGCAATTAAGCATTCCTGCTGCACCAACGCAGAGGGTCCACGGTAGGTTGATTCTCACAAATCCATTGAGAGAATTTGTTACTGTTCCCCCCACCTATCTCACTGGTTAGTGACAGACTAATGGGAAGCCCTGAAAGCCAAGAAGAAACAGTGATCAAGGCCGAAACAACCAAAAGGCCAGTTTTGCCTTGGGTTGGAACAGTATTTCACCCTGCTGCAGAGTTCAAGGAGGTCCAATGGGTCACGAAGGCTAACTCTTCCCAAGTTTTGATGGCTTGGCTGTACAGAACGTTCCTGTCACTTATCAGAAATAAATTTGACTATGAATCGGTGACAGTTCCACCCACACACGTAAAAAATGTAAAATCCTTTGCATCTACCAAATCCCAAGAGTATCACAGCAAAGAACTTCTTCCTAATATCTCATCTCAATCTCCCCTCTTCCAATTTTAAACCATTACCCCTTGTCCTGTCACTAGACTTCCTGACCAAGAGTCCCTCCCCAGCTCTCCTGGAGCTCCCTTCAGATCCTGGAAGGCTGCTCTCAGGTCTCCCCGGAGCCTTCTCTTCTCCAGGCTGAACAGCCCCAGCTCTCTCAGCCTGTCCTCACAGCAGAGCTGCTCCAGCCCTCTGAGCATCTTGGTGGCCCTGCGCTGGACCTGTTCCAACAGTTCCATGTCCCTTCTCTGTTGAGGACTCCAGAACTGAACACAGTACACAGTAATCACTCTCCTTTACCCACCTTCCATCTGAAGCATCGGTTGTACCATCCCACTAACCAGGCCCTGCAAATTCCCAGTCCATGATGCTGCAACTCCTTGCATTTGCCTTACTACTTTAACTCGGTCTCAGTACTGAATTTAGCTTCTGTATTCTTTCACAAGTCCTAAATACAGCTTTTCCCACGCTAAGCCATCTAAGCTGAAGTCAAAGGAGCTTTGCGTTACCTTATGCATAGCAACAGAATAATCCTGGTAATACAAAAATAAAATAAAAAATAAAGAAATAGATACAAACGAATTCCCCATCTGCTGCTCTTCAGCACAATCCCTGCGAGTACAAAACAGCCAGTGTTCCAGCACAGCCAGGGAGCCAGCCCGGGTTCCCAGATCCCGAAGGCAGATGGCACCCAAGAATGAAACGGCAAATGGAGACACCGGTCCCCAAAAGAGCTGCCAAATTGGAAAAGCTGGAAACTGGAACGATTGCCCTGATATCAGGCAAAGTGACAAGAATGACAGTTTAAAGAGACTCAAACACAAGGCAGCAACAAAAGCACCAGCAGGGACTTCGTAGGGGAAGGTCCTGCTTCACCAGGGCTATTCAAATTCTTTTAATGAGTCACGTTCTGGCATCCCAAATTGTTTCAGCATCTCAAGCTGCAAGAAAACATGATATTCTCATACACAAAGATATTCCTCAACACTACTAACCAAGTCAAAGATAACTCCCAACAGTTACTCCAGTCCTCATCCTTATAGCATTCCATTCCTCTATTTTAATTAGCATCATGCAAATCAGGAGCAACATCACGGTGTGTTTCAGGCCCAGTTTAAGGCTTCTTTAACATCTTGCCTGAGATTTACTTTTCCTTCAAACCTGCAGGTTGGAAATAGGGCTGCTGGAGGAGCTCTCTCCATCAGAGGGGCCCTTCCACCCCACACAACATTAAGGGGAACCCCTCTTGATGCCCCCTCAAGCCCCTTCTCCTGCCCCTCTGCCCCACACAGCCCCAGACGCTGACCCACATAGACAGTTTGGGAAAGGTTAAGGGAGACATCACTTCTTGAAGTGTGACTCTTCCTAACTGTTTCTTAAACCAGCCTTTCAAGATCCACCACCAGAGCAGAGCAGCCACATCAAGCGACTGAGGGCAGAAGCTGGCTTAGCAGCTCACAAAAGATAAAAATCAGCAAAACCCCACAAATAGCACATTTAAGCCTTCATCTACAAGATAAAGAATTCCTTTGATCTGGGGACATCTATTGAAACTTGGACTGGGATTCAGGCTCCTGCTCTTCAGCTACCGAGCATGAAAAAAGCAATTCAGAAGGCATTGTAGGGGCTGAGCAGCCTCCTCTGCACAGGCTTTTGAGAAGAAAAGAAGAGGCAGATTGCACCCTCTCCTCACTCTGGGCAGCCTCTGTATTTACGGGTACTGGATGCCAGCACAAAATGAAATTGAAATACAGCAGCTTTGCTGAAATTATTGAAGCATGGACTGGATCTATAAATGCTTTAAAACACCTTTAGTCTCTTCATGCACGCAGCCCCTATGAGATCAGTATTTATTTAACAAGTTTACTACAAGCAGTATTAGTAACAAAGCCATTATGTTTAACATTATGTGATATTTCAAGCATCTGAAGTACAAACCCAGAGTCAGCACCGAAAGCAAGATTCAGCCCTACCACCCAAGCCCTGGCAGCAGTTCCAACCCCAAACATTTATCACTGAGTGTTTTACAGCAACCTCAGGGTCTCAAAAACCTGATGCAAGTTGCAAAGGGATGGAGCTACTGCTCATATCTTGATGGCAGAAAGAATATTGCTCTTAAGACACAGGGGAAACACGCTGGTACAGTACTTCATTGGTGATGCTGATCTGAACATGAGAGGTGTCCCTTCCCAGGGCAGGGGGGTTGGAACTTGATGATCTTTAAGGTCCCTTCCAATTCTAACCATTCTATGATTCTATGAAGAATTCCAGTCGGGAGGAATAGAACCTCCCGTGGTACCCAATGAAAAGCACATTTAGAACTTGCGTGCTGAAGAGATGCCGCGATATCCCCTTATCTATGTAAGGGGCTCCTGTTTGTGACAGGACTTTTGCCAAAGTTTTTAGCTGGTGCTCCACACTGTGCCCATATTCTGTATTATTTGGAGACATGTGATAACCACTTCAAAAAAAATGGCTGCAGGGGGAGTCCTTAAGCGCGTGCATCCTATTAAAGTCCTGTTGATGAAAGGAGGCCTGTCCAAGAACAAGGGTGTCTCTCACCAAGACTCATCTCAAAATTCAGTCAAATACTTGGTAGAAGAATCTTAGGTTGAATTTATGGATCCTATAGAGCCCTCAGCATTTGCTCATCTCCTTTCCAAGGAATCTTAGGTTGTATTTATGGAATCTATAGAGCCCTCAGCACTTATTCATCCCCTTTACAAGGAATCTTAGGTTGAATTTATGGAATCTCTAGAAACCCTAAGCATTTACACATTCCCTTTTCAAGGAAGGCCAACTCCACTGCCAGTTTTGTCTTTTTATTCTATTTTCCATCATACCTGCAGACAACAGTACCTAAATAAGGCCAGACCCTCATACTTCTTATTGCAAATACTAATACCTTCCACAGAGATCCTCCTGTGGTGCTGGCAATGACTTTCAGCATGCTTTGACTACAAGACTTACGACTAACATGCTCAATTATATAAACTGAGCTTTAGTTCCACCCCACCACACCTCTCTGAGCACGGTGGTGTTAATTCCAGGAGAACACACACTAAATTAGCAGCCCCCATGGTCTGCAGAACCAGGCTTTGCCTTCTGCTTGACTGGAAGCCTGTTACCAAGAGCCTCCTATCTATTCAAGGAGCTATTTCACAAGTACCCTCCTCTAACCACCTCTTCACACATTATCTAGTCTTGAAACCCATTTTCTTCTGTTGACACACCAAACAGCACAATAGAAGTCTCAACCTTCTAAGAATCCCAGCAAGACATGCAGAGCAGTCACATTTTAACCAGGATATAGACCCTCAGTCAATACAGCATCTTCCAAACCCTCTGGGTAACGCATTCACCCCCTATAAAATACTCATTTCTGTCTGAGTCATTAGGCTACTGAGCCTAGGGCTTTCCCTCAGCCCACGCTCATTAAGATAACCCCACAGCCACGGGCCAAAACTCTGGAGAAACGTGGATATCTGCACACCAGGTACAGCTTGGCTTAGAGAAACTTCCACACAAAGGCAAAAGAAAGATCAAAAAAACTTCATGTTCCTACATCAAAGAGTTCAAATTATTTCGAGCATAGAATGAAGAAAACAACTACAATTAGTAGAAAACAGGGTTTCCAGGTTCTTTTTTCTTAGTATCTTTACATATTTTAGTAAAATTTGCTGCTGAGTCCCTAATTAAGATTTTCTTTTTACAAAAAGCCAGTACAAAACACAGCAGCTAACAGCAGCAAGAAGGAAGAGCTGTCAGACTAAAGCTACAGCATTGTCATAGTACTTTAACATATCATTCTTAAAAGTCTACTCATGGCAAAACAGACCTAGAGAACAGACAATATTGCGTTGATTGCTTCAGAAACGCAGACAGAGCAAACAAGACTTTCTCCCTCCCCTCATAAACAGTAGCTGGAAGGCAATTATTTTTCCCCCTTGAAGTTATTTTACTTCTCTTACTCCGAGGAGCCCTGGTACTGAGGCTGCAGAGGAACATTTGGTTAATGATGACCCTTTAGTGACAAATATCACCTGTCACCCTCCAAATCAGAGGAAGGTGGGATGTAAACGCAAGTTCACAATTTGCTTTCACCCAACTCAGATCATTCCACCTCACCTGGAACCTCAGTGGTTTCTGCTCAGCTGGGCAGATACTCAAAGGTCTGGGTTTGGCCAGATTAAGCCAGGCTTTAGGTTGCTTGAGTGGCATTGATTCCTCTGAATCAGCTACCCCTCTATGCTGTTATACCCGCTCCGCAGGTGTCTGGAATCCAAACCCCTTCAACGTTTGTTTTGTTTCCAAGACACCCAAATTTACTTTCAGGGTTTATTTTTCCACTTCACCCACAGGCATTTAGTGTCCTGGCCATTTCCTTTGTATTTCACAAAACATTAGCACTGGTGCCTGGACACACCGCAGAGCTCTGCACAATCTGCAGAGCTGTTTGGTCAAAATTCTTCTCACTTTGACACCACCCATCAGGCAGATCCGAAGAAAAAGTGGTTTTGAAGTCAGTGACAACCCTGCTCCTTAAACCCTCTGACACTTCAGATAATCTCCCCGTGTTGAAAAAAGCTCTGCTACAGCCACTAAGTTTCAGCAACTATTGGAAATGCCTAATTCAACTGAATTTTTATAGGAACAGTAGCTCTGTCCAAATGCCATTATTCAGACAAAGGTAATAAGAAATATCAAGGATCTGGGATTTGGGCAAAGGTTTGCCTTCTCATACCTTAAGAAATGAATTATCATTGTTTCACAGTTATTTTGCAGATGACTCACTGAAGAAAACTGCTGGCCTCCATTATTTTACCAAGTCCTGCTCTTCATCCTCTCCCTTCCTCTCCTCAAAGCTGCCACCATGACATCCCACCTTCTTCTAAGAGGGAACGGGATTATTAACTTGGTCTGTGCCCCACCTGGAACACATCAACACTTCACTGGTTTGAAAACTACCCATTCAACTTTTCTTTTTCAGAAGTTTAAATGTTATACAACCTCTGCAGCCTGAGTCGACGCTGTTATTACCGTTTGCATGACCAAGCTCTAAAGCAGTCAGCCTTGCCCCTCGAGCCCTGGTACTTCAGGGCGAGTTGGTAAGGCATTAAAGTCAAACTAGGTCCCCATCTACAAAGCTCTAGAAGCAGATTTTTCAAAAAACACAACAGCAATTTGAGTGGCAAGGTGTTTTTTTTTCCCCAAGAGGTAACCAAACAGAAGAAGAGCTCCAGGGGAGCGCTACCATTCAACCAGCATTGAAAATGCGTGAAGCCAAATAGTTCCTGCTTCTTGGAAGCCCCAGAAAGATGTAAACAGAGACAGGCATGTTTTTAGAAAGCTATTCACTTCTATTCCGACAGCTTACGTGGAACACTGCTTTATTTACAGTCTGACAAAGGAGCTCAACACCACTTCAATTTGCAAATCAGGATTGTAACAAGCGTAAGACAAGCATGGACAAGTATCTTGGACGAGTAGCCAACCGAGATGACTCATGAGCCATTTGGATATGAATAAAGAAGATCTTTATATATATTTAATGTCACGCTCAACTCTTCTCACAAGACAGTCTTATGGAAAGACGGAGTTCTTGCAGGGGGCTCTCACCAGTGGTGAGATTTGTCAACAAGTGACAGATGAGGAGAAAGCAGATGAATGAAGCCGGGCGCTGTTCCCGCAGCAAACACACACCAAACCGCAAGCCACCCCCTCCCAGGTGCTGCACCTTCCTAACCCCCACCCTGAATCTCCCCCAAAATGGGGGGCTGGGAGCTTCAGGGTAGGGGTTTGGAAGGTGGAGAAAAGGGAAGGGGATTAAGAAGATGGAAAGGAGTTAAGAAGAAGGGCAGCTTGGATCATCTCCTGAACAGCCCCCATCAACCCCTGGGCTGCTCACTTGGCCCCACAGAGCCTCACGTCACCAAGATAACTTGGAGGGGGGGACACACGACTAGAGGCTTCAGGGTGGGGATAAGGAAAGGGCAAGGGGGCCAGGATGGCAGCAGGAAAATGAGGAAAGGGGTCAGGAATGATAGGGACAGGGGCCCATCTTCCTAACAGCCCCCACACCCCTTGGGCCTGCTGGCTTGGCCCCACAGAGCCACTCACATCACCAAGATAACTTGGGAGG
>VXBW01005305.1:0-35866 GCA_013400375.1 Thinocorus orbignyianus
TTAGTGTCTGTTTGCTCCAGGAGACACCGTTAAAGCATCTGGGCAGAACCCTGCCCTGCATGTCCAGGAGCAGCTCAGCTGTGCCGGCGAGCTCTGCCTTGAAGGAACGTGCAGTAACAAGCAACCAGGTGGATACTCTCGCCCTTTTCCTCACCAGGAGGTGCGGTGGCTCACACTGAGCCAAGGACGGATGCCCAAGCCGTCTCCTACTGGAAGGGCAGAGGCCCATCTGCCCATCACCAGAGTTCTTGGGGATGTGAAAAATAATTTTCTTCTATGAAGACAGCTCTAACCAGCCCCTGAAATCTAGAGAAATGGGGGAAAACAGCCTTAGGGTCCAAGTCTCAGGCAGATGGAGGTGTCTCTTCAGGGCATCTCTCCTCTTGATCTGACAAATCTTCCTGCTTGTTCTGCAGGTCAAAGCTCTGGAAAGGAGCAGGAGAACGATCCACTGAGAAGCAGGAGAGCAACAGCTATGCTCTGCTGTTTTTCTTTCCAATTCAGCTTAGGGCATCGCAGGCTCTTCAGAGGGTCACCACCTCACCCCTCCCAACCTGGACGCTGGCAGCACACAAACCCCGTGGTGCAACCAGCATAAGGCAAATTATTCTGTGGCTGCAAAGGTTCAGACTTTGCCACAGGCTCTGTTTTCTCTGAGGCAAAAAATTGTAGAGTTGCTCATCATTTAGGAGGAGTGCAGCAAGTAGAGCCTTTCTTACCTCCAGTTCTTGCATGACCTCGTCCATGAAATCTCCTGAATTCTGTTTGTAAGCCACCGCCAGTTTGATTGCATCATTGAAGAGCTGATGGGAAGGAGAATGCTTATCACTCAAAGTAAGGAGCACTGGGTTCCTGTAACAGATGGAAACTTCCCACATACCAAGAAAAAAAAAAAAAAAACCCAACCAAATTTATCAACTTCCTGTAGCTACCAGAACCTCACAAGTAGCCCAACAGAGGTTCTAGCCCATTTTCTGCTCCCTGCGTCTACAGCAGGCCCCATGTCCTTGAACCGTACAGGGCTGTCCTGAATGGTGAGCCAAATAGCTGTGTTTTACCTTCACTACGTTAGTGCCATCTGCAGCAGACACAAAGTAAAAGGGCAAACTGAACTTCCGGGCAAAGTTGAAGTTTTTCTGGGTCACTTTCATATCCGCTGGGGACAAAAAAAGGAGAGGTGGTCAGAAAGACATCCCTGGAGGGGAAATGCCACATATGCAGGAGTGGTGGAACAGATGGAGCTCGATCTAGCCATCAGGGCCTCCTCACTGCAACACAAGGCTGGAAGATTCCTCCCTGAGAGCTATAGCATTTTAAAAGCATCAGCAAACCATTGACAAGGAGACACAAAAAGGAAAGAGTTCTTGTTGGTTCATCTGTGGTGCTTGACTAAATTATTGGTGGATGCTCATGTGCTGTAAGTGAATTATTCTTTGCAGCTCAGAATATACCGTTTGCCATGCAGTAGCTATGAATGTTTTCCGGGCACGGCCCTATGACTTTCCTGTCTCCATGTGACCTGGACACTGCTGCCAGAACTAGTCATGCCTCTCTCTCCAGCTTGGCCTTTTTAACCAGAACTCCTCCCTGCACTTAGTACCATGTTGCCTCTATTCCTGTGAGCCAGGGACATGCTCACACCATACAAATTACTCCACTGTTACATACTTTTACTTAACAGGTAAGCACAGAATTGGAAGGACATCACTTGCATAAACTTTAGGTGCAGCTACCCCAACTTCAGGAGGCCAGAGGCTTTATTTCAGTTTTGGAACAAACCTACTGTGTATTTTCAGGAGGTGCTGACACAGCAGCAGCAGCAGCTCAAGGTGGTGACAGACAGACACCCATGTGCCAGTGCAGGGGGATGACTCCAGATCATTTTCTCAAGGAAGCAACAGCTGAAGTATATCAGACTCCGGATGCTTCCCAGTGGGCACTGCCCAGGCAGCTGTTCCCCACCTCTTTGCAGGAAGCTGGACCGACTCTCCTGCAGACTGGGCTTGCGTTAAGAGCTCTGGGCTGGCCATCTCCTACTGCAGGTGGAATACAACAAGGAAAGAAAGGCAGAGGACTCTCTTGGAGCAGTGTCCACTCACACACAGAGCAGGATTCATCAACCCAGAGGTTCTCTCTACACTATGGCTGACAATGCCAAATCCATTGGCCTTGGACACCTTGTACCATTGTGCAACCAGTGGACTCAAGGCTGGCTTGACACATCCTATAGGAAAGGCTTTTATTAGCTCTAAACCACATCACTGAACCAAATGAACGTCTTAGAGTACAGTGGGAGCCCAGACACCTTATTCAGGTGCAGACAGCTATTCATAGCTGCGATAATTTCTGCCATGAATGTCAGCAAGGAAGCCCATGTCTGACACTGTACTTGGTTGAGAATAGGAGGAGGATGTGGTCCAAGGGGATGCGTTCTCTTGTTGATGCTGAGCAGAGAGCTGCTACGTTATGTGCTCTCACAGGACGCCAGAGACAGACAACAATCCCAATGGTAGCAGTAACAAATGCCAAGCTGGCATTCCTAAGAGGAGGGAATCATCCAGCCACCTGCAGAGCAAGGTGAACAATATTGCAAGAAAGTATATTTAGACACTTTATCACAGAGGAGACCCACGGAAACCTGCAGGCTGAATTAGCAAGGCAAAGGCAGTTACTGTCTGTATCGGGGAAGCCACGTAATAAGCTACACTCTTTTTCCAGCAGGACATCCTGTAATTTTTGACTGGGTACTGCTCTGATCATCTTTTGGGTTCTTGCTGGATGAAACGGTAAGCACAGAATTAGAAGGATATTATTTGCATAAACTTTAAATGGATCAAATGTACATTTTTAACTGCTAGACAAACAAGGACAAGGGCCTGTAAGACAGCATGCAAGGTCAGTAGAAGATTCAGCTATTCCTGTGGTAAAATACAGCTCTTAGGGGCTAATACTCAATAACTCATGCGGACCTAACCAACGAAGGACATCCTTTCCCAGCCAGGTCAGAGGACAATCAAATCACAATTCTGAGAGGTTGAAAGAAGATATACTCACCATCAATTTTGTTGGCCACTACAATGCAAGGAATCTCTGGACGGAATTCTCTCAGCTCTTTGTACCAGCTGTTTAAGTTCTTGTAGGTGACTTTCCGCTGCACATCAAACACCTTCCAAAAAAGAATCAGCTATTGTGGAGCTGACAGCAGGACAGCCCCTGATCAATCCACTGCACCAAACACAATTCAGAATCCAGAATAGTCCCAGGAGGATATCAACAAAGGAAACTGGCCTTTGTTAGAAAGGAGGTAGGAGAAAAGAGAGAATATCCAGCAAGCCACGAAACATGCACCCAGACCATTTCTTTGCATGATGCAGGAAACAGTCCCTCATTTTCCTTTACATTCTTGTGTTGTATTATGACAAGCACTCTATCACCCATGACAGTGAACAAGCAGTGGGAATCATGGAACTGTCAGAGTTGGAAGGGACATCGAGAGATCATCCAGTCCCACTCCCCTGCTAAAGCAGGATTGCCCAGAGCACATCACTCAGGATGGCATCCAGGCAGGGCTTGAAGATCTCCAGAGAAGCAGATTCCACACCCTCCCTGGCCAGCCTGTTCCAGGGCTCTGTCACCCTTACCTGAAGGAAGTTTTTCCTCATATTTGAATGGAACTTACTGTGTTCCAGCTTGTGCCCATTGCCCCTCATCCTGTCACTGAGAACCACTGAGAATTGTCTGGATCCATCCTCCATCAACCCACCCTCATAAGCATTAATAAGGTTTCCTCTCAGCCTTCTCTTCTCCATGCTGGAGTCTCAGCTCTCTCAGCCTTTCCTCATCAAGGAGATGCTCCAATCCCTCAATCGCCTTTGTAGCCCTGCGCTGGACCCTCTTTTGCTCTGCTCTGCTTCTAATCTGTTCTGCTAAGCAGGGTCTCTATTTTAACAATTAACAATTAAAATATCAATGACATTGCCTGACGCTCACAAGTGATGAGAAGCAGTGGAAAGTTAGAGCAATAGCACAAATCAAATGACCAAAGGGGGTCAGGAGTCAGCAATCAAGACTGATTTGAGCTATTAAGTGGGAAGCACAAAGCATGGGAAAATAGAAAGGGCAGAAGACCAGAGGAGAATGTCTTATGAATTGCCCCTGCAGAGCATGTCAGAACAGTTTTGTGATACATAATCCTCCAACAGTCACACTGCAGAACAAGGAATGCCCTCTCCTTCGTATCGCCTCTGACAGGACAGCTCCCAAATGAGCACATTCAGTTGTACATACCACCCTGTTGAAAACACAGTGGCAATGTAAGGAAATTTAGAAGACAGCAAAGCCACGGAATATATAAGAGTGCTATCAGGAAAGACAGAAGAGAGCTAAACATACTCAACTACAGTTGTTTAATTTGGTGAGAGAAGAACGAACAATATAGGAAAGTTTTTTAAATCACTGGAAGAGACAAGAAATAGAAGGCAGGTTAACCATAAAAAGCAACACATAGGCCAAGTGTCAGTCAGGACTGTTACTCGTCAAAATCCCAGCAGATCACAGCTGAGGCACCATCCTTACCATGATACAAGCATGAGCCTTATGGTAATAGGACGCATGCATGCTCTGGAACCTCTCCTGTCCAGCTGTGTCCCAGAAGTCTGCAAGACACAAAAACCAAACTTAGAATGACATGACTTCCCAAGTTCTGATTGCCTCACAACTTGAACCTGGGATGCAAAGCTGAGTCCATCTATTCAGGGTCAGAGATTAGCTTTCACTTTACTCATCTGAAACATTCCAGGGCGAAGAGATTATGTGAAACAAGGATCTTTTCTTAGCTAGGCTTAGCTACGAGTCGTGCTGACATTGAACATTGCTATCAACATCTTAACAAAAGAGAAGTCATGGTGACTTAGACAGGACAGTAAGACAGAGCTAAAAGTCAAAAGGGCAAAGAGTGGTAACAATGTGTGGTACTTTGTTACTAGAGCTGGCAACAGGAAACAAAATCTACATGTCTTGAAACAACTTGGTTTCTGCCAGAACAATAAATAGCCAGGCGCCTGCCATGGGAAACACCCCATTGCCTTTCGCTGCACTTCCCAGGGGCACGACTCCTTCTAAAAGTACAAAGGGTGAGTTACCCTGAGTCAGACAGGTCCCAGTTCATGGTGCCATGGACACCGAAGCAGATATCAATATTTTAATGCCTTTTTCTGTTGTGCATCTCAGCTAGAGGTCTTTCCGCCTCTTCTCACTGGATTTATTGGCTAATATTCGCGTCTTATTTGTTGTATAAACTTAGACAGTTTCAACTAAGAGCCACCAGATGCAGCTATAGCTCTGCAAGCCAGACTGAGTCATGCTTCTCTACCTAAAGGCAAATAAGCCACTTTCCTTAGTGTTTACTTTGCACTGAAATTAGTTCCTGACTGGATACCATATCAGACCCGCAGGATGGTGACTTCACAAACTGCCCAAAACACTGCTGCTTTTATTACTAAATCCTCCAGATCTTGCCTGTCATACTCCATGTCTCTCCACAACGGAGGAATTCATCAACCTTAAACGTAGTGGTGTTCCACAGTACAGGGGTTGGTACTGGGACCAGTGCTTAAATATTTAACATCTTTGGCAGAGACATGGACAGTGGGATGGAATGCACCCTCAGCAAGTTTGCTGACAACACCAAGCTCAGTGGTGTGTTCAACAAACTGGAGGGAAGGGATGCCATCCAGAGGGACCTGGACAGGCTGGACAGGTGGGCTCGTGAAAATAGCAACCAAGCCAAGTGCAGGGTCCTGCACCTGGGACACGGCAATTCCAGGCACAAATACAGGTTGGACAGAGAATGGCTGGAGAGCAGCCCTGAGAGAAGGACTTGGGAGTGCTCATGGACGAGAAGCTCCACACGAGCCGGCAGTGCATGCTGGCAGCCCAGAAACCAACCCCAGCCTGGGATGCATCCAAAGCAGCGTGACCAGCAGGTCACAGGAGGGGATTCTCCCCCTCTGCTCTGTGCTTGTGAGACCCCACCTGGAGTCCTGTGTCCAGCTCTGGAGTCCTCAACACACAAAGGACATGGATGTGGTGGAACGGGGCCAGCGGAGGCCACCAAGATGCTGGGAGGGCTGGAGCAGCTCTGCTGGGAGGACAGGCTGAGAGAGCTGGGGCTGCTCAGCCTGGAGAAGAGAAGACTCCGGGGAGACCTTGGAGCAGCCTTCCAGGATCCGAAGGGAGCTCCAGGAGAGATGGAGAGGGACTCTTGGTCAGGGAGTGGAGGGACAGGACAAGGGGTAATGGTTTTAAATTGGAAGAGGGGAGATTTAGATTAGATCCTAGGAAGAAATTCTTTACTGTGAAGTGGTGAGGCACTGGAACAGGCTGCCCCATCCCTGGAGGGGTTCAAGGCCAGGCTGGATGGGGCTTGGAGCCACCTGGTGTGGTGGGAGGTGTCCCTGCCCGTGGCAGCGGGGTTGGAACACAATGATCTTCAAGGTGCCTTCCAACTCTAACCGTTCCATGATTCTAAAATCCTTGGGAAAAATAAGATTCACAGAATAAAGAAATACATCCTTTAATGCATTCCTAATTCTACCACCTGGAATTTGGTGATTGTCACTAATAGCTCAGCAGAGTGAAAATTAAACTAGCAAGGGAAGTGGTAACTCAGGAGAATTTAAAGTCTTCAGATCAAACTGTCTGCCTTTACAAAACATGCTTCATGACAGGTCTTCCTGACATGCAGCCTGGATGATGGCATCATGTTCATAAAAGGTGAGGACAGAAGACCCTGTGAATTCTTGTATAACGTAGGCCAGACAAATGACTTAAACTAGAGCAAGCTACTTCATAATCCATGGTAAAAATAAGTCCCTGATATATGAACCCATACTTTTGAAAAAACAAAAAAACAACAACAACAACAAAACAAACAAAAAAAACCCAACACAAGCCACCTGAACTTTTATTTGAGTTTACCTGAAATCAACTAGAGCCTGTTAAATATTTTCTGTTACTCTGAAGCCTCCTTCTCTGCCAGGTTCCTGTTCTCCACTGCTTTACCTTCTCCCTGACAGTTATCCAGACTGAATCTCTCATCACTAGGCCCCTTTTTACCATGTTTCAGTTGTTATCATGGCTCTTCTCTGAAACCTTGTCTTGGGTTTAAGTGGCAAGGTTTTTGTAAGGTGGGAGGCTGCAGAGGTGGCTTCTGCAAGAAGGGACCAGAAGGTGACCCTATGTCAAGCAGAGCCCATTTCAGTTAGCTGCAAGAAAGACCCATTTCTGGCCAAATCACTCTCACTCTGTGATGGTGGTGAGAACATCTTTAAGAAGGGGTTAAAAAATGTTGTGCAGCAGCTGTAGAGAAAGGAGTGAGAAAATGTGAGAGAAACAACTCTGCAGACACCAAGGTCAGTGAAGAAGGAGGTGTCCTAGGCCCCAGAGCAGAGATTCCCCTGCAGCCATGGGGAAGGCCATAGTGAGGCAGGCGGTCCCCCAACGTCCAGGTGTCCTCCACCTGCAGGACAGTGGTGGAGCAGATGCCCACACTGTGGAGTACCCCACGCTGCAGCAGGGAGATGTGCAGAAGGAAGCTGCACCTTGTGGAGATCCCACCCCAGAGCAGGCTCCTGGCAAAAGCTGTGGTCTGTGGAGAGCAGCCCATGCAGGAGCAGGTTTGTTGGCAGGACCTGTGGCCATAGAAGACCCACAGTGGAGCAGTGCTGTACCCTGCAGAAAGGGTATGTGCTGAAGAGGTTTGTGAAGGATTATCCCATGGGAGGGACCCCACGCTGCAGCAGAGGAAGACTGTGAGGAGGAAGGACCAGCAGAGGCAAAACGTTATGAACCGAGCGCAATCCCCATTCCCCGCTCCCCTGCACTGCTCAGGGGGAGGAGGAGGGAGCAGAAGATTTTGGTGTTAAGCTGAGCCTGGGAAAAAAAGAGGAGGGGCAATGAGGGGAAGGTAGCTTTAATTTTGCTTTACTTCTCACTATTCCACTCCAATTTCATTTATTGAGAATAAACTGTAACAATTTTCCCAAGTCAAGTCTGTTTTGCCCATGATGGAAACCAGTAAGTAACAGCCCTGTCCTTACCTTGACCCACCAGCTTTTTCATATTTTCTCCTGCCGTCCTGTTGGGAAGAGGCAGTGATAGAGTGGCTTGGTGGGCATTCAGTGGTCAGTCAAGGTCAACTCACCACAAACCTCCATTAATTTTCAGTGCTTTTACTGAATCACAGAAATAAGAATTAGACACAGTCTTGCTGTAGTAGTTTTAAAAAGGAGTCTTAGTCAATGATTCAAATGTTAAGGTTAGTCAATGCTTCAAATTTGGGATAAAGTCTCTGAAATTAACTTTCTGATTTTATATCCAAATATTACCTTAGCTGTTTGGAATACATCCCTCTTCTGAAGCTTATAATCAGCTAAGCAGTGTCCATCATCTTTTTTGCCTCCCATGATGGTTTCTAATTTTCCTTATTAATTTATATGGAACCATATTAAAAACCATCCCAGTTTGCCTGCATTAGTTTATTATTGAAACCACTGCTACTAATCAGGTTGAGAACAATGCAACCAGCAAAACAGGTGGGTGATGTTTCACTGTTTTAATAATAGTTGTTTAAGAATTGCAGGATTTCCTCACTCAGTGGTAATCTACAATGACAAAAACTCTGATGGAGAACCCCCTCTATATTTGTAAAAAGCATTTCAAACATGAACCAAAACTGAACAGGATTTAGAAGAACCATAAAGAATGAAAAGGGATCTAGAAAACATGCCTTATGAGAAAAGGCAGAATAAAGTGAGGTTGTTTACCCTAAAAGAGAGAATAAACAGAATAACAGTCTGGTTTGGGTTGGAAGGGACCTTAGGGCCCACCCAGTCTCCCCGTTGTGCCCTCCGTGGGCAGGGACATCTCCCACCACACCAGGTGGCTCCAAGCCCCATCCAGCCTGGCCTTGAACCCCTCCAGGGATGGGGCAGCCACAGCTTCTCGGGACAACCCAAGACAGTGATACCTGCATGTCACCACCCTCAACATAAAACATTTCTTCCTGATGCCCAGTCTGAACCTTCCTTCTTTCGGTTTAAAACTATTGCCCCTTGACCTGTCACTACAGGCCCTGGTAAAAAGTCTTTATCCACCTTTCCTACAAGGCCCCTTCATATATCAAAAGGTCTCCCCAGAGCCTTCTCTTGTCCAGGCTGAATAACCCAAACTCTCTCAGCCTCTCTCCATCACAGAGGTGCTCCAACCTTCAGATAATTTTCGCGAACCTGCTCTAAAATGTCTGTGTCAGTCTTGTACCAGGGATCTCAGAGCTGGATGCAGCATTTCAGGTGGGAGCTCAAGCAGAACAGAGCAGAGCAGAGGGGGAGAATTGTGTCCCTTGACCTGCTGGCCATGCTTCTTTTTACACAGTCCAGAGTCAATTGGCTTTCCGGGCTGCAAGAATGTATTGCTGCTCATCTCCAGATTTTCATTCACCAATAAAAGAGAAAGATACAGTGTTCAAACACGTAGAAAGCTGGTGCAAACAGGAAGGGGAAAAACATGTTCAGTGTCCAAGAAACACAGCAAATAACTGGTCTACCTTCAATAAAGAAAAATTATCAAGAAAGGAAGACTTTCTAGCAGTAAGAATGCTGACACGTTGCAACAGATGGCCTAAGCAGCCTTTGACATTGGAAGTCCTCAAATACATTATATTTATCTATATCAACAGAGAGAATTACGCGGTAAAGAGTTTCTCCTGTGCGAGATGACCTCTCACAGTCCCTTCCTGAGCTGCTACACTCTGAAAACACAGAAATCGTAGCAACACAGGGAGCAGTGTGGAGTATCAACTCAAGCCATAGAGTAAAACGATGTTTTTCTCGAAGTTCCTTCTGTAAGAGACAGTGAGCTAAGCCGTGCTGGCAGGGCCCTCCTCACTTACCCACCAGGACTGCCTGCCCGTCCACCCGAGCGCGGTGCTTGTAGAGAGTCAGGGCGAAGGTGGAGAGCTGCTGGGGGCGGCTGCCGCCCTGTTAAGGAGCCCTCGGATCAAAACGTCCACCCCCAACTCCGCAGCGACCGGCACCTGCTCCCCGGCCGGGCCCGACGCGACTCCCCGGGCCGGGACTCCCTCCCGCCGGGCCGCCACCCGCGGAGGGCGAAGCACAAGGATACAAGCCGTCGAGCAGGAATCTCTCCAGCAGCCTGCGGGCAGACAGCGCACACGCGTTAGGCCCGGCACCGGGCCGCCCCNTGGGGCGCGCCGGGCGGCCGCTGCAGCTGACGCTGGCGTTGCTGAAGCCGGACGCCGTGGCACACCCGCTGGTGCTGGAGGTGAGGCCTGGGCGCACTGCACTGTCCGGCCCGGCCCGGCCCAGCCTGGTCTGCCCGTCTGGCCGGGGCCTCCTGTGGGTGCGTGCCGCCCGCCCAGCCGCTGCGCCTCTGCCCGCAGGCCGTGCACGAAACCATCCTCAGCAACCGGTTCCTCATCGTGCGCGCCAAGGAGCTGCGCTGCGGACGGGAGGAGAGCCGCCGCTTCTACCGGGAGCACGCTGGTAGGCGGGCCGGGGCTTCCACCGGCAGCGCAGCGGGCTCGGCCGGCGGGCAGGGCTGGTGCCAGCGGAGCCGGGCGATGTGATTCCTGCCCTTTCTCCCGCAGGGCGATTCTTCTATCAGCGGCTGGTGGAGTTCATGGCCAGGTACCCTCTGNTCCGCGGTAACCGGCCGGGCGCCACGCACTTGGACTTGCCCACGGCGCTGTCGCCCAGGCAGATGATCTTCACGGTCTCCTCAGCGCCGGCCGCGGCCTCCCCCTGGGCCTGAGCGGGTTCCTCCGCCGCCGCGTCCGCCATGACACCCCNGCACCGGGAGGAAGCTTCTAAGTGGAGCCTTGTCTGGGCTGAGCAAAGCTTCTGCATCTGGAGGGGTCCCCCTTGCCGAGGGATGCATCTCAGCAGGAGCTGGTGTTTGTAGTGTAGGCTCTGGGTTCAAGGGTGGAGAAATGTTAGGAATCAACTCTGCTGTGACAGCAGTAGCACTTGGAGGGTGGTATCCCCAAAGGTTATGGGTACCATCATTAGGAGGAGGCCATTTGTGCAAATGTTCTGCTTCTGAGCCATGGCCTCAGTGTCTAGTGTCATGGTAGGTCTGTATCCCCTCCAAGAAAGCACTGTATGGCAGTTCCACTTCCTTGCTTGTTTGCACTTGCTACATTTATAAGAATGAAAGAGCTATATCCTTTTGTAATCTTATCTACTTCTGCTTTTCCACAATCCTTTTCTCAGTGGCCCTATGTGGGCTTATATCTTGGCCCATGAGAATGCTGTTTCCCTCTGGAGATCCCTGATGGGACCCACCAAAGTATTCCGAGCCCGAAACAGCGTCCCTGACTCTATTCGAGGAGCTTACGGCCTCACTGACACCAGGAATACCACTCATGGCTCAGGTAGACTTGTCCTTGGCTAACTGTTGGGCAGAGACTGGAGCTCAGGGAGGCATGAATGATGGTATTTTGTCTGCCTCCCTTCTGTGAGTCACAGTTAGTGATTTGCTCACTTCTGCAGACTCCACTCACACCTCTCCTGGTGTGACAGCCTGGTGCTTTTCTTTATGGCTTCTGCCCTTCCCTTTGGAACATAGCGTGTATTTGCGGTGCCAGACTGACATCTCTCGTCCTCGTTTCCTCTGTTGTCTAACAGATTCACCTGCATCAGCCAGCAGAGAAATTGCATTTTTCTTCCCAGAGTTCAACGAACAGCTCTGGTACCAGCAGGAAGAGCCACATCTGCGCTGCGGGCAGGTGTATTACAACGCAGAAGAGCGTGTCCACTGCATTGTCGGGAGTGAAGGAAAAGAGCTGACCTGAGTTAGCTGGGGTACGGTTTGCTGAGTGTTGGGGTCAGCCCCATAACAAGACGTAGAACCATGGTGTGCTTTTAGGAGTGTGGGAGTGGGAAAACCTCATGCATGTTATGTTGTGCTACCTGGGAACGTATTATTCGTACAGCATTCAGGTGCTCAGGTGTTTTAGGAAAAACTTCTCCAGTAGCAGTACTCCAGCCTGATTGGGAGGTCTTGCCATACACTTCATGGTTCCTCATGTTTTCTTTGGGTGTCAGCAGTACAGGGGAGTTTGTCAGTGGGCTAGTGGAAAGGAGGTTGCTGGTAGTAGGCCTCAGATTCTTAATACTGGCACTGTTCCCACAGGCCCTTAAGGAGAAAAGAGCAGGAAAATAACATAAGAAAATGTGGCAGTAAGCTGGGCAACCTTAACTCTCCTGTCCCGCAGTGGTGCTCACCTGCGGACAGGACCTGGGCTCGCTGCTGATAAAGGAGAACACCAGGACAGAGACTGAAAAAATGCAGCAAGCGCAGAACTTGCAGATAATCCTCCCATCAGTTTTTGGCACACAGATGTTTTCCAGATCTTCTTAGGTGTGCAGTCACAACTGGAGTTATGTCAGAGAGCCCCCCCGTAAATTCCAGTACGGCATCACCAAGTGTCTGTTGTCTCTGTACCTGGAATGTTGGTTGTGAGGGCAGGTCCGGTGGCGAGTTGCTTTAGCAGAGCCTGTTAAAAGTGTATAAATAAGAATGTGTTTTCCTAGAGGCATGTGCCGGAACACAAAGAAAGTATCCAGTGTGGAAAAATATCTAGTAGTTGCCACCTTGCGCTGTGGTTAGTCTCTATTTGTGATAGGAAGCCTTCTCTCTAGAAAAAAATTCCTTATGTCTTGGGATTTTTATTATAGGCAAAGGGACCTATTGATCTTTCCTGGAAATAGAAGGGAATGACTGCATTCTGCCACTTCTTTTGTTTGAAGTTAAGGGAGCTGTTTTATTCTTCTCTTAGCTATCTCATCAGCATGATGGTATTTGTAGGTCCAAATATGGAAGGAGAACTGAATTCTATGGGCTTTATTATTTATTTGACAGTTTTCGTGTGCTCTTGTGGGCTTTCTGTCACTCCATAAGATGCAATTCTACGTGACGTGTTTTCAGTAAAACACTTCTACTACATGTTTTCAGTTAAACAATTGGGAGTGTTGAAAAAGCAGCTGAACATTAGGAATGATGAGAAAGGGCTGAGAACACACTGCAGAGACTCATACATACCCCAGCACCACTTGGCTCCCTCCTTGTGGCAGTGATTGGACACCTGTTGTCACCCCAGCCTTCTGATACCTGGCATCACTGCACTTCAGCATTGTAATAACTGGGTTTCTTGGCTGTTTGCTCTGGATTTCATCACTTTTCTGTCATTTTACTGGCAGGTTTGAAGAAGGTAAGGACCGGGAAGGTGCCTGTTCCTTCATAGAAGACACAAGGATATGTCCAGTTGACAACTTGGTGCAAGCCTAGCAGTTTGATGGTTGGCACTGCAGAAAGGCTGACTGAAGACGTGGTTGTTACCCTCACAGTCCAAGACTGCAGTTTAATACCTTGGTACTTCCAATTCTGAGGTGGATTGAATCTTTGGCACACAGTCTTCCCTGAACAGAGGAAATTCAATTTTGCCTAAGATTTTATTCTGTGGCTTCTTTCTCAGGCATCTCTGCCTTTACTGTTGGAAACAACAGGCCTGGTATAAGATAAACACCATAAATTCTTTGTCACCTTATGGCTTCCTTCTATTTAGCACTGTAAAGTAAGTGCATCTTTATGAGATGCACTTAAATCAAAGAAACATATCTTGTCTTTATTGTAATTAGCATTTTACTTCCCCACAGTCTTGGGGACGCTAGCTACTGGAAAAGGGATAGATGAAATGCAGAAAGGGAAATACTAAATAAGGAAATACTAAATAGCAGTAGAGCCCCTGAGGCAGGTATGGTCTGAACTGAAGCTGTGCTGGGAGGAAGGAGAGGATGGACCTGCCACTCACGTACCCACATGCTGCGCCATGTGTCCTCTGCAGCTGCACCCTGGAGTCCTCAGTCCTCACCCGTGAGGTACAGGCTCCACCACACGTGAACTGCAGAAAGGGAGGGTGTTGGAAAAGCTCTAGAGATTACCTAGTCCAAAATCCCTGCCTCAAGGGAGGGTTCCCTTGAGCAGGTTGCTCAGGACCTTGTTTTATCACCCTTGTAGTCAAGAAAAAAAGAAAGGTTTTCTTAGGTTTAACTGAAATTTCTAGTATTTCAGTTTGTGCCTGTTTTCTCTTGTCTGTCCAGACCGCTGGCTTTCTTCAGTGCCTCACATCAGGTATTTAAACACGTTGATAAACCACTCTGAGCCTCCTCAAGGCTGAACAGTCCCAGCTCTCAGCCTCTCCTCACATCTCAGGTGCTTAAATCTCTTCATCGTATTCATGCTTCATTCCAGTTTTGCTGTCTCTGTGGCCTTTTCCAGCCCTGCTCCAACAGCTCCATGTCCTTCTGATGTTGGTGGCCCCAGATCTGGAGGCAGCACTGTGTGAGGTGGGGATGGGGGGGGTGTCCCCAGAGCAGAGCAGAGGGGCAGAATCCTCCCCTTGCTCTGCTGGCCACACTTCTGGGGATGCAGCCCAGGGAGTGGGGGGCTTTCTGGGTTGCCAGCATATGTTGCTGGTTCATGGCTGGTTCCCTCTCCCCTCAGCACCCCAACCCTTCTGGGCAGGGCTGGTCTCCATTCCTCAATCCTCAGCCTGGGCTGACACTAAATATGAACCTGTATTTCCTGTGAACCTACCCCACTGATGGGTCAGGAACCTTTAGCTCCCAGTAAAAGCCAGGGATATCAAGCCGCCCTTCATACCTGTGACAGTCTCTCTGCCTGTGGCTGTAGAGCCACGGCCTCAGAGCAGAGCAAGATTTTGGGCAAGAAGCACAATCGATGGCACAGTTGATATTACAAATGGAACTTCAGCTTTGCATTTCGTCTTGCAGTAACTTAAGTTTTCCATAAAGTTTACTGATATTCAGGTATTTCATAGTGGCTGCTGGGGTACTGTTGTATTGTTTACCTTTTTCTCCTGTTACTACTTCAACAACTCTTTTGTGTATTTTTTCACCTAGAGTGTGAACATTTCAAAGATGGAAAGTCTACACAGAAGAAAGATACTCTTTCTCCGTGTCTCATTCTACTTCTGCCTTGTGATGCAATTGATCACAGCAGCTGTAAACAGCTCCACAGTTACTGCCCCAGTGACTGCCTCAAACTTATAATAGCCCGCTTTGTGCCTTGTTTACGAGTCTCACAAGAACATGCGAGTCGAGGGAGCAAGGCACTCGAGGCTTTTAGTCATCAACACACAAACTTTGGTGGCATTTTCTCCATGGGGAGAAGCCTGTGGGGAACGGGCACCAAGCAGATGCTGAAAACAAGAAAACTTCTCCTTCAAACTTCAGCTTTCTCTTTAAAGCATCTTGTTTGAAGTGCACTGATTGGCCCCTGGGGCAAAGCTGATGCCCGAGGCCCAGGAGCACCATCTCAGTGCTGCGGGAGGATGGAGCTGGCAGTGGGAAGGGGCAGGGGCTGAGATGGGGCCACAGGTCCCTTACTGTCCAGGAGACAAGGGGGAGCCATCACTAGACGAAGTGCTGCTCAGTAGAGACAGGAAAGACTTTCCTCATCACTTTCTGAGTACAAGTTGGCTGGGAAGAAAACGACCCTGGGGCTAGTGGCAGGACCCCACTTTCCATTTTCTGGGATGGTGTGTGGGTGTCAGACCTGCCCCCAAACCTTGCGGTGCAGGGATGGGTGACACCACAGAGTAAGTTACTTTGTGTTGTGCGATCATGGTGTTAGAGTCTATGCACTCTTAGCCCTTGACAAACACAAGTAAGTCAGGTCAGCTCTGGCCACTTTTGGATCATAGGTACAACCCTCTTTGCCTTCTCTAAAATAAGAGCACAAGTGGTCAGTTAATAAAAGCTTTGAGACAATGCCATTTTCTTCAGCCAAAAAAATCTCCTTATCCAGGGTCAGAGAAAAAAGGTCAAACAACAATCCATTACCACTCTCACAAGATGCAGGGTGAGGTTTCTGTCCTGTCTTGGGTGGGCCAAACTGGAAACTGCCAAATTCTGCTTATTCTTTTTTCTTGCATGGCAGGTAGCAGGCAACTACAGCAACCTACCTGAAAACTATATTCTCAGTTGGGAGGGAACCTCAAGGATCACTGGGTCCAACTCTTGACTTCACACCCAACAACCTAAAAGTTAAGCCATATATATAAGCATCATCCAAACATTTCTTGAACACTTACAGGCTCGGAGTCATGACTATTTCCCTGAGGAGCTTGTTCAAGTGCTTGGCCATCCTCTCAGTGAAGATCTTTTCTGTAAGATCCAATCTGAACTTCCCGTGACTGAGCTTTAAGCCATTCCCTTGAGTTTTATCACCAGACACCAGAGATAAATCAGCATCTCCCTCTCTACTCCCTCTTGTGAGGAAGTTGTAGACAGCAATGAGGTCACCTCAGGCTCCTCCATGCTCAGCAAACCTAGTATCCTCACTTGCTCGTAAGTCATGCCCTGTAGTCATTCCACTGTCTTTGCTGCATTCCTTTGGACACAATCTAATATCTCTGTATTATTCTTACACTGTGGAGCCCCGAAGTGCACACAGTACTTAAGGCAGAGTTAAGTATGGCGGAACGATCACTTTCGACCAGCTAGCTGTACGGTGCCTAATGCACCCCAGGATACAGCCAGCCCTTCTGGCCAGCAAGACACATTGTTGGCTCATATTGAGCTTACAGTCAACCAAAATCCACGGAGGTTTCAGACCTGAAAGTTCAAGGGATTTTCTTCTACCTGGATGTAAGGAACAACAGTCACTCTGAGGATCAGTAAGGAGTGGAGCAGGGTCTCGGAGGGATCTCTGGCCTTAGATACAGCCAGCCCAGAGAAGATTTATCTGATGGTGCAGCTTTGGGTCGGGGTTGGACTCCTGCCACTCTGAACACCAAAAATTGTGCTGTTTTCCTTGTCTCTGTGTCCAAAGGAGAAACTTGAGCATTTGTGGAATCCACTAACTATGAGCTGGTGGTGCTACTGTAGAGAGCCATGGTACAAATTATGATGGTTTTGGCTTGAGAATGAATCCCTGAGCTGGAAGAACGTATCTCTCCAGACAAGTAGGGAAACATGACTTGGAGAAGCTCCAAGTTTTACAGCAGCACACTTGCACTTTTGGGAAGTGCAACAATTACACTTGGAACCAGAAAGGGCCCTGCACCCACTTAAGAGTGGTTTCTAGAACTGATGAGCACTTACAGGAACTGGGCCCAATTCCTGTGGTTACACCCCCAAATGTAGGCATTTGGTTTAAAAAACAGCTCCCTTAACAAATTCATGAAGATTTGATTTCCCTCACTGGGCCCCGAAGGCTATATTTGATATGACCCAGTAGACCCAAGTAGGATACAAATATTGATATTTCTTCTCATAAGCGCTGCCCTGAAAATATTACCACAGAAGATAGATGTGGATTACCAGAACTGAACACCAAGTTTCTGGCATCTGGCAAGATTTCAGTATATTTTAATATTTGTGCCAAGTGTTGATGGTCTCAGTAAAGCCCTATTTCAAATATCATTGTGGAAGGGGGTTTCTCCAAGTGCTGACAGTGCGTGCGCCTTGGTCTAGAGCCCTGCAAGAGCAGCCAGGTTATAACAGAATACCACGCTGCTGAGATGCGTGAAAGAAGGAAATGTTTATCACTGCCAGAAAAGAAAGGTGTAATTTTGTAAACTCAAAGCAAATGGCTGTGTCACGACGTCCAGTTATCATGGTACTTCTACCCCATCAGCCCAGCTTCCCTGAAAACAAGGCCCTTAGACATTCAGAGCTCTTAATTACCACTAGTTCGGATTTTACAACCTCAGGCATCCTCTCTGACACGAATTTTCCCCTCACTGAGGCAGCAGCTCCCTCTGGTGTCTGTGCTGACCGTCCGTACAGGGTATTCCTTCCCCTGCGGGGCTGTTTCCAATGGTTTCCGTGCTTTCCAAACGATGATGGAACCACAGCATCTCAGAACACCATGGTGGCAGGGACCTCAGGTATTATCTGGTCCAACTTTTCTTGGCAAAACCACGGTCTAGACAAGGTGTTCCAGCTCCCTGTCCTGATGAATCTTATGAGTCCAATGTTAGCTCCTTAACTCATGAAGTTTCAGCTGCAGAGATTATTACAGGATCAAGTCCTTTTCAGGAAACAGCTTGCAAAAAGACTTCAATGAAGCAATCTTTTTCTGCTGCAGAAACAATCATGTCTCCATCTTGACCTCTAGACTCACTCCCTGTTGCAGTCGTCACCTTTCCTGTGTTCCCTACTTCACATTTCCATGGCACTAAGTGGTGAACTCCAGCCAAACCCACTGTTTCTGTCAGGAACATCTCCAGGCTCAGAGCAGGCAGTGCACCATGTGTAAGTCCATGTCATCCTGCTGCCTAGCTCTTCAAGAACTCACAGGACCCGATCTGGTGCCTTAACCAAGTCCAGTCAGAGCTGCTGCCAGATTACAGTCTCACCATGGCCATGTCCTCTCCTAGTCCCCTGGACTGTACTCTGCACTCCAGAGAGCCCTGCGCAGCCTGGGATGGCTGGCCATGGCCGTTGTAGCTGGTGGGAGCACAGATTCAGCACAGACACCATGAAGACACCACACAGTTACCTTATGGTTGTGTGGCTCACAGATTTGTTGCTACAAGCATGGCCCATGGCCAGCCCTCCTCACTGCTGCCCTTCTGCTGGCATGGGCTGGTGTAGGCACCTCACAGCCCTAAACCAGATAAATTGGAGTCATAAAGAAGGCTTAAGGGCACAGGGACTGCAGCTCTCAGCCAGCCACCCTCCTGTGGTCCAGAGAGCTGTCACGGTCAGGTGTGCTGAAGCCCAGGCTTCCCAAGAGCTGCCATGGGGCTAGAGCAGGAGGTTAGGGCTGGAGACCTCTGCCTGGTCTGCACTGGGCAGAGCCTGGAACAGAACAGGGGCTCGAGGTGGATCCTGTGACAGGAGGGCTTTGTCCTGTGGTCTTGGATCCCACCTGTGCAGGCTGGCTGAGGGAATGCTCCTCTGCTCGCTCCTTGCTCCTGCCACCAAATGGGAGCTACCTATGGAAGCCTCTCCCCTAGGGCCCTTGCTGGGTTAAAAGCCTCTCCCCCATCGCAAGCCTGGAGGACACACAGGCTCTTCCTCATGCAGGTAAGACAAACCAGGGAGTACCTGGGGCCATTGCTAGTTCTTCCCTCTTACTAATCACTGGATGCTGTCCACTGTCTGCCCTTGGACCTAGAGGTAGAGGGAAAGGTGGGAGGGCAGGAACCCCTGTGGTGGGGCAGGGTCTCGTTCATGGTGGGACCCTCACAGGAGTCTCTATTGATTTACCTGGGGGCCAACCCAGTACTGCTGCCCAGGGCTCCCTGCTAGCAGACTCTGGCTGCTGGTGATGTCTCAAGACAGTCCAGTCCTTTTCAGGATAAATTCATCTTCTGTTATTGCCAGCTCCCTCAGTCCAGCCGTTGCTTCAGACTGGGACTGGACCATACTTCCTGTGGCTCTGTGCTCTGTGCTACGTGGTCTGCTCACCTGAGTGCAGATGGAATGTGGTGGCTTGGCCAGGAAAACCATATCCTACTGCAGGAGCCGCACTGTTTTTCCTGGGTGGGCATGGAGCATATCTGGTCTCCTGAAGGAAGAAGGGGGATACAAAGCACCCCAAAGCGCTGGAGCTGTACCAAAGTGCACACTGGCAATGTAAAGGACCCTGCTTCGGGGACTACATCAGGGCTGAGCTAGGTCTCCAGCCAGTGGATTGCCATCCTCCTCCCTCAGGGGCTGCCTCCCCAGCACTGGTGGCATTAGTGCTCCCTCTCTGGCCCCTGTCCAGCCTTTCTGGACTGGTTAGCTCTAGGAAAAGTTGTAGCTGCACTGGAAAATGCTCGGTTATTAGTTAACCATTAGTTACCAAGAGAAATCAGTATAAGTGTGAGAGGGAGGAAAGGAGATGAGGGAAGGTGGAGACTCTTTCAAGGCTCATTCCTGTGCAGTCCAAGGGACAAAGAGAGATTTTCCTACCTTGTTTTCCTATTTCATTGTGTACAGCATGTTGGAGGACAAAGGGCTTAAATCTGGCACTTCTTGCCATGTGGCGGTGTCCACTGACTGCTACATTGCCCCAGACCACAGTCAAAAACTATGGTCAATCCCCTGCTCAACTCCTGTGCCTTAAGTGCAGCACTGTGGCTCCATGCCTAATCCAGGCTGAAGCTGTCGGCAAGAGGAGACCACCATCTGCAGCTCTCCAGCACTCACTGTCCCTCCTGCAGTGGAACTAATGTTCCCTGCTGCAAATACAGTGACTTATGCGTCACTGCTGTGTACCCACATTGAACCAAGGGCTCGTTGGTCACATGTGGGCTCACACACCTCGTGCTCACCTGCTCTTATTTCCATGTGTTCAGCCCCAGTTCAGAGCATAAACAGGTGACTAATCTCTTACGTGCCCAGCCTCCTCCTCCTAAATTTATTCTTATCCCTCTGGTCCCTGAGTTCCTCTGTTCCTCCTGTGTAACAGGCGGGTCTCCACCTTCACTGGTGCTGCCTTCACTGTAACTTGTTAGGAGACTCCTGCCTCTGACTAAAAGGTCAGTAGTAAAAGCATCCTGGAGAGACCCCTCCTCTCAACCCTATACCATGGAGGCACTTGTGCCCTAACAAAGCCGCCAGCTGTCCTAGCACTGTGGAAAGTCACACATAAGTAATTTTGAATTTTGAGGTGCCCACTGTGCAGCTCTGCAAGCTGGAGGGGGGAGCTGATTCTCAGGGAACGCTGCTGCAGTTGCTCCTGGCTCCCACCCTTCTCTGGCACTGGCTGCTGGCTGCAGCCCTGGGCTGGAAAGGTTGGGTTGTTTTTGCATCAAAATGCACATGGCTGCCTGAAGGAAGAGTGATGGCCCAAGATTTGATCTGAAGGGAGCCTACAGGAGAGCTGGGGAGGGACTCTTCGTCAGGAAGTCTAGTGACAGGACAAGGGGTAATGGTTTTAAATTGGAAGAGGGGAGATTTAGATTAGATATTAGGAAGAAGTTCTTTACTGTGAGGGTGGTGAGGCACTGGAACAGGTTGCCTAGGGAAGCTGTTGATGCCCCATCCCTGGAAGTGTTTAAGGCCAGGCTGGATGGGACTTTGAGCAACCTGCTCTAGGGAGAGGTGTCCCTGCCCATGGCAGGGGGGTTGAAACTTGATGATCTTTAAGGTCCCTTCCAACTCTAACCATTCTATGATTCTATGAAGATTTCCAGGGAATTGGATGGTATAGTCCTTAGGTACTTGTCCAATGTATGCAAAATTACTAATAAAAAAAAACCCCAAACTATTAAAGAATATGTTGATCCGGGAGACTTCTCTTGATATTGAAATATCAAAATAAAGTTTAGAAACTGGAGAACAAAAGAGAAATTAATCAGAACTTAGCTCTTCTTCTACTTGGCAAACACCAAAACTCATCCCCGTGCACAAGTAGAAGCAAGGAGAAAATACTGTTAGAACTGAAGGTCCTTAATCTGGAAGGGAAAGACCTGAAAATTATGGATGAGGCAGAGCTGACATTCAAGCAGTTCTACCAGGAAAAAGACAACACCACTTCTAATAGTGCTCTGACAGTTTCTTGTGGTAAGCAGCTATAAGGACAAAAAACCCAACAGAAATAGTGAATTCTCCATTGCTCAATGTTTTAAAATCATGACAGATATACAGATACATACTTTGGCCAGAGAAATTAACAACAAAATTAATGTCTCTAAAGCAAGGGTAGCAACATGAAATTTAACTGTGATGTTTAATCTACTGAAGAGATGTGACAATTGACCTCAGTTGCTAAAAACACATCTATATAGAGGAGTGTTTTCTCCTCTTTCCTTTTTTTTTTCTTTTTTTGGTCATATTCACCTTGGTCTTATATAATGGCGAGGGCCCCTGCATAGCCATCAGGTGACCTTTTTGATTTTCTGATGTTTACTAATGGAGAGTGACACAAGCTGCCTGGGAACACTGCTGGACCCTGAGGAGGGTTGGGAGTTACATGTCAGGAAAAGCAGCTCAAGCTCACTGCAGTGGGGCAGGCCTTGCTCCTGTGTACGGTTTCCAAGTCAGAATAGCAGGGAACTAAATCCTTGCATTTGGTGATGTGCAGTCCTCCCTCACTCCCCAGCCGTACCCCAGCGCTCTCAGTGAGAACCTGCACAGAAGCCAGCGCTGGTCCCACCACAGCTCCTGGAAAACACTTGCTCAGTGATGGCTGGTACAGTAGCCAGTTGCCTTAATCTCTGATTCAGGAATAATTTAGTGCCATCATCTTCTGAAGCGATCGAATGGAGCCATAGGAAAAGCTGCAGAGGGAGGGCAGGATTCCATTATGCACAGCCCCAAGACCACCCATGGGTCCCCAAGGTGCCCTGTATTGTCACACAGACAGCCTACCCCGATGCTTTCCAGCCCTGTTTGTCCCCTTATCATTTTATCTGTGAACTTAAGCCCCTCGGGATCCCTCTCCTCACCCAGCCAAGAGCAGCCCCTGGTCTCAGCCCCTCTGAGTGCTTGTGTTGAGTGCTGACAGGGACAGACCTATGTCCCAAAACAAGGTGATTGCAGGGGATTTTTGACCCCTCTCTCAGCCCCATTTCTTCATGAGCCTCAGCTGCTGCACCAAGCTGTGTTTGTGTACCAAAGCAACTGGAAGCCTACAGGAAAGCTGGAGAGGGACTCTGTGTCAGGAAGTGTAGTGATAGGACAAGGGGTACTGGTTTTAAATGGGAAGAGGGGAGATTTAGATTAGATCCTAGGAAGAAATTCTTTGGTGTGAGGGTGGTGAGGCACTGGAACAGGTTGCCCCGAGAAGCTGTGGCTGCCCCATCCCTGGAGAGGTTCAAGGCCAGGCTGCATGGGGCTTGGAGAAACCTGATGTGGTGGGAGGTGTCCCTGCCCATGGCAGGGCTGTTGGAACTTGATGATCTTTAAGGTCCCTTCCAACTCTAACCATTCTGTGATTCTATGATTCTACATCTACTGGGCTTCATGGCACTGTCATGGTGGGCGGCAGCAGGCTGGCCACAAGTGCTCAGCAAACACCACCTTCAGCAGCCCTCAGCTGGGGCTCATGAGCAGTAACTGCTTCTTCATGCCTCATCCCTCATGTGGACATGGTCATCATAGCTTCATACCACAGACCAGTAAGTAAAACCATTGTGTCGGTGTGAAAATTGAAATAGGATGATGGAAGAAATGTCAGGAGGCCTATGCCAGTGGAGATCCCCAATGGCTTAAATTCACCTGTGGATCAACAAACAGCATGTGGTGAGTCATCCTCAGTTGGAACCTGTGCTTTTTTAAGTGCTGGCAATTGCAGAACCAAACACTCAAAAAAAAAAATAAATCAGAGCAGGAGACAGGATAAAGAAAAATAACCATTATTTTAAGTAGTGCAGGGTCACATCACACTCCCAATTCAGCAGCTGGGGAAAAACAAGCTTAGTGGCTGTGGCACCTAAGAAATGATGTAACCATGTAACCATGTCCAGGGTGGCAGGGAAGCACGTGGTCACCAGAAGTGCAACCAGGGGAGAAAGAGAGTCAAGCTTGGTATATTGATCAAGACAGCGGCTAGGCTGGCAAGAGAACCCATGAGGAGTGGGTTAATCCAGATGCACACCATTCCTGCTTTCTTCTGTGTGATTCTCTCATGGTCAGGTATCCAACACTGAATGGCAGCTCTATGGACTCTAAAATCCTCGTGTCTATAAAATCTCAACATGGGAAGCTTTCAAGCACTATAGAGACAGGACCAAAGCCACTCTGTCAGTGAAACTCTTGCCTCAAGGGTGTGCTCCAGTCCCCTGGCTCACAATCACTACAATATTCAGTTCCTCACAGTGCTCCTTTCTGCCCACAGACCAGCCCAGCTGGCCCCATGGCAGGTGGCAACCAGACTCATGTGACAGAGTTCACACTCCTGGGCTTTTCCCATGGCCAGCCCTTCCTCTTTGTTCTTTTCCTGGCCATTTACCTGGCCACACTGCTGGGGAACTCCGCAATACTCGCCCTCGTTTTCCTGGATCCCCAGCTCCACAACCCCATGTACTTCCTCCTCAGTCACTTGTCCTGCTTGGACATTTGCTACTCATCAGTGACGGTGCCAAAGATCCTGGCAAATGCCCTGTGCCCACAGGCGACTATCTCCTACAGTGGGTGCCTGGCCCAGATGTTCTTCCTGATGGGGTGTGCAGGGACCGAGTGCATGCTCCTGGCTGTCATGGCCTTTGACCGCTACATGGCCATATGCCAGCCCCTGCGCTACACCCAGGCCATGAGCTGGGGTGTCTGCATGGCGGCAGCTGCCAGCTGCTGGCTCTGGGGCATGCTGGACTCAGCCGTGCACACCCTCCTGGCCTCCAAGCTTTCCTTCTGTGGGGCCACCCGGCTCCAGCATATCTTCTGCGATGTGCCCCCGCTGCTAAGGGCCGCCTGCAGCAACACCCGCCCCAGTGAAGTAGCACTCCATGCTGCCAGCGTCTTTGTGGGCCTCAGCCCCTTCCTGCTGGTTGTCGTCTCCTACCTTCGCATCCTGGCCACCATCCTCAGGATGCCTGTGGCCACCAGCCGGTACAAGGCCTTCTCCACATGCTCTGCCCACCTGCTTGTGGTCACTCTGTACTTTGTGACAGCCAACCTGAATTACAACCGGCCCAGCTCTGGCTACTCGCCGGCAGCTGACACACTGGTCTCCGCGCTGTACTGCATCATCACCCCCATGCTGAACCCCCTCATCTACAGTCTGCACAACCAGGAGGTGCGGGCGGCCCTGTGGAAGGCTGTGCGGCAGCAGGGCAGGCCGGGCTCCCTGGGCAGCAACGTGTGAGCAATGGTGGGCTCCATCCCCTGTCTGCAGGAAGTCTTTGGTGGCAGCAGCGGGCTCAGGGGTCCTGGCCCAGGCAGTGGCTGTTGGTGGCACGCAGCTGTCACCCCTCTGACTCTCTGCACACCACTGGCAGCAGAACACCAAAATCAAGCCAGGAACAAGGATATGGTTCCGGGATTATGTCTTTGTTTTACAAGTATCATATGCTGAGCTCAGCGCAAGGCCTGTTGCAGCTATGCTGCTACCAGAGAATGCTGTAAAAGATAATTTCATGTGGTCCCAGACAAGTTCTGACCCCGGGAAAGCCCACAAGATCTGCCTGGGGGCTGCCCCATGTGCTGGGCCAGGCCCTGCGTGGGACACGGGGCAATGGCTGGGATGACAAAATCTGACCTCTGCCAAAGGTCCCTTGCACCATCCTCCTGACACATGTGTGTGGGCGCCAAGGCCAGTGTCTGCTGGGATTCTCCATGGAAGCTCTGTAGCACTTTGTACATTAGCACGGCAGCAGCAGCTTAAACAGGCCCCCCAGTACTCTCAGCACTTTGGTCAAACAGCAAGTTATCAGCACTGAGCTGTGAGCTGGCACCAGAACACTTGCTTTGATTTATAGCCATAAAAATATGAAAATGCAGTGGGTGTGAGTGGCATGGCTGTGGGTGATAGTGGCCAAAGGGTGGCTAATGATGTTGCCACTGCCTCAGCTTAACTTCATCTTGCAGGGGATCTGCAACTGATCCAAGCCCAAGTGATTGCATGGGTGCTGGGGCAACCCATGGCTTGTGAAACCTGCAGGCAGGCAGACATGGGCCACCAGTGCCTGACATCATGGCAGAAATTACCAGTGAAGGGTTTGCGCGGAGGGAAGCTGGCCCAGGCTGTGCCTGCAGCCACAGTGGCGTTTTGGCAGCTCTGCCACAGGGGGACCAGAAATGGCTGAAAGGGGTCACAACTCAGTTACTAAGAGATATCCAGCAAAATCAATCTGTTCCCAAAGAAACCCACTAGAGGGTAAATGGGCCTACAAGGCATAACAGCTTGTCAGGAGCAGTTTGCCAGTTCTTGGTGCACAACACACATTGATTTTATTCTTCAGGGAAAAAAGGTATTTCTGCAACCCATGTGTTGGGTTGGCCTGTTGCTCTTACCCAAACAGGTCACAAACTTCTCAGACCATTCTACTTGCTATACACCCTTCTTGATTGTAAAAAATTACTGAAGAACACCTAGTTCAGAGTCTCACTAGGACATGTTGCCTACAGTGAGGCCTATTCTGAAGAGACCCCTGGAAAGGAACACCAGAGAATCAAGGGTGCAACTGCACAAGTAAAAAAATATTGGGAAAGTTATTTCAGAGAAAAAAACAACATACAAACCCAACTAAATAATCGATCAAAAACTCAAACCGAAAACCTCCAGAAATTTTACATTAAAAATTGACGACTTCAAATTTGGATCACAATGTGGTTTTCCCACTTTTGACAGACCCAGTTTGTGGTTTTCATAAGTACCAAACACTGAGCAGGAGTGCTGTACCACCCAGGAGGTAGAGCAGTCTCGTTCAGGTGCAGTGTGGTTCAGAACCCACCTGTGAGCGGCACTGAACCTTAAAGGTGTCACAGAGGGACCCTCTGCACCCCGGCTATTGGCAGTGGCATTGCACTGGGCTGTGCTCATCTGTCCTCATGTCCCTGATTTATTCCTATTGCAATGGCACCTGCACACCACAAAGGAACAACAACCAACTCCTACTGTGGCATGCTGAGCATCTAGCTTGGGATATGCTGGTTCAAGGGAGGGCTTCTGTTTGCACTGGATTTTTACTGAAAAATTTACATTATTTTTTTTACTGAAAAACCACACCTACAACAGACAGAGGATTTGGGCTATCACAGAATAACCGGGATGCAGTTTTGGCCAAAACAAAAGCAGTTTATTACTACAGCTCCAAGGGAGCACACAGCCCAGCAGTAACAGACATTCTTCCCTGTGAGAGTGATGAGTGTTTCATTGCCACACTGGGGAGCCCTGAATTCAGCAGAGGGACTCAGACCTCCCAACAGCAGAGAACAGGCTGAGCCAAACACAAGCAGAAGAACCTTCCTTTGGCACTGATGGCAAAGCAGAACAGAGCCCTCTGGCCAGAGACAAGCTGGGGGACTGTTCTTCCCGCCCACCTCTGCCTGCTTATTTATACTATCAGAGCAGTTAACAGGAAAAATGGAGCGTTCTTTAAAATATCCTACTGTCTGTATCAACTAGCACTTGTTCCAATTGATTTGCTAGATTGAAAAGATTTCCCAAGCAGAACATTCCTCTGATGGGCTGCCTGGATGAGGACCAAGACCATTATTAATATACTCTTCATTAAGTGAAGCCTTTTAGTATTTTCTCTTGCTGCAAGATGGATTTTCCAGAATACTTTTTTTCAGCTAATAATCTAATTTTAACACTTCATTTTCCAAGGTTTACTCCAGAAATTACACATCCCAACACTGTTCTTGACTCGCAGAGGAAACCAAGCAAGTAATCTCCTACTTTACAAGTTCATCCTACACATTCACTGTGGCAGCACAGACTTCTCTTGTTGAGTGGAACAGCTCATTACAGCCTGGCTTGTGCCTGTGCGCAGGACAAGTCAGCAGCATTCACTGCAATGGTCAATGTTCCCAGGCCCCAGCCCTGGAACCTGCCCAGACAGATCAGGTTCATATTCTTTGTCCCACGCTGCAAACAGGGTTCATCCTGCAAGTGGAAACCCTTCCTGGGAACAGAGGCAAGTTTGGCCTTCACAGTGCTCATCTCATTGACCCCTGGGTAGGATGAGATCCAGGACCACAGAGACTTAAAAAGGTCCCATAGCTCATGTCCTTTATGTCTAGACTGGATTTGAGTTGGTGTTTCTTTTCTGTGAATTGCCCTGTTGGGAACAGGAATGGACCCACTTCTGAAAGCCTTCTGGTTGACATGTGGGACAGCCTAGGTAGAAAAGACCTCTTGTATTGCACTCATATGCTCTTAAACCATCCCACCTTTGCCATCTGGGACTAGATGGGAACCAAAGTCCCCTTGGGCACAGGCCAGAATGTTCCCTCAGACACTGTCAGTTTGCTCCTTGGTAGTTCTTGCACAGAAATATTCACCAGGCCAAGCTAAATTAAGCCAATAAACGTGTAAAAGGCTGAAGCAGAGACAGGCAAAAGTTTGGAAGGAAGCAGCTTGGACAATGCTGGTTTCACTGCAGAAGCTTCACATAATTTGCTGGAAAGAGGCCTACTTTGCCCCGGCACTGCCCCCGCCACCAGCCTTCATCCACCATCTCGATATGTGTGATTGTGTCATCAGGATCAAAAGAAATCTCATCATCTCCATCTGCAAAAATTGTTCAGAAGAGATAGTCACAATGCACAGATAACCCCAGAGAGAGTTGGTTTTACACCCCTATTCCCATCCCAGGAGCAGAATACAGAACATTCTGATAACCCTCAAGTCCATCTCATCCAACCCCCATCAAACAGCACAGAGAAAGCAGAGGAGGAGCAAGATGAAGCTTCTGTGTTCCCAAGTCAGGTCTCACTGCCTTCCAAGAGGAAAAAAATTAAACCACCAAGCTGAAATCCTTTTACCACTGCTGAGGGTGTAAGCCACCTCCTCCCTGTCACACCACCCCAGCCAGCTCCCAGTGCCTCTCCCCACCACCTGGATGGCAGACCCACCTCCTTGGTAATCGTAGAGAGCCACCGCACAGGTTCCAGTGTGCTCCACCTCATAAACACTCTCCGTTTCCCCTGCAGAAGATAGGATGGGCAGATGAGGAAGAGGCTGAAAGTAGCCATATGGATCTGGTCAGGGCCACCCTCCATCCAGCTGTCAGCCTTGGGGTGATCCACATCCAAACCCTATCAACAGGGAGAGCTGTACTATGGCTCAAAGAAAGGTATGACATATCTCCCCTTCTGCAAGAAGAGAGGCAAGGTCCTGATCCTTCATGTTCCTCTCCCAAGAAAAAGGGTGGACTTAACTCCAGCCTCTCCACTTAACAGCGAAGCTGTGGCAGAAACATCAACAGCAGCCCATGCAGTTCATTTATGTGCTTGGAGGCAGACTACCCTGCACTGCTCACACCCAGGAGACACCACTAGGTCAGGTCTTACGAGCACCAGCCATTTGAGTGACAGGCTGAATTAAGAGGCCACCCCCAGGCCTCAGTGCAGTATTGGCAGTTGCTTGCCAAGAAAGAGTGCACCAAGAGCATCTGTCCAGCTCCAGTTTCTCCAGATCCCACTGCAGCTCTCTGGTACCCCTGCTCAAGTCCTGCTCCAACAGAAATACTTACTGGTGGCCCAGCATCCCACACAGCTGATCTTATACCTTGGAGCCAGGCAGTGGGAGACAACCAAGTCTCTATCATCAAGGGTGCTAGTCTGACCACAGCAGGCTTCAGGAGACAAATTCTCTCTAGAGTCTGTCCCATACATCCAGTGAGGTGAGTGGACAGATACAAGCTACCCAAGACACAGACTCTTCCACCAGTACTCACCCAGGTGGGGCTGGCTTTGGCTGGGCTCCTCAGGAAGGATGTTCTCATAGTCTTCATCATGGTCATAGATGGCACCTGGTTTTCCCAAGGGTGCTGGCAGCTCCTCATAGTCAGCACCTCCACTGATACCATCACAGTAGTCAGAGGGCTCTGGCAACTCCTCATAGTCTCCACCGACATCCAGGCTTTCACTGTAGATGGGCTGATCCTGGCTGGGGATCTTGCACAGCTCTTCGCCCAGATCTGCTGGCCTTGGTGGCAGAGTGGGTGGCACTTCCTCATTCTCCCTTTTTGCCTCCTGTTGTGAAGTGAAGAAGTGGCAGGAAATTCACCTGGAAAAGCTGCAGGCAGTTCTTCCATGATTGCACAGCACCCACTGAAGGGAGCCTGCTCCACTGCAGGTGCGTTTTGTGCTACCATGACACAAATGGAGCACCACCCTCCGCACAAGGGGGAAACAGCTCAGTCACAAGGGCTGCACTGAACTGGCATCTGGGACTGCTGTCAAGACCCTCATGGCTCATGTATTTGAATCTTTGTCACATGCTTAGCTCCATCTCACTGCACTGACCCACTCCAGGAGCCCATCTCATGGCATAAGGTGCTGTGCAGCCATGCCCCATCACTATCCCAATGTTTCCCCCTTTCACTCCTTCCAACACCTCTCCCATGCTGACGCTGCACTCCACTTCTCCCTGCAGCTCTGCCTGCAAAGCACAGATCCCATTCGGGTGTGATCCCCTCTGCCTGCACCCCTTCCTGACTGTTCCCAGCCTGCCATGGTACCTGCACTCCTTCTGACACAGCCTGCTCTTGGTCAGTGCCTCCAGGCACGCTGGCCAGCACAGCTGCAGAGGCTGCCTCTGTGTGGTTCTTCTCCCTCTGTGGGATTTCCTGCCAGAGAAAAGTCACTAAATCCCATCAGTCCCTTTGAATGTGGTGCAGAGCAATGCCCATTCCCCACACAGCAACTCAGAAGATTTTCCTCCAGTTGAGATCTGTTGCAGCTCACAGAGCAGCTCTCAGTTTTCTTCCAGCTGGGATCCACAGCAGTTCCCATAAACCTGCCCCTGCCCTATAGATGGGACACCAGCAGGCCTGTAACAACCATGGGGTCTACAGAAAGTAGCCTTAAGGAGGGTGTGCTTTGTTGGTGAAATGTTATCTGCATATTGAATACAGAAACAGCATAATGTAGGAGGAGTAAACATGAGGGTTTCGGTACAATCACCAGCTGGAAAAGTCTGAATACGGACTGCTGGGATGGTGACACTGGGTAGATGGGATGGCACTGTACTGGCCAGGCACTAGAGGCAAGAAGGAGCCTAGGGCAAAGCACAGGGGTCATGGTTGTCTGTGGCACCTCCTGGTCTGTGCTAAATAGGAAAATCCAGTGGCAGCCACAAAGTTCAATGGCAGCCCCTGGCAGCTGCAGGGAAGCAGTTTAGGCAAGAGATTACTGTAAAGAAATCAGGTAGATGGATATGGAGCTGCATGATCCTGAGGAAAAGCCTGCTTTGCAAGCCTTGGAGGACATAGCGAGATGGCCATGGCTCACCTTCCACCGTGCTGCCTGGCACTCCCGGGCCTGGCGTTTTGCACGCTCCTCCTCAGCCTGCCTTCTACTTTCTTCCTCTGCTGACTTAGCCATGTTCTCAAATCGTGCCCGCAGGCTGCTGGTGCCACTGGAAGTGCCTGTGGAGAAGAGAGCTGACCAAGCTTGCCCAATGGCTCCCTTCCATCACCTCAGGCAGCCAGGAGAAACCCAGACCTCTTCCCGTCCCAGAGAAACTTGCAGTTCAGCCACCTTCTCCTGCCCCTCAAGGCAGGTGAGATCCACATCCCAGCACAGGACATGCTTGTCCCTGTGCTGCCACAGCGGGATCTTGAGCCCCACAGCTTCCCACCCAGCCCAGGGCTGGTACCCTGTTGTCTCACCTGCCTCCACTGGTCTCGTTTTCTCATAGGAGGAGGTGGGAGCTGCCATCTCGCTGAAGCCAGCAGCACTCTGCAAGAGGAAGTGAACGAGGTGTCCAGCTTGTCAGACAAGGCCAGTGCCAGGATCCCCTACTGGGTTTGGCCCCCAGTGACTTGCAAGCTTTGTTCCCAGCTGTGTCTGTCTGTCCTTGTATATAACACCGACCCAGACCTGCAGAGGCTGCTGGCTGTGGTCCTGATTTCCTAATGCCTCCCTGTGCTCTGGCAGTGCCCACCATCCTCCAGCCAAAGGTCAAGGCTGCTCCCATTAGAGGTGTGGGCTCAGAGGGCCAAAAAGGCTGCGTGAAGCCAAGCAGGGAAGGCTGCAGAGCGGCAAGATGAGTGCTGTGCAGGACAGCAAGGCTGGGCACTCAAGGCCCAGAAGCCTTTGCTGGTAACATGGCAAAGAGCTGAGTGGATGCCTGGCAGTCCTGAGGGATGCATCAGTCCCCTGTGCTGCCGGTGGGGCGAGGCATGGAAGTACTTCCCTGTTGGAAGCAGAGAGGGTTAATCTACTTTCATGAGAAAGATTTCTGTGACTCATGAGAAAACTATTTCACACAAAAAGGAAACTGCAGGTAGAACCCAGCTTTGAGACTGACACAGCTACACCTAGGGTTCTACCTGCAGGTGTCACCAATGGGCTGGGTGGCAGAGCTCCTACGCAGTGGAGCTCAGAGAGCAGCTCTGCTCTTCCCAGAGAAGACACTTGAGCAGGCAAACAGCACCATAGGCTCAGAACCAGGTCTACACAGACCACAGCAGAGACTTGGACACATTTATATGATGGCACTTAAATTTAGGAGTCTTAGTGTGAGAGCTGAATCCTACACTAAGGCGTTCAAAACTTTGTCAAAGGGAACGTGGTATGCCACGTTCTGCTCTGGAGCAATGAATTCAGCACTACCCCAGTGCCCAGAAACCAGGTAATCAAGAACTTGCTCAAATATTCTTATTTTTATCATCTTTGATTATGCTTCAATATTCTCAGAATGCACAAATAGTCCACTTTGAGCTGATCAAAAAGTGCTTATCCCCTCTCTGCACTCACAAAGTTTCATCTCCAAGGAACCATCACTGCTCATCCTGTGTTGGTGCATAATGAGGTCTGCAGGAGTGATGGCAACCAGCCACCCAGGACACTCCTGGTATCTCAAAGGTACTAGCCACCTAGGAGGGTACAGTCTGATGCCCTTAGAAAGTTCTTCCCCGGCTCTGCTATTAAATCTCACCCCAAGAGAAAGCAGAAGTATGACTATTTTGTCTGAGCTGGAAAGATTCAAAAGCAGTTGTGAACTGAAAAACCTTTTCTTCCTCACATTATGGTCTCCCCAGGCTGAGTTCCTCTGCACCCTCTGGTATCCACATCCGGTCAGTTCCCGCATCCTCACAATAGCCGTGCACAGAGCAGCAGGACCTCGTCTCCTCTCTTGCAGCAGTGCAGAGAGCAATGATGAGCAGGAGGCAATTGCAGGCAGCAACGTGCAGTCTTACCTTATCTACTCTGTCCTTCTGGACCCCATAACGGCCTCCAAAACCCTTGGCATAGTCTGTATGGAAAAAAATGAGGGGTTTATAATATTTTATATTCTGTATGTACCTCTGACTCCAGAATGCTGTGACCAGTAAAATGAGTTAACTTTGTTTGCATCTTAGCACACATGGAACTAGGTAGAGATAACACATGCAAAATGCTCTGGACAGGAGTTTTTAAGACTAATCCTTTGTTCCTTTCAGTGAAGTGCACAGGGGTTTGGTGCTGTATTCTGGCAAATCTGCTTCCCAGGCACTGGGGTGAGAAGCCAGCCATGCCATTTGAGTGCAAATTGGCCTGTGCTGAAGCTAAACATTTAGCGGTCGAGCTGTTGCTGGAACCTGCTTTGCCTCATTCCCACATGCTCACCTCTTGAATTATGGGGAATGTACCCATCAGAGAAAGCATGGCAGAGTCTGGGAAGCCAGAGTGAGGGACTTCCATTTAACGTTCACCACGGATCCAAGGATGCACCTACTCTGGCAGAGTTTACCCTCACACTTTGGGGGCTCACAGTGTCCCAGCTGCCCCACATCACACTGCACACATTCCATTTTCAGCAGCTATATCTCTGTCGAGTATGAACCACCAGCTCTAGGTCTGTACGTCCCCTAGAAACTGTGTTGTCACGTCTCTGGCACCACTGTCCTACCTGTCTGGGATGCGTGGGGCTGCACATCCTCCTGATGGCTCCAGTCAAGGGCACTCTTGTCCTGACGATCTCTCTGGACACCAAACTTTCCACCAAAGCCCACAGAATAGTCTTCAGCCATGGCATGGAAAAGAACAGACAAGGGAGGAAAAGAGCAAATTGGCAGCACTGTGAGCTCAGGCTGCTCTCAAAGGGCCAATAGCTTTCCCTGCCCAGAACACAGAGAAAGACACAGAGCAAGGCTAGATTTTCCCACTGGTGGCTGCAACAACAGCCTTCCCTCCTTCCTGAGACATGTCACGTGCTATAGCACCTGCCTGGGCTTCCCCTGCACTCTTCCTTTGGTGACAAACTGCCCAGGAGATCTGCGTGCCCATAGAAACCCGTTGCTCCTCTTTGTTTAGCCTGAACTTTTCCCAGCAGTCACGTACCATGCAATACCTTTTCTTTTCTGCCCTGGTCCCTTGCTGCAAGAGGTGGGCACCTGACCGCTCGCCACAGCTTTTCCATCATTCATGTGGCACGTTGCAAAACCCAAGCAGAGTGCTCCCCAGTCCCTGGAGACACAGTACCAAGTTCCAGTCCCAACGCTGCCCACTGTGCTAGGCTCCCTGAGCTCACCTTTCTGAGAGTCATGCTTCTCTGCCTGGCTCTTGTAGTCGAATCCCACTGCTGCTTTGTCCACCTTGTCCTTCTCCACACCATAACGGCCACCAAAGCCCTTGGAGTAATCTGAGGAGGTAACATGGAGTGAAATGCTGCCCCCAGCCTGGAGGAGGGAGTAACGATGGGGAGCAGTCCTGGGGAGGAGCATTGAGGAGAAGGAAGAATAGAAGGGACGATGGAAAACACCAGAAAACACGAGGGTTTTGGAGGGGACAGAATGGATGGCAGGGAGAACCATGAGGACCACTGAGGATAAGGATGGGGTGCACAGAGCAAGTGTGGACATTAAGAGGGTCTGAGGGCCATGGGCAGCAGGAGAGAGCAAGGAAGAAAAGTGATGTGCCAAGGGCAGCCAGGGAGGCAGTGGGAGCTCAGACATCCATGGGCACAAAGCCAAGACATCAAGGGCCTGAGCATCTACCCAGTCACACCTCTTACCTAGGGTAAGGATTTCAACTCATGCTTTACCAGCCTCTGAAAACGTCTGTGAATGAGGGTACTGAGCCCTTGAAAGTACAGAAGTTTGGCAAACTCTTGTACAGCTTGAATTTTCTTTAATGAAATCTCAGAGCCTACACAGAAACCACAGACTCCAGAGGCTGCAGCAAGGCTGTACCCCTACATTTCTGGAGACACGCTTCAGCTCTGCCCCCATTCTGTCACTTGGTCATTATGTGTCAGAGGCATAGCACATCTTCCTTACACTTCCCCTTTTCCCGTCATGTAAACCAGTAATGCATAAACTACTTCAACCGCGCTCAGGTACTTTCTGGGGACTACCAGATTATTACTGGCTGACACACTGAGAAATTCTAGCATCTGGCTGGGTAGAGTACTTTCCCTTTACAGACACGCTCTGCCAGCTCCATTTCCAAATCCTGTTCTTCAGAAGGAGTAAATCACAGTCTGGTCTCTGTTTCCTGACCTATTCTTACAGGTCTGCATTTCATGGGAATGAGTTGGGGCTTCTCCAGTAAGTTCAGCCTTATGAACCCCCGAAGACTGAGATGGAGAAAAATATGCATGAAAACTTTTGTATTCAAGAATGGCTCTGTTTCACAGAAGCTCAGTCAATTAAGAATGAATTGGTAAGTCCTAGAAATTTCTTAAACTTATCTTGATTAAACTATTATTTACCCACTAAGCGATTATGAAACAGACCTTTTAGCATGCTGCTTTCAGCAAATATAGATTTTATGACTGTTACTGTCCAGCACGGACACATTTTTATAAAAAAAAAAAAAAATCAAAACACCTTACTAACATTTTCATTTTGCCCTGGGTGATTTCTGTGGCTTTTCACAGCCTGATGAATTTCTGAGTGTACAAATCTAGTACACGATCTCTTATACAGGAACATGTTAATATTGCACAACTGATGTGATTTCAATTGCACAACTGCATGTGAATTTAAGATCAACCAAGAATGCATCAAAAACATCTTCCTTCTTTTATAGTTTCCTCTGAAACAGACACGGTTCGGATCTTTTCCTGGTGTCCTGGTTTGGGGTAAAATGAACCGATTTTCTGTTTTACAATTTCACTTTCTTAGCTGGGCCTCTTCTAACTAACTAAACTCTGACATTAACAGCACACTGTTCAGAGAAACTGCTTCGTCTCACGGTGATAAGACCCAATTGTATCACGT
>VXBW01005305.1:35879-59388 GCA_013400375.1 Thinocorus orbignyianus
TTTCTTTTTTTTTTAATTTCCTTTTATTGTTCATTATATTATTATTCTTTATGTTTTATTAAAGTAGTTTAGTTTTTCTAAACTCCTGAATCTCTTTAATTTCTCCCTCTCCTCTCCTTTTTCCTTTTTAAAAAGGGGAAGGGGGGGGGGAGGGCTATCTGTCCTTCGGTTCTGATTTGCTCAGAACCACGACACCTGGTAACACAGTATTCCTCACATTTATCTGAAACAGTAACAGACCTTGCTCTCTCATCTTCTTCTGGCTGCAGAATATTTAAAATATCTTTAGTTTCAGTTCTTGCAATGATTTAATAAATACAGCTGCTTGTATGTATACGTGAAAGTTTGGCTGAATAATCTCCAGAATTCTGCAGAAGTCTGGGTGCCATACAGGTTCTCGTTTCCATATCCACTGTTGTGCCTTTTATTACATGTCACTTTTCCAGCAATCACGTCTCACATCCCACAGTGCCCAGGCTCCCTTGGGAGAAGTTGCCTGGAAGGACTTTCAGAGGAAAGGGAGCACCATCAATTGGGAGTGCATGCGGGGGTGTCCTCTCTGTTGAGCCATAACATGGATTTTGTCAAGGCAAAATGTAGAGACAAGCGGGATGTACAGCAGAAAGGTGGTGACAGGACAGCAGGGAATGGGGCCACAAGGATGACTGACTGGGAACAGGAATCAGAAACAAGTGGCAGGAGGGGGACAGCAAAGGGGACTGTGCCACAGCGGACAGCACGGGACATTGGGTGCAGAGGAGAAGCCGGGCAATGTGACAAGTGGCCACAGGAGCCCATGGACTTGCCTTTCTGGGACGAGTGTTTCTCGACCTCACCCTTGTATTCAAAGCCCAGTGCTGACTGGAACAAGAAGGTAAAGAACATTAGTCATCCCAGGGACCAAACTAGGTCTCACTCATCTCCTCCTCCAGGGCTAGAACCCTGCCCCCCATCCCCAGGCACCAGGTCACTCCTTGGCTGGCACAAGGCCACCCCTGCTCACCATGGGCTCAAGAACAGGCTCTTGCAGGAGCCCCTGCACTCCAGGCAAGAGGGCCACCATTCTGACCACACCGCCTCTCAGCAGGAGAGGCAACTGTACAGCATCTGACACCAGGGTGTGCATCCTGCTGTCCCCATCCACTCCCGTCCCTGTGCACGGCACAGCTTGGGGGCTTGAAGATGCAAAACATCACCGCCCTCAAGACAAACAAAGCACTGCCTGGAGAGCAGAGTGCAAACATGTTAATGCACACCAAATAGTTAATCTTCACAAGTGCCCTGCAACTTGTCATCAGCCATTGTCCTGCACAAAGGAGGTGAGGTCCTGCTTCAGTGGAGAACTAGTGCCTGGCATGTCTAACCCTGCACTTGGAAAATGGCAGCCACAATCCTCAGTGTAGCCCAGCGTCTTGGGGGTAGTGCAGAGCCTGGTCCCACACACCTTGTCAGCACGGTCCCGCTGGACTCCATACTTGCCCCCAAAGCCCTGGGCAGCGTCCGTCTGTGAGGAGTGCTTCCCAATGTCAGCAACATACTCGTGGCCCACCGCACACTGAGGAAAGAGACAGCATGACGTGAGCACCCACTGTCAGACTGGTAGGGTGGGGACACACAGCCACCACACCATGGCTCTGCCCCACTGCCGAGGTGCTGGTGGCCACCAGGTGACAGGTCCAAGCTGACTGTGCTGGCAGTGGCAATGGCTTCTGCACAGCCCTTGCCATATTGGCCCTACCCTTGGACATGTGACGCAGCTCCATGGGCAGCCATCCCACCTGACCGTGGCCACTGCTGGCTCGTCACACAAACCATGGGATGCTCAATACCTGCTGCTCCAAAAAAACCAGCAGAATGGTAGATAATCGCATGGTGAAACCGAGGACGAAAGTGTGGTTGGGCAAGCACAACTGAAACTCCACAGCAGCAGGTCTGGCACCCGCTTCCTGTTCTCTGTGTCAGAGTGAGGGTCAGCAGATATGGCTGATGTCACCCCTTATGGCCACCACGGGCCAGGGCAGGGTCCTGCTGCTCCCTGCAGGAGGTGGCATGGCTAAGAACAGCTCACGGTCCTCGTGAGAAGGGAAGAGGATGAATGCATCCTGGTGAGACTGAATGAAGGCCAAGGATCTGCTCAACAAAAGCACCCTCACTCTGCACTGGCAGAAGACTTTGAGTGCCTGCTTCATCTTGGCCTCCTGGAAATGTCTGTTTCTTTCCCCACCATGCTGGTACCATGCATACCAAGTGACCCATAGATTAAATACTACTATAACCTCATCATCTCATTTCTGCAAAAAAAGAAACACTGAAACACTCTTCTGAAAGGTGCAAAAAGAAGCTTGAGGATGACCATCAGAAAGCATAGAACAGATTTGATGTGAGAACAGAGATTATGAACTAGGGATTCATCCCGGGGAGAACTGACAGAATCTGCAATGCGGACTGTGAGGAGGGAATTATTATTCATTAGTTCTCCAAGGACAGTAGGGAGATACCTAATTTAACTGCTACGCAGTGGGTTTGAAATAAAGCACAGAAAATCCTTTACAGCTAAGGGGAGCAATTGCAAGGAAGTTGTAGAGGCAAATTATACAAACGGGTTCAAAACAGATCCTGGAAACAGATTACGGGGTAGCTAAACATGTGTGAATCTACACAGCCATACCAGCTCTCCATTCTCTGCCTTCAGGGTCAGGCCAGGAAATGAGGATGCTCTTCTCTTTGGGAGAAAAAGTCTTTTCCAGTAGGGCCCAAGGAAGCCCTCTACAGTTGTTACCTTATCCATTCGGTCCCGCTCTGTTCCAAATTTGCCCCCATAGCCATAAGAGGCTTTGGGGCCAGTCTCCAGCTCCTTCTTCTTGATGATCTCATGTTCCTCTGACACCTTGCTCCTCAGCTGGTGGATGCTAGTGAGACAGAGAGAGTCAGGGCAGGTCACTGTGTGACTGCAGACCCACGCAGCCAGATGGAGCATCCCTGTGCCACTGAGAGCCCAGCACACAGCAGGACAGAAACGCACTGCCAGCCATGCCCTCATGCACATGCGGCCACCTCACTGTGACAAGGAGATGCCACCCTGGGGGCTGGCAAAGGGCTCAGAGCCATAGGCATCCAGGTGCAATCCAGTTTCCATTCAGGGCTACCCCCTGTGCTCAGCAGGAGCCATCCAGGGCTCCCTGTCCCTGCGCTGCACCAGCCACACTGCTGAGCAGCACCGCCGCGTCCCGGGGGAGCTGCCGGGCAGGGACAGCTCCGGCCCGGAGGCACCTGAAAGCCCGCACCCGGCAGCACCACAGCGAATTCTGCCCCCGCCGCAAGGACAGCGCCTCGGACACAGGTGCGGGCGGGGAGCGGCCCCAGGAACGCCGCGCAGGCGGGGGCTCCGCTCCNGCCTTATTTGGCTGATGTCGGCCGGCGCTGTCGCTTCCCCTCGCGGGACGCTGCCGCGGAGCGCCCTGTCCGCAGCGTGACCCCTGCGCCCCCCGTGTCCCGCCTGCAGCCCGGCCCCTCCGCCCCGCCGGCCGCCGCACGCCGGCCCCACTCACTCGATGTGCTCGGCACGGCCGGAGCCCGCGATGGTCTTGGCTCCCCAGCGCTGCTCCTTCTCGGAGATGTCGTTCTGCGGGGGAACCGCGGCCGTCAGCAGCCGCCGGTCCCCCGGCCCCTGCTCGGCGCGGCTCCGCCGGGCTGGGCTGGCCCCGGGAGACCGGGCCCGCACGGGAAGGGGGCGGCCGTGGACCCCGGACTTCCATCCCCACCCGCCCCCGGCGTCCCGCAGGGCCGGGAGCTCGGGGATGGCAGGGCTGAGGCTGCGTGGAGCCCTGACCCTGCCTCGGGCAGGAGTCAGCGCACAAAAATGTTGTAGAAGTTAATTGCTTAGGAAAAGATTGCAGGAAGCCGAACGTCGGCTTTGCTGTTACAGCGCACCTGTTGTCTTTCTGGAAGGCCTGAACATGTATTTGATAAATTGAAGCATCAATAAACTCCTTCCTAATTCTGGAACTAGACCTGACCTGGTGTGGTGGGAAGCGTCCCTGACCGTGGCAGGGGATTTGGAACTCAATGATCTTTAAGGTCCCTTCCCACCCTAACTGTTCTATGATTCTATGATAAGGCAAAGATAAAAAAACATATATACAAAACACAGTTAAAAAAATAATACTAAATCTTATTCTGTTCAGACCTAGTTTAAATGCTTCCACAAATAAAACCAATTACTAACTTTTCTGTCCCAAACTAGAATTTCTTACTGGAAATACCTATGCAAGACTGAACCTCAAAAACATAGGACTCTTCTGTAACAGAAGAGATCATCCAGTAAGGAAGTCTCTTGGAAAGGATACCAAAATCTCAGCAGTCTCAGAGAGACCTGAGACTGTAAACCACAGCTGGAACTCTTTGGCTCCAGGAGAAGCAGGGCTTCTGTGCTCTGAAGAGGTTTAGAAAAAGGGTATGAAGAAAGAGACGTCAATGTTTTGAGATAGTAAAGGACTGTTTAGGTTAATCAAATATAGGAGACAGAGCAGTGAAAAAAGATCTGGTGATGCCAAATCAGAGACTGACAAAATTGTAAAGGTTAGTAAGTACAAAACCAAAGCACATGGAAAAAAAAAATCCTAATTATATCTGCACAGTGATGGTTCAAAAATATTTACCATTCCAGGAGGCATACAAAATATGGAATTATAGAATAATAGAATCATAGAATGGTTAGGGTTCGAAGAGACCTTAAAGTTTCAACCCCTCTGCCTTGGGCAGGGACACCTCCCACCAGACCAGGTTGCTCAAAGCCCCATCCAGCCTGGCGTTGAAATTATGTGCAATTATGTAGAAGAGTAGCAAATACAGAGTTGGCCAAAGTGTGAGTGACATACTAGGAAAGGAACAGAGAATCAAACAGAAAAAAATCATGATACTGTATGAATTCATGGGGTTCCCATGGGCTAAGCCCTTCTATTTTCTCATGATATCACCTAGAGAATTGACTAGATACAAGACAAGTGTACATAGAGACATAGAGCTGCCTCTGCACAAGGGGACCATAAATAGGGTAGGATTCTTCTGTCTGGAAAAAAGGACAAATGAGTGCAATGCTAGAATCCCATACAGCTGGAAAGAAATTGTAAATCTTTGCTGTTCCTTGTAACATAAGTTGTGGGGAGGTCTGAAGTTACCAGGGAGCACGTTTAAAACAAACCAAATATCCTATAGTAAGTGCTATAACTTGTAGTCAAATGTGGGGTAGACTGACGCAGGAAGTTCCGGAGACTAAACATATATATGGGTCAGAAATTGGTTAGAGACATGACTTGACAGGGGCTGGTGCGACCTGGCTCACCTTGCACAGCCAGCGGTGCCCAGCCCCTGCCCCAACCCAGGGGACCAACAGGTGCCCAGGGCTAGTGAGTCCTTCACACTACCATGGATGATGTTATGGATGACAGCAGACACTCACCACGAAATCAGGGTCCGTGTCCCAGTCGTCTCCCTGAGCCTCAACCTTCACTGACACATCATGTCCCACAACAGCTTTCCACATCTGCACAAGGAATACACAGCATCACTCTGAGCTGAGCACGAGGGCACTGCTGGCCCCTGCCATGGCTGGAGGGCACTCTGTCAGGCCGTCTCCCTGCTCAGCTCTCTGCCTCTCCAGACTGGCACCCCAAAATAGCTGCTTTTGAGCCCAGCACCTCTTTCAGCAACACAGAGAGAGGGTTTTGGTGTAGACCACAGTCTTCATACACACTGACTCCACAGTGAAAATGTTACCAAAGCACATCCCTGAAATGTCATCGGTAACTGGTGCTGGAAGGCCTTATGTGTGTTCTCACAAATAACGATGAGTCTATCATTTAATTTCTCAAGCATGGGCTAATGAAAAGAGCTCCTGATCAAAGGAGGCTGGTATTGTATCACTCTCAAGGAGGCACATCGAGCATAAGGACCTTGAGGATGGTGCTAATCTACACATTTTGAGAAGTTCAGCCAACCAGGCAGGAAAGTGGAAATTTTGAGTGTCCTAAGCTGAACAAATTTCATTAACACCAGCAGCGATGCCCACAGGCCAAGAAGACCCTTGTTTGAGTGAAGACCCTTCCCTTGAGCATGCCTGGGAGCTGTAACTTGATGGAGTAACTGTATGTAAATTATTGACCGATCAAATAGAGGTGGGAGGTTCTGATATCATAATGATGTAAAACGTGTAGAAAAGTCATGCAGGGAGTTCCGACTGGTGGACACCTTGGGTGGAGAGATCCCCCGTGCCCCTGTGCCAAATAAAGCAGTGCCTGCTCTTCAGTCAAGTGCTCAGGAGTTTTATTACTGATTTTGGTGACAAAAATGCACACCTTACTTTCATGTAAATTTGTGCTAGCATCCGACTTCCAGATTCTGGTCTTCTGACACACATCAGTTTTCTGTGCTGTGGGAGGCCATTCGCTGCTTTAACCTCCCCTCTTTGATCACAGGCATGGCACAGCGTCAGAGCCATGGCTTGCTTTGCCACCATGGTGAGATGCTTATTTGCCTGAGGTGGGACTCCTCAAGTCTCTTGTTTCCCAGCCCTTCAGCCACTGCCCAGCGTGCTGGGGCAGGTTCAGGGAAAGGCCGTGTGCTGGTCTGGCAGCGTTGGTGCAGCAAGATGTGTGGTGTTTATGTCTGTCACAGGCAAAATCAGGAAACTGGGCTAAAACGTCAAAGTGTGAAAAGGCTGAGGCTGTGGTGGTTCCGCTCGTACAGGCCTGAGGAAGTGACAGGCCCAGGAAGGGGAAGTTAAAAGAAATGTCAAACCTAAAACTCCTGCATTTTATTTCCAAGGTGACTGTGAAAAAAGCTGATAAAAAGCCTCTCCCAAACAACACAGTTTCTACAAAACAAGAGGCAGAAGGAAAATGACATGGTTTGCCTGCCCCTAAGCCACAGAGCAATCCCCCTCAGTAGAATCTCGTGTCCCACCACCTACCACTGCCTGTGGTGGCGAGGACTCTTAAATTGTTCTTACTGTTGCCAAAGCAGCTTTTTGGGGGAAAAGGGGGCAGAAAGACTGAACTGAATGTGCTGCAAAGACTGGGTTGCTGAGCCCCATTTCATATCACTTAAACATCGCATAACCCTGTGGACGGACCAGCAAGAGGAATGGGAACTGCTCTGTGGTGGATCCTCCTTTAACACCATGCTTCCATTGTGTGCTTCCCAACAGCACTGAACCCCCAGTCCCACAACCAGATGGTAGCCCACAGACTGTCCCCAGCATCCATGATGGCTGCTTTCTGTGCAAGCAAAATGTTCATGCTGAGCAAGCGACAAATTGTACAATGCAAAAAGACAAGAGAATAATCTTCCAGCTCAGTACAATACACTGATCAGCACAGCTCCAAGCTGCGCTTACCCATTACCTAGAGATTCATCACTGCAAAGAGAACAGAAACTAGAAAAGCACAGCAGGGACGAGACTTTCTTTTGTTAACAAAAGCCTGATCGTTCGCTAAGGAGAGGATGTGGCCCAACACAGATTCACTGTGAAGATCTGGCCTTAAGCCTTCCCCTAGTTGCCTCAGGGTACGGAAAAAAAATAAAAATAAATAATAATGTTGTCATATCCAGAACACAGTGCACAGCAGGTCTGTGATATCCTCCACTGTGCTTGCATGCACTGACAGTAATTTTATGAAAACCTGAATATAGCTAATTGTGAACAGAAGCAGTGGAAGCAGGAAGGCTCCTGTGAACAATGTGGCAAAACCGAACAATACTTTTCATCTCCATTTCCCCTCCCTCATTTATTAGCAACCAAAGATATTTAAAGTTTGTGGCTCAGTTTTGTTAATGATCAAACAGCAGCAATACCCGGTCAGCACAGGGCTGTTCAACAGGGAGTTGATTTGAAGCTGGTTCAAGTGCAGGTGGCGCAGAGTTTTAAAACCTGCCATAAATGGCTCCTGACCACCTGCTCTCCAAAGCCACCAATCACCCATCATGGGAACACAACGAATCACAGACTGCAATCACACCACAAGACTCTGGACACCCTTTATAACGAGGAATATCAACCAGAGAAGCAGCTCAACCCTTTAGTCTGCCCCATTTTCCCTTTAAGATCATACGCTACGGCACAAATACAGGGCTGCTACACGCAGCACAGTCCCCCCAGCTGATTTGGAAACATGGTTCCTCAGAGCCTCAAACACCAGAGCAACAACGATGACCAAAGGAGCAGCCGGATAAGCAAACGCTAAGCACTATCAACCCACACACGCCGGATCAGGAAGGACTTCTCTTTGCTCACCAAGCCCCTATATTTTGTTGTTGTTTCTCACTTCCCATTCTCAAAGCCCACTCAGCTTTCTTACCTTAAAAGCCTCCCCAGCTCCTGCTGGCAAAACTGGCTGCTTTTTGCGCTGGTACCTGATGCCGACGACAGCTTTTGGGCTACTGTGTGCTCCAAGTTCCTGTTTTAGCTTCAGCAACCTCCGCTTCCTGCGTCCCAGCCCCCAACTTCTTGAGTCGCAAGCACCAGAACCCGACCAGGGCGCTGCACTTGTCCCTCGCACACTGCACTTGTCCCCGTGCACACTGCCTGTGCTCTGGGATGCTGACAAGGAGTACTGACACACGTACTTCTCAAAACTTCTACTTTTCCCACACTAGTACATCCAGGGTACAAATTGCTGACTCCATGAGTAGCTCTTGATGGGGCACAATTACATTTCTTAGTATGCAAATCAGATTGCAATCTTTATTTCCATCTCTCCCAAAAAATAATTCTGCTGTGAAAGTACAAAAATATTCAAAAGGCTGAAGCCCCTGGTATCGACAATTCAATGAGATACAAAGGAAGCTACTGCTTACAGAACTCGTTATGAAGTTTGGCTCAGTACTCTGCAGTGCAATTAAAAATATAAACACACACATACACACACACACACACACACACGTATACACATGCATACATGGAAGCTCTTCCAGGACCAAAAAAAACCCCAGCGAAGTAAACAGCTTGAACTAGGAAGATGAAAAGCTTATAGTTAAAGAATCCTGAGCACTTACAAATCAAACTCTTTGGTACATCAATTACTGGTGGGAAGTGTCCAATGTTGGAAGGAGTAGCACAAATCACAATAGTTTGAGATAAACACCTCAAACCAAAATAACTTCCTTTCTGAACAAGTCAAGTGAAGCAAGAAAAACCTCAGAGTGCGCTCATTTCTATTTGACACACAGCAAGATACACAGAGCTTGGAATAGAACAGGGTAGAATATTTCGGTTGGAAAGGACTACAGCGATCATCCTGTCCAATAGCCTGACCAAAAGTTAAAGCGTGTCCAAATGCCTCCTATAAACACTGACTTGGGGCACTGACCACCTCTCCAGGAAGCCTCTTCCAGGGTGTGACTATCCTCTCCATAAAGAAATGTTTCCTCATGTCTAGTCTGGCCTCTCTGCTGCAGCTTTAAGCCATTCCCAGGTGTCCTGTCCCTGGATCCCAAGCAGAAGAGCTCAACACCTCCCTCTACCATGTCCCTTCTCCCCTCAGCCTCCTCTGTCCAAACCAGACCAACCCAGAGTCCCCAGCCGTTCCCCAGAGGACATCCCTTCCAGCCCTTCATCGGCCTGATAACCCTCCTGTGGACCATTCCAGGGCCTTCAAGTCCTTCTCCGGTGGTGGGCCCCAGAGCTGCACACAGCACTGAGCACAGCAGGACTATCCTCACCCTGGACCAGCACATCGTGCTGTGTTGGAAGCCCCTCTCCCTCGAGATGGGGTTGTCCCCCTTGGTGCAAATGCCATATCTTTCATTAGGTCAAACCGCAAAGCTGTTAGGTCAGACTATGATTATCAGATCAGGGGTTCCTTCTGAGGTTTCGGTTTATTTATTTAATCTAAGATGTAACTATTCTCCCTGAAGGTATAAAATATTTAGATGTCTCTAAACCAACAGAAGCTTGTCTAATTTCAGTTCAGGAAAACTTGCACCATGGGCTCTAAGGAAACATACTTTGCTTATAACTCTTGCTGTTATTAAATACAGTGGAAGCATTAAATGCCTTTCTTGCGATGGAGGTGGTGGGTGGTGGACTGTAGCAGTGAACACAGAGGTACCTCTCTTTGGCTATGGGAAGCAGGAAGAGGACAGGACATTTTGACTACTCTCACTCTAAGACAGCAGCCTCCAACTCACTGTTGCCAACTCCCTTGTCTCTCCTGGGGTTGCACAACTGATAGGGTGGAGAATTCAGCCAAATGTCACTATTTCCTTCTTCGGTCATTGCAGCAAGACCTGAAAAAGGCTAAGGGAAGATGGGGAAAAGTGTTATCTCTACATGCACCCAAATAACATGAAGAAACAGCTTCTGCAATCAACATACAAGGAAGCATATGCAAAGGAGTGTCCTGTAAAAGGCATGATACAGCAGCACCATGTCCTCAAGAGATCTCTGACATTGACATAACACTACACATATTCCGTCTGAAAAATAATCTTTATTATATATACAGGAGCTCATCCCCCAGGCAGCTATAGGCAAAGTATTTGGTCACTGCATTTCACATAGTTGAGGAGGTCCACACAGATAATCAGGGTAGAACACAAAAGGACATCTAGTGTCCACGTTCTGGACCTGCCAGAGATTCAGTTATTTTAACTACCACAATAAAATCCATCCATTCTCAAATGTGCTTAGTTTACCAGCAACAGCAGAAGAACCGCCACTTGGTGTCTGACAGGGAACTTCACTGAAACTATCTTCCTCCGGTTCAGCGTTCTCCCTTTGCAAGACGGCAGTCTCAATTCCAGGACACACTTCAGGAGTTCTTTAGAAAACACAGCTTTCCCTGTGTCCTGTAAGATTAAGTCCATTTGCATCAGTTTACTTTGGATTCAAACGAGTCTGATGACCAGCCTAACATTCTACAACAGGCTTTTCCTAAAGCAGAGATTGCAGCAGCTTTCAGGATTCGATTCCCTTCCTTGGCATAGGAGGACAGTTTATTTCTGGAGCTTCTGCCTTTGATTTATGAAGCTCTTCAACACAGCCTGTACAAGTTTGATCTTGTCACCAGGGCTCAGCGGACGAGAATGCAGGAGTACAGCTGCTCTCATTAAGAGGTACTCAGGCACCATCCACCATGAGAGGTGCACAAATGCTGTAGGCAGCAAAGGTTATTAACTTCGAGCTAAAGTTTCTTGTTTCCTATTCCTTTTTAATAACTAAATTACTGACATTATTTTACAGCTTGTCAGGACAGACATATGACTGTTCTTAAATGGAATGCTCAGCAGGTCCAGACATAGTAATTTTGGCCTTTCTTCAACAGGAGATGCAAGTGAGCAGGAAACACGACTCTGAAATTCAACTCGTGTTCCTTAAAGTGTCTACAACTTCCTTAGGATATGCACTTCAAACAGCACTGAGCCACAGAGCAAATCTAAGGGATGGAAGAACGGGGAAGAAGCTTCTCTTCCCTGCATCTAGCTACAAGATTTCCCCAGCCCAACTCGATGATGCAGTTTAAGAGGGGGAAGATCCTGCGGATCCTAGAAGTGCCAAAGCACTGCAGGAACTGAAGAATGTTTTTATTATTCCCACCACAGCACAATACTATGTAAAATGAGTGGTGCTCCCTCCAGTTACAGTCCTTGAGGCTTGTAGCATGAGGACCCTGGCCCAGAAAATGTACCTCATTTAAAAACACCGAAGGAATGCCAAATGTCCAGGAAGCAGATCCCAGGCCCCCACATACCTCAACAGCAAGAGACCTGGGTACAGCTACTCCATAAGGGCTGATTTGGGAAAAGGCAGCAGCTGGGTGAAGTGTTACCCTATTGGTAGGGAACACAGGCCCAGGGATTACAGAGAGGGCTATGGCTCAAGAAAAAGCTTTTACTCCTGTTCACAGGTGGCCTGTGAAGCACAGGAAGAGCAGGACATGGAGAGCAAGCAGGTATACAGCCACTAGCAGAGGCAAGTGGGTCCGGGAACGGAAGAGAGAACGTAACAGGCGTCGCAGTCCAAGGATATTCCGAGTCTGGAAGAGTAAAAGAGACTGGTCAGTACCATGAACAGGTATGTCCCCAGGTGCCCTCACCCAGAGCTCTCCTGACCATGAAGTTAAGTTTAAGCTAATGAGCATCAAGCTCCCCAAACCCGTTCCACTGTCAGATTTGACCTCTAGAGCCAATCCTCCGCGAAATATTCCCCTTCCCCTGCTCTCTGCAGGTTTCATGAACCGGCTATCTCCAATTCTGCTTGAGAAAGTGCAAAAGAATACAGAACATCTCCCTCCAACATTTGATCTCTACGAATTTCCAGCCCTTCCAAGTGAAATATAAATAAATGGATCAAAGGACATTTCTGCTGGAGCCTTAAGCTACTGGGAATCTTTATCCACTCTCTGGCCTACAGGAAGAAAACTATTATTTATTTGTTGCATTCTTTCACCCTTGCACCTGAAAGAACTTCTGAAGCTATTGAACAAGCTGCTGTAGAGTGACCTTACTCTACATTGGCTCTTCAAGGAGCCCTCAGACAACGTAATGTCTACTAGACAAGTTCCAACAGAAGGACAAAACTGCCTATTCTAGTAACAATCCCCACCATGAGCACAGAGCAGCACGCAGTTATGGTTTCTGCCATGATTCTGCTGATGCTGCTCATGAGAGCAGCACCCTCAAGCCCTGAAGAGACCAGAGGGCAAAACCTTCAGCAGAGCTTCACAGTCACCAAAATGGGACAAATGACTGCCAGGCTGCAGCAGAGCCACCACCAGAACAACATGTGGCTTCTGGCATGGCTTTCTGGTATGGAAGACAGCAAGACCAGAGCAGAAACCTGCACGAACCTGAGCAGATTTAAAGTGCCTACAGAAGGCTTTAGCTGCTGTAGGTTCACATTTTCTTGCATCAGCCAAGGCTCACATCACTGACAGCTGTGAATGTAAATTCTTACTTTGCTGAAACTATTATCCGCGGAGTCAATCAGCAAGGAATGCTCATGACCTGGAGTCATATCAATGCTGGCATTTAAGGAAGATGTCCACTCACTTGACTGCAACCTGCCATCAAAAACATGAAATTAAATTCAGTTTCTTAAGATGCCCCAAACCAACATTGCAGACAAGCTTAAGGAAAGACGTATTTCTGCAAAAAGTAATGAGCCATTGCAAACAAGCCAGTCTCACTTGACAAGAACTGGATTCATTTGTATGATGGTAGTGCCTCCGGAGCTAAAGCTGAGCAGGAGTGGGAGCTCCAGCGAGCAGCGGTCCTCCTTCTCCTGCCAGGTGGCTGGTGAAATCCTGACAGAGAAGGCACTCTGTGCTCTCTAGATAACTTACACTCATTGGTGCAGCCACTTCCTGCGCCCACAGCCATGGTGAATAGTGAAGCTTCCCTACTGCCTGATGTGTGGACTACCATTCCTCTCAGTAGAGGGAACAATTCAGCTGCCGGCACCGGAGTCCTTCCTTACCCAATTTATATCCCATCACTTAAACTCTTTTTTTTTGGTTCTGGTTTTTCCTTTTGTCTTTCAGGAATTTCCAAACTCTCTAACTTAACTGAGGTCTCTGTGTTCATGGGTGCTTTCAAGTAAAATTTCATAGGGTGTAATTTGAAAGAAGCCAGAGCAGATGATTTAACCATATATTTTAAATTCTAATAAATTATTCTGGAAGCCAGCTCTGGTCCCAATTGTGCTGGTTCTTAAGTATTTTCTAGTGGCAGATATTCAAGATTGGTAAGATACTATTAGATGAAATGCAGAAGCAGTACTGTCAAATCTCTGGGCCAGCTCTAATTAGTGAAGCGAAATCAGTTGTAGGAGGCTTCCACAGACGTCAATGCTACAGAAGGGGCTACAGTTGTCTGAATTGTGTAGCAGTTTCCAGGGGACTTAATACAGAGTCCTTCCACACAGACCAGTAAGTTTTGGCTGAACCAGCACGTGCGTCAGAAGAAAGCCACTGTTTTCATGTAAGAGACTCCAACAGTGAGGTTTATTTTAACTACCAGGAAACACAAAGCACAAGTGCCTAGAGTCAAGTTATGTGGCAAATCCCCCTTTTATAGTCGATGAGGAGAAACAGGTATTTTTAACATGCAACTCGCTGCATCCTAATCCTAACTTTGAGTCTAGGTCAGCCTCCTTTTCTCTGCTGACTATCAGGGCATCTGTCAAGTAACCTGAGAGACCTTGGTACTGGCTATAAATGGCAAGGTTTTGGTAATAGGGAGTTAGAGCCATGAACAGCCCTGTTCCAGTCCCAGTTGGTTCCAGCTACTGGGCAATGGGTGATGTCTCACTGTCTACCAGAACTGTACTCACAGGAGCACATGGTTCTGCTCAAACATATTCAGCAGGAGGTGTAGCTGCTGGGGGAAGAGGAAGTGCGTAAGAAATAAGGAGAAGCAGAGAGAAATCACTGCATACTGACCCTGGCCTCCTCCACAGCCCTTTGTTCCACCAAAGGTACTGTGCATGGTGCAAACAATTGGACTGATGCTGGCAACAGGGAAGGTGTCTGGACTGAAGCTGGGGCCTGGGAAAGGCAGTGGGAAGTGCTTGCCCTGAGCGTTTAATTGATTCTCAATACCCAGACTAAGTAAAAGTTTATGTTTAATACATTAAAACTGAGTGACGTTCTTCAAGTCAAGACTGTTTTGCCCCTCTTCTGCCTTCGCCCAACTCCCAGTCTCCAAATTATATTTTGTAGTAGTCAATTTAACAAATTGAGAAAGCTGGCATCTCATTTCTAGTCAGAATTTGTCTCATTCTATCTTTGTCTGCAACTGAAGGACAGATAGCCTGAACATCAGGAAAATCTCTTTTACTGTGAGGGTGGCTGAGCACTAGCACAGGCTGCTCAGGAAGGTTGTAAAGTCTTCAAGCCTTGGAGATACTCAAAAGCATTCTGGACACGGTTCCAGGCAACTAGCTCTACATAGTCCTGATTGAGCAGGAGCACTGGACCAGAGGACCTCCAACTGTTCTGTGACAGACACAATATATTCATTTCTACACCCTTGGTGACATTCGACAGAAGGACGCAGTGAAGCACAGATGAACACGGAGCAAGGGTTACCCCACTTTTATGCTGGTATTGCCCGTTTGCTCGAGATCCCTCACCTCCTGATTTGGTCCTGTGCTGCAGACAGCGCCTCCTCTACAGCGAGACGACGGTCACGTTCTTCCTCCAGCTGCTCCTCCAAATACCTCAGATCCTGCTTTGTGTTGCTATGTAAATGTTCTGTTTCGGACAACCTGTTAGAAAATAACCAAGCATATGCCAAAAATGGCTAATTCACGGACTATTCCATTTCCGTTGTATTCACTGATGCAGTACATGAATAGACTCTAATTCCCTTACACTTTACACAGAGTACTTAGTCACCTTTTGTTAATATACTTTAATTATTTGGAAAGCGAGAGAGAAGATAAATCCCTTGAAGATTCTGTGTCACATCAGGAAGGAGTTCCCTGGCTGTCATCCATGGCCCCAGCTTCCAAAAATTATTTGGAAAAGGTATGAGGAATCATGTGCTAGATCTTTGTTCCAGAAAGTTATAAGATAATTGTGTGCTAGGTCTCAAATCCAGACACACTCAGGCTAACAGCCTTGAGACGAGGACCACTAATACACTTAAGCAGTTACTGATGGGCCCAGTCCATCAAGTCAAAGATGCTAGTTTGGCTGGTGATGGCCAACTGCAACTGATCTGCCTGCTGTCTCTTCTTTTGAAGTTCTATCCAAAGAGTTAACTAATGGCAGCTGTCAAGTGCATATACTAGTTCCTCCACTTCTGCAAGGTTCTAGTGTAGATTGAGTTTTTCCAACACTCTGACAAGTAACAGAGATAGGGCCACCACTATCCTAAAGACCTCCATCAGTACTAACATCCTCACCCCTGTTTTCTCAGGCTTTCTTTACCTCAGCTGCAACTCCTGCAGTTCTGGTGTGTAACTGCCTCTCTGAGGCTCATTCTTTTCCTGGGGTGCTCCTGGAGCAGCATCGGTTGCAAACAGCTCCTGAAAGAAAGCATGAATGTATGGCAGACACAACACTGCTCATTAATGGAGCCACCTACAATAGGCTTTTCCCTCCCTGGCACCACAATGACCACCCTTACCACGCCCTTGTCTGCAGACTGCAGCTCCTGAAGCTGCCTCTCAAGTACCAAGCAGCGGTTCAGAACCTCATTGTAATGCTGGTGGCTCTCACAGATGTTCCGACTGCTACCGCGCAGCTGGAGGGAGAGGGCATTCTTCTCCTCAAAGACTTGAGAGAGCTGAGAAAAGAATACAACTTGTATTTTTGTGAAAGCAAAGTTATTCTTTCTGTAACTGAGGGTAAGATTAGTGTTGAGAAGCTGCCCAGCGGAAAAGGACCTAGGGGTGTTGGGCAGCTGCTGGCTGAATGTGAGCCAGCAGTTTGCCCAGGTGGCCAAGAAGGCCAACAGCATCCTGGCCTGTGTCAGGAACAGTGTGGCCAGGAGCACTGGGGCAGTGACCATCCCCCTGGATTGAGCACTGTGGAGGCCCCACCTCAAGGGCTGGGTCCAGTTTTGGGCCCCCCAAGATACTGAGGTGCTGGAGTGTGTCCAGAGAAGGGCAACGGAACTGGTGACGGGTCTGGAACACAAGGCTTGTGAGGAGCAGCTGAGGGAGCTGTGGGTGTTCAGCCTGGAGAAAAGGATGCTGAGGGGAGACCTTCTCACTCTCTATCACTCCCTGAAAGGAGGGGCTATCCGGGGTGGGGTAGTCGGTCTCTTCTTCCAAGGAACAGGCAACGGGACAAGAGGAAACAGCCTCAAGTTGTGCCAGGGGAGGTTTAGGATGGATATTAGGGTCATTTTACAATAGCTTACAATTAAGTTAAAGGGAGTCATACAGCAGATGGAGCTAACCTCTTTTGGGGAGTGGCAGAAAAATATAATAAGGGGCCACAGCCACAGACTGTGGCTTGAAAGAGTCAAACTAGACATTAAGAAAAACACTTGCATCAAAAGTGTAGAGCAGCACTGGACAAAGGCTCAGAGAGCTTCTGGAATCTCTATTTTTAACCCACCCAGCTAAGCAAAGTCATGGCTGACCTGGTCCAATGTTGGTCTGCTTTGAGCAGCAGCAGGACATAGTAGATCATCACCAGAAGTATCTTCTAACTAGTATTTTTAGTATTTCTTCACCAAATGCTTACAAGAACAGAAAGATTCATTCCTGCTCCCTCAGTCCTATTCAAGCCCACCCTCTTCTCCACATTCTTCATCCCAGACTCCACAAGCAAATAAAAGATATAATCAGCACCTTGCTGTTTAACTGCTGAATTCTGAGCTCTTTTTGGTGCAGTTCTTTCAGGCTATCACTTAGCTGGGCCTGGAGATGTTTTGTCTCTGTTTCTAGGTTTGAAAAGTCCCCTCTTAGAACTTCTGAAGAAACCTGTCAGGGAAAGAACAGGGAAGAATACACTGCACGTATGACAAACCACTCTCCTATTAATCTTTTCCGCTTAGTATTCCAAGGTCAAAGCGCAACATTATTCCTAGGCCTGGAACTTGATTTGCTCAAGCAAAACAGCAAATGGGGAATAAACAGAAATACCCTGAAAGCCATCTGAAAACCCACACAATTAAGAAAGATCACTGAACTTGTACATACAATGGACCCTCAGAAGTTGTCTTAAAGCTGTCCACAATACAGGAAAGGGAAGCAAAACATATCAATGAGAATAAGAAAAACAAAAACCCAAAGCAATGTCCACACTGCTCTCCGTCAACCCAGACTAAAAGGTGAGCACTGGAACATTCTCTGGGAATGTATCACATGCAGATTGACACACACATGCTTATACACAAAGAAAAAGCTAGAACAGAGGGAAAAGGGAGATTTCCTCCCTCCACTGACATAAAAGCGTCTCACTGAAACATCATAGGTGTAGGCAGGAGAGAGTTCTTTCCTTGCTCATAATGTAAGTGTTGTACATGCAGCAGACAAGCATCCTTCCCTGGACCAAGCGAAATACTCAACATATTCCACTCTACTTTTAAGATTGCGATACAGGAAAAAAAAGGCCGAAAACACAATTTCAATCCTCAGCCTCTCTGGGTTTGAGTCAGGATTGTAGATCTTTGTCATGGCAGAAACAGCAACCAAACTTAATGAGACATTAGAAGAAAAACTAAACCAGAAGACCTTAGATTCAAACACAGTGCAAGAAGTAATCCTAAATTAGCCAGAAAGACAGGCCTGAGAAGTTCTACGGAAGTTTTGCAAGTTCTGCTTAAAAGGACTTGAAGTGGCTAAGAAGTCCTGTCTCTTTTTGTCTCCCGAAACATCAGGAACTGTGGACTAAGGGAAGATCACATAAAGGTATGCCAAAGTTTTCCAAAGGTTTTCAATAATCCAGGTTGTATTGGTGGTAGTCCTCGGAGGTCACACAACAATATCCAACACCACAGCCTATGCGAGCTGAATACAAGCAACACACAGGGCTTTGGCTGAATTTCAAGCCTCACATTTCCATGCAACAGAGAACCCGTGCATTTTCACTCACCCTCCTTTGATACTGTTCCTCGACAACCTGAGGCTTGCTGAGGGGCAGTCTCACTTCTTGCACAATCCTTTGTAAATGGCTCAGTTGCTTGTCTTTTTCTGCGATGACCATCAGGTACTGCTCCTTTATGCTGCTGTTCTGCTTTTCCCAGGTAGTTTTCTCTTGTCTGCCCAGTACAACACAAAGGAAATTACTAGCATCACTTACAAAATCCAGGTATCTAGCTCAGAACAAGCTGAGGATGATTTTATTTCCCAACATTACCCCACGCCATAAAATGAGTTTGATATCTAAACCAAACCAAAACAACCCACCTAAGTAGAGGAACCTTAAAGGCAGGTTTAAAGAGGTATTTGGCTCAACACTGCAAACTGTTCAATGCTCACACTTTCAGTATTCCTGCACATTGTTTTATCTAGTTGTATAGAGAGTTTTGTCAAGCAGGTCATTGACAACGCCATAGCCATGATCTCCGTGAAATATGGACCAGAACCATCATGTTGATCCCAACATGCAAACTTGAGGCCTTTCCTCCATTCACATTGCAGTGGCCAGACAGGATGTAAACCTTCTCTTTTATCAGGAGATAACATTTGTAAGCTGCTTCAAACTTCATTTGTAAGCTACTTCAAGCGGCAGTGATTGGTCCCCTCCCGGCACTAGAGAAGAACATGGCCACTGCATGGCCCAAATCCACTGCAAGAAAGAATGCGGGAACCCAGACCGAGCTCCCATGCAAACACGTGGCTCTGCAGGTCTCCAGCTGAAGCGAATGCCTGAACCTGGCACCGGTAGGAAGCTAGAGACACCGCCTGTGTGTGGTGTGATCAAATAATCTATCTGCTCAGGCAGGTGGTGGAACTGAGGGAGCAGGAAGAAAGGTTAAGAATTATCAGAGAATGTGAAACAGGTTGGTGGAGCCATACCCTGAGGCAAAGGCATCATGTAGAGGCTCTACAAGAAGTGGACGATCCCCTTCCTTCCTGCCACCATGCAGAAGGAAGGGACTTAGGGGACAAGGGAGAACGGGGACAGGTCCCTCCTTGGAAGAGCAAGCCAAACCCCTCATAGCTCCCCTCACCTTCCTAGTTGCCCTTGCACGATAGGTACGGGGCTTTGGAAGTTGAGGGTCAGGTAAATGAGGATAGAGAGGAAAATCCATCCAGTGAGCTGCCCAGGGCTAGCCACTCATCCCTATGCCTTAGGACTTCCTCAATTAAGAAAAAAAGAAAAGTAATTGCGGTAGGCGAGTCCCTTCTGAGGGTAACAGAGGGTCCCATTTGTAGACCAGATCCATCCTGCACGGAAGCCAGCTGCCTCCTTGGGGGCAGGATTAAGGATATATAGAAAAATCTTCCTACCCTGGTTTGGCCCTCGGATCGCTACCCGTTACTGATATTTCACATAGGTGGTGATGAGGTACCTACCAGAAGTCTAAGGGCGATGAAGAAAGACTTCAGGTTCCTAAGACGGTTGGTTAAGGGATCAAGAGCACAAGTAGTGTTCCCCTTTATCCCACCAATTACAGGAATTGACAAGGGGATAAACAGGAAGAGCCAGCAGATTAACTCCAAGACTGGTGCAACTGGCGGAACTGTGGTTTCTTTGATTATGAGTTGATCTACAGGGCACCAGGTCTGCTGGCAACAGGAGAGGAAAGCCTAATCAGAAGGGGAAGAAGGATCCTGGGAAAAAGAATTAGCAGGACTCATTGAAAGGGCTTTAAACTAGGTTTGAAGGGAGATGGGGATAAAACCAGGCCCACCGGTAATGAGCCTGGGGGTAAAGGGTCAAGATGAGGGTGAAATCGGGAGCCCAGCTCAAGTGCTTCTACACTAACGCACGCAGGATGAGCTGGAAACCATCGTGCATCAGGACAGCTATGATGTAGTTGTCATCATGGAAACATGGTGGTACGACAGTCACAACTGGAATGCTGTGACGAGTGGCTCGTCAGAATGAACAGGCAAGGAAGGAGAGGCAGGGGTGCGGCTCTGTACATTAGGGAGCATTTTGACTGTACAGAGCTAGATTCCAGTGATGATAAAAGTTGAGTGTTTATGGATAAGGATGAAGGGGAAAGCTAACAAGGGAGATTTGGTGCTGGGCGTCTGCTATAGATGACCCAACCAGGATGAGCAGACAGACGAAGTATTCTGTAAGAGGCTGGCTGAAGTCTTGCAATCAGCAGCCCTTGTTCCGGTTGGGGAATTCTACCTACAAGATATTTGCTGGAAATATAACACAGCAGAGAGCAGGCAGGCTAGGAGGTTCCTTGAGTATATGGAAGAGACCTTCCTGACACAACTGGTAGGTGAGCCTACCAGGGGAGTCACACAGATACTAGAAAGAACTTCTTTGCTGTAAGGGTGGCAAGACCCTGGCTCAGGTTTCCCAGAGAAGCTGTGGCTGCCCCATCCCTGGAGGGGTTCAAGGCCAGGCTGAATGGGGCTTGGAGCAACCCGGTCTGATGGGAGGTGCCCCTGCCCAGGGCAGGGGGGTTGGAACTCAATGATCTTTAAGGTCCTTTCCAACTCTAACCACTCTATGATTTTACAATTTTTCTCCCGTTTTTAGAACAGAGCATATTTGTCTGACTATTTAGTCCAGTTGGAGATGACAATTTACTAGGCTTGAAACACAGTCTTTTTTCAAAAGAGAAGACATAAAGCAAATGAAAGAAAGGATTAGACAGTCATACAAAGTTATTATTTCCTAAACAATGATATCAATGGACAATAAAGGGTGTTCACCATCAGCTTGCAATGGAGAGCTTTGAAATTATATACATAAGTTTCAATAGAAGAAGCAGTCTAAATTTTCCCTCAGACAGATGATACTGGCTACCACTGCATGATGGAAATAAAAATTACAAAGTCATTGATCTATTTCATATAGGCATTTCCCTTTGAGTACATTGGGCTGAAACCTCTCTCCCTAACTCTGAGTCAAATGCTGAAGAATGGGAACACGTGCCCACTCCTGAAAGGGGTGAAGTGATTTAGTGACCCTAGCACAGGTGAGGCTAAGGTTCTCAATGCTTTCTTTGCCTTCCACCCACATCGTTCTCTGAATGAAAAAAACGGTACATCTACATTCTCACCTGAGCTGCTGGAGCTCCTGCTGGTACAAAATGCTTTCTTGCTTCATCTGCTCTTGGAGACAGCACTGCTTATGTGCTTCCTGTTGATATTCCTGCAGTTGAGCTTTTAAGCGAGAGTTTTCAGCTGATTCTACCCCAACTAGTATGTACTGCTGCTGCAGATTCTTCAGCTCTCTTACCTGGAATTTAAGGTAAATAACAGAGTGTATGACAACTGAGCAAGCAGATAAGTTTATTACTTACATGGGTTTAAGAGCATTTCTGACTTTGGCATCTGGGTGAAAAAAGTCATATTGACATGACAGAGAAACTAGAAACAGAATCAGTGATTACAGCAGTCTACTAAAACCTACTCAGACACCCCCCCCCAACAAGAATTCTATTGTTAAAGAATGGGTTTTGAGACCTCCCATGAAGATTAGACATAAATTAACAGAAAGATCCCAAACTACAATGCTAGTTCCCTTATTTGGAGGAAGACAAAGTGAGACAGAAGGAGTTGGTTAAGAGTATCTTGTGAAGTTCATATTTACTGTAAATCAGGGAACTGAGGAACTAAAATATACTCAGGCTGGGATTAGAAATAAGTGGTCATTACACATCCATCACTAATCAGTTTTTGAGGACAAGACAACACGACAGACTCTGGAGACAGGGAAGCACTTAACAAGTCAGGAGATCCCTCTGCTGAGGATCTATCTTGGTATTAGCAGCCCTACACAGATTTCAACAAAAGATCAGTAGAGGAGGCAGAAATCCACAAATAACTGAGATATAAACTGGACAAGAAGGAAGATGCATTTAAGAATGTATTACAAAGTCTGTTGTGAATTAACACAAGGGAAAACTAAGACAGACTAAGGGACAGTGGAAAATGATTATAGAAGTCTGTCATCTGGCCAGCAACTCTAGAACTTGCAGAACTGCACTGTGCCAGGGACCATACAAACACAGCAAGCAGGCATGCCAAAATTAAGCTGCGGCACCTTGTATCTGTCTCGAGAATGAGCTGCAAAGAGGAGAAACAGGCCAAAGTCTTTCCTCTAGTCCCTTCTAGAAATACAAGGCAAATCAAATCCACAAGTTTCCACAGATGTGGAATAAGGAGGCTAATAGGGAACCCACATCTTATTTCTGTAACTCCATATTTAAATCAAACTAATGAAATCACAGCTTCCGTATGTCAGAGAAGATACCACAGATGGCACATGCTAAATCCATGGGATCTGATGGAGCATGCCACCAAGTGCTAAGGTCATTGGGACACAAATCAATTACCTTCATAAAAGGCCACAGTAACCAGGAGCAGGTCCTGAAGAGTGGCTGAAAGCAAATGTTATCCCTACCAGCAACTATGAAGAACTGGGGAGCTGCAAGCTGGTCAGTGTCAGCCCCATCCCTGGGAAGGTGATGGAGCAACTAACTCTGGAAATTATTTCCAGATACATGAAAAAACAGGTGGCCCAGAGAAGTCGGGAAATATCCATCAACAGAGATACTAAAAATCTGACTGGATGTGTCTGTTGAGCAACCTACATCATAGAATGGTTAGAGTTGGAAGGTATCTTGAAAATCATCAAGCTCCAAACCCCCTGCCACGGGCAGGGACATCCCCCACCACACCAGGTTTCTCCAAGCCCCATCCAGTCTGGCCTTGAACCCCTCCAGGGATGGGGCAGCCACAGCTTCTCAGGGCAACCTGTTCCAGTGCCTCACCACCCTCACACCAAGGAATTTCTTCCTAGGATCTAATCTAAATCTCCCCTCTTCCCATTTAAAACTGTTACCCCTTGTCCTATCACTACACTTCCCGACAAAGAGTCCCTCTCCAGCTCTCCTGGAGCTCCCTTCAGAT